>CM029128.1:9529603-9922103 GCA_016859345.1 Istiophorus platypterus | reverse complement strand
AAACTCCCTTTTCCATAAGGTGCAGGACAAATGGCAATCAGCATCTGAATTATTCACTGACTAACATGGGAAATTGTGCAGAATTAATTTCCAAATTGATACTATATTTTCTATTTATACAGGTATGTTCATACTAGCAGGGTTTAAAAATTATTTGACAATAAAAGGCTTTCCCAAAAACAATTTAAAACATGGCCAATAAATTCATACGATAATCACTCATGTATTTATCATACATTTCCCCAGCAGCATGTCAATATTACAGATTTAATGTAAACAAAAAGCTTTGTGGACTGATCTGAATGCTAATTTTGTAAAAGGCTCAAGATAGTGCTTCATGGTTATCCAATAAAAGCACAACTGACACAATTATGTGAAAAGGGATGAAATGATCGAAGTAAACACGCAGTACTACTGTTGCTAAAAAAAGATGCAAAAACTGGAAAAAAAAAATAAATTTCGAAACACTATTTGAGATCAGAAAGCTTCTTCTTATCCCCGTCATGTGCTTATCATCATCCCTGGTGGCTATAAGAAGGGCCTTGTGCCAAGGTCTCCAGTTTACATGCTCTTTTCATGGCAACTTTGTCTAGGCAAACCACAGAAGAGCCCAAAGCAGAAAACCAGACAAACAAACTAGAAATAGATGAAAGAGTGTGGGAAAGCCACTGAGTTGAGAGGGAATGCCATGCTTTAATTTTTTTTATTGCAGCTGAATTGTTTGTGTGTGTGTGTATATATATATATATATATATATATATATATATATATATACACACACATAAAATGAAGACGCAATACTCAGAATAAAATCAAGACAGGGTTTAAATGGCTTCTACATCCAACAGTGACAACAGTGAGGATATACAGTAAAAGCTTGAGCATCCCTCTTGTTTATATGTCACTTAATTGGAAGCCATAAACCCATTAAATGATACAGTTACAAAGCCTCAGTGCCCAGAAGTGAAACCCTGTAGTCCACTGCAGAGACGCTGGAGAAGACATGAAGCCTTTGTCTCAAGATTTTAGACATAAGAGCAATGGCTATACTAGCGTGCTCTTGATTACATGGGAGTATGAGAATATGAGCTGGTAGTTTATCTGTAACTAACTCAGCTGTGACTGAGTGACAAGTCACGATACCATGTTCATCACCAATGTATGGGACTAATAGGGTATGACTCTGCTTGGTGTGATGTTATACATGAACTTTCTATGGAAAAAAACTCTTAAAAAAACACTTGACATAACAGGCACTTCACATTCATCATTCCTGCAACAGTGTTTTTTATGGCAAAAATCTTAAAAGCTTTTTTAGAGAAAACAAAATATACACTACAGTATCAGAAACTATCATTATCCTTTAATAGCAAGTGCAGCTGAAGGCATTATGTTTTCATGTAGACCTTTTTATTGCCTCATCAAGATTACCATTGCCACAATTATGATATGTGTACTCATTTTAGTGTTCTGATTTTCTGCGGTGTGCACATTATATTGAAATGATTGCACTTCATTCTGTGCTTTACTCACTGGCTCTCTCTGTCTACTTTCAAAAGTCAGCCATATCTGCCTCCAATGTGTACACTCAAAACACTCGTGTGGACATGAACAAACTTCAGACAGAAGTCTATCCCAAGAGCAGAGCTAAATTTACATCAGCAATGGGTGCCAACAATGCAGAGATAATTGAGGCTGAGTATGTGCAGGAGTTGGTATGAAGGCAAGGAGGATCTGGGACAGTGGGAGGGATTTTTAGCTCATGATGGTGCTCTACTAGCACTTTTCTTCATCTCTGGTAGTCAGGAAACATTGGAAAGCAAAAACTGCAGGCATTTCAGGCAAATTATTATGACATTAAAAAATGACTTGCCTTGATAGATTCCATGATTCCTGTGAGGTTTGAATAAGGTCCAGAAAAAGATCTTAAAATATCCAAATAAAAAAAAATTCTTTGACATTTCTTGGAAATGGCTTTTTCACACTCTTGCCACCAACTGTATACCTTAGCTTGACTGAAAGAAGACTGGACGCGGGAGGAAACTATCTTGTATTTAACTCTTGGCAAGAAAGCCATTAAATATTTCCGAAAATGCTGAAATTATCCCCAAAACATTCATAATATATATGTGATCTTTGCCACATTAAAACAAAACATTACAATTGGGTTAAACCGGCTGTGTGGAAATTTTTTTCATCCCACTTTTAGCAGTGAGAAAAATTACAAAAACACTGTTGAATACAGAGAAATTTCAATAGATCCAGGATGTAAATTCAATATTTAGGTAGAGTAGGCAGAGTAATAGCTACATAGCCTACTCTAGATATTCTCAGTACAGAGTTTCCTTTTTATCTCCAGCATCAGAAACTCTCCTAGAAGTATTCCCATGTTTTTTCTGCTATACTCCTTGTTGTTTTAGCCTCTTCTGTCTCCGTTGCCGTCTCCCTTTTTCAGGTCTTCCAGATTTGCTGGCTGATGTAAAATGTATTGCTACCAGTGTTCAGTGCGGGAATGTCGCCACGGACGCCAGATTTACTTGGTGCTGATAGGCTTAATCAACATTGTTTGAACTTGTTAGGCAAGAGACAGACGTTAATTTATATGTAAAAGTCCTACACTCCAGGTTTAATATTATCAGGCGGAGTGAAAAAAGATATTTGTTCATATGCCTATTCAATAGTATTATGTACACTCGCTGTCATGTCATGTCACCATGCTAACCTATGTGAAAGCAGCCTAGGTGAGCTGTGTTGACAGCAGTTCAGTGACACTGAAAACTCATCTGCCAGATGGCTCAAGGGGAGGGCTTCAACCAAGGAGCACTTTAATCAATCTGATTAAGGGGAAATGCTGCCTGTATTTTTAGCCACTCCATGGCAGGCCAGTGGCCATTCATTGAATTTTGTTTCATTAGCTCTCATGTTTATCTCTTGGATGGGTGGATTTATAAACAGGAGAGCTAGAGTAAAGTAACCATCAGCTATTTTAGCTAATACTGTTCTTAAGGTAATCATTTAATGAATAAGCTAAATAGTCACTCTGGTGTTCTGATTATAAGGGATTCATTCATGACCTGACTCTGATGTTGAAACTAAAAAAATACAACTTTTCTAGGAAAAGGATAACTTATTGTTTCTGGGACTGCAGCCTGGGTCAGTGCCCGGATGCTGTTTAATCCCCAAAGATTTGCTTCCACAGAGTGATGGAGATTCCAGTGAATTCCCTTCAGACTAAAAGCAGTCCAAACGCTGAAGGCATTTTGATCCCAATGTGAATATGATGTTATTTTATCACTTGAATTCCGCTGTTAAAATTCCTTTAGCCCTAGAAACATTCTGAATGCATCACAAAACTGAAGTACCACTTAAATATTGTTTAAAGTAGGAGACAGCTGTACTGGGAAATAGATTGCAGTGGCAACATTATACAATGTCAGCAAGTTCCAGCTGGCTGCAGATGATTCCTGTCTAAAACATATGATCTGTGACCAGCTGTCATCAGTTTACTTATTTGCTGGGATGACTGATTATTTTAACTGATATAATGCAATGATGTGAAAGTCACTGTCAGGAAAACTATCCCAGTTAAACATCAATACTGTAAATCATCATTAGTATACCCCTAGCAGAGCATGGTTTATTTAATATTACATGAAAGGAAATGCACCTCAATGTATGCTCTATTACTCACAGTAAAAATGACCTTTGTTTTGCTACATCTGTCATAATCTTTTACTTGCCTTTTTCTTTCTTTACCTAAGACAATATGTGCATGATATCAGTAAGTGGTTTATGGTTTAGTATGTACTATGTGCCTCATATTTGCACACCAAAACTGTGTAAACATGCACATTTCCTCTCTTTGACAGATTAGGGATATAAATCCTCCTGCAGCTCCACGACCTGTGGCTCACTAAGACTCACAGCACAGAGTCCCAGCTTTTTGCCTTTATATTTTTATTTCTGAATGATTATATCTTATAAATATGTTTCTCATCTAAGGCTGTATTTGTAATAAGAGTTCCGAATAATGCTGTGGAGAGATTTGAGACATGGGTGATTATGTGCATATGCACGTGTCTGTGCATGTGCACGTGTCTGTGCACGTG
The DNA here is from genome assembly GCA_016859345.1 of Istiophorus platypterus. Taxonomy (NCBI): domain Eukaryota; kingdom Metazoa; phylum Chordata; class Actinopteri; order Istiophoriformes; family Istiophoridae; genus Istiophorus; species Istiophorus platypterus. The sequence goes on along the minus strand of CM029128.1, from coordinate 9,917,994 downwards.
CACGTGTATGTGTATGGATGCAGGTGAACGCCTCTGGGACCCCGAACTGTTCCATCACAGATGTGTTCTCTCTAATGTGGGACAGTGGGGAGTTGCCTGGAAAAACCTGGCCATATGAGGCAATGTTTTCTTGAAAGCCTGAGCCTTTGCATTATTTTTACAGTATTATTCATCCCAAATAATTATTAACTAAGGTGCGAAGGATATGATAAATAGAGACAGAGAAACCTTATCAGAATCAGACATGAGTACATCACATAATCATTTTCAATCAGTTTGTATGGGCAAGTGTGTGTGTGTGTGTGTGTGTGTGTGTGGGTGGGTGTGGGTGTGGGTGTGTTTGAGTGTATGTGTGGGTGTGTGTGTGTGTGTGACCTGCGAGTTGTTTCATTTGCATAAACAGGTATAATTAGCATTACATGATTGAAGGTTAGTTGGCTTGGGGAGTGACTATTTGTCAGTTTGGAGGAATTCATACTGCATACTACTCCACCTTAATTTTGGGCATGCATGAGTAGTGTTGCTTTGCTGTCTCTAAGCAACCATGTCATCAATTGATTCAATCATTCAGCAAGCTAATGCCATTAGCTAAGCACAGAAGAAAAAAAACTGTAGTCATTCCTGGCCTGGACATGCCTTTTATTCATAATCTCTGTAGAAGAAACAGACTAAGCAAAAACTTCAATTAACCTTTCCTAGATTTTTCCTGTTTTTACATTAGTTGTTGAATACAGCTGAGGATGATGGAGTATTATCAGGTGTTGCACATATTTTGTGAAAAAACTGAGGCCTTGTACAATTTGAAATCAGACCAGATCATGTAGCTAGAGCAAAAATTGTACAGAAGTCATCTTTGCACCATGCATGACTCAACCCATTGATAATGATATATTTCACTAGATAATTGAAAACTTTGACCAGGTGGCTGTGCTACAGGAGAGGTCCGAGGGTCACTTTAGTCATTAGGATTCAACCTCTTGGTACCATGAATGCCTGCACAAAATTTTATGGCAAACCATCCAGCAGTTTTCAGTTTACACCAAAATAGTGGACCAGCCGACAATGCCAGCTATAGAACCCATCTGCTAGCATGGCTGAAATGCTAGGTGTGCCAGGTGTTGTAATGTGATGCATCAAAATCACAATATTTACTCAGAACAATTAAAAGCAATCAAAATAACATCCTTTATGATCTTAATCTTACATTCTAGGTAGGCAATAGTCTGACCTCACTGAGTACACTTTTCAGGAACCAATGGATTATTGCCTGCTTGGTGACGGTACAGTTTCCACTTTATCCACTAGGTTTTGAAGCGTTTTTGCTGAACTTTCATGACCTGCAGAATATCACATAATTCTTTACATGAGAACTCAAGAATAACCTTAGATAGAATTATAAGATTTTCACTGTTAGCAATATTATAAGGGTTTGCCCAGGAGCGAGTTGTTTACATTGAGGATGGTGTGTATGTGTGTGTATGTGTGTGTATGTTTGTGTATGTTTGTGTGTGTGTGTGTGTGTGTGTGTGTGTGTGTGTGTGTGTGTGTGTGTGTGTGTGTGTGTGTGTGTGTGTGTGTGTGTGTGTGTGTGTGTGTGTGTCTCTGTGTGTGTATGTGCATGCGTTTCAAGTATTATGGCCTCTGCTGCAGCCTTACAGACTCAGATTCAGTCCAAATGATGGATATCAAAGAACATCAACATTGATTTCTGTCCACTCTGAAAAAGCCTCTATTTCATCATCTCTTGCCGCAATTGAAAACAGTCAGGCTCGGTTTCATAAAGGCTTTTGCTATCTAACCTGGACTTCCTCTCTATTTTATTTCTTTATTTCTCTAGTTTTGACTAGAATTTTTTTTCCTGTGTTTTACTTGAATTTGTGTGTTTTTCTTTTGTTATTTTGCCTCTGTTCTTTGTTCTGTTGTTGTCTGGATGTACTAGTACATTCATGTAAAGTATTTTATATATATATATGTATATATATAGTATATATTTCATTAAGTAATACTTCACGTCAACACATAACTTTGCCTTGTATGCGACACATTTTATGCTGCATCAAACCAAAACAGTCTTTACATTTCTACCACTGGTGTAGGCTTTAAATGCCTTTTTACCCTGCATTAGCATCACTAACAATGACAAGGCTTGACCTCCAAACACTTTGTGTCAGTAGACTCCAGGAGACAACAGCAGCAATACCATCTTCAACAGGACATTGAGTATCACTGAAAGAGACAGATAGTCCAAGAGATAGCAACACAGCAGGGCATGCAAAAGCCCATGCAGCCAGGAAACTGGCAAACAAACTAGCATTATGATTCACCACTGATCGGGGCAATGAGTGTCAAGAAAAGCCCTTAGGACTTCAGTCAATCTTCGAAGACCTACACAAAATGGAAAAAATCCTATTTATAGCATGACCTGTGCCCAAAAATGTCAAGACACAAATGTTTTTCCCAGACACCAGCAGAAGCAGAGCAACCTAGGTAGATGGAAATGATCGAATTGAAAGGAGGAGACAGAAAAAAAATGTACTTGAGAACAACCGATATCCTTTCATGTTAGACTGTTATCAGGAAAATGCAGAATAATGGAGACAGTTTTTCAACTGAGTGATAAATCAGCAGAAGGGGAGGAGAGAATCTGATCCGAATGTGCATCAGTGTTTGAGTGCACAAATGACTTGATTGTAATTTGGTAGTTGAAGAGCCATATATTTTGTGTTTCGATTGAAAAAGTGATTATGTGATCCTTTAATTTGTTATATATTAGATATTAGAAATGTATTCACTGAATTATTTTAGTGAAGTTGTATTAGGACATAAAATGAAGAAACATTTACTAAATTAGTTTATTCCCAATAAAAAACAACCCATGCTTTGCTGCAGTATGACAGCATATAAACACCTTTGTCCATATTAACACCTGTCAAAGTAACTGAATTCACCTCTGTTTTAGTTCCTGCTACAGTGGGTGTCTCCAAGACACATGCACACGCACGCGCGCGCACACACACACACACACACACACACACACACACACACACACACACACACACACACACACACACACACACACACACACACACACACACACACACACACATACATTTACATTTGCCAGTGCTACTTATTCTTACCTTAATCATAAAAAATACTTGTCTAACTCTAATCCCAACCTTACCCTCAACCGCCCACCCAATAATCGTCTCTTTCCCAACTGGGAACACAGCTTTCGTTGGCTGGTAATGAGCCCATTAATCCATCAAGAATTTAATCTAGACATCACTCAGATCAAACAGATTCAGGATGTCCTGGAGAGTCAATATATATTTCTTTTTCAGTGAAAAGCTATTTAACCAAACTCTGCCAACTAACTTAACCACTGGTTGCCAAATATTTATTCTCATGTTTTTCCCAGCAGGGCTATTTTGCTTCTTGCTCTTTTAGGGGTAACATCTTGCCATTAGTCACACAATTATTTTGTCAGCATATCAAATTCTGCCTAAAGTGGATATTAAAGTGGTAATTATCTAATTTCACTAATGCTAGCATTTTGCTACCAAAAGGGCTTTGTCACTATACAGTCTGGGATGTCATGAAAACAAACTTCAAATGGCAACTGAAAGTGCAAAAATTAGAGTCTGAGATGAAACATGCAGAGAGATACAGCTCATACTATTCTAGGAGGGCCAGTGTTAGTTATGGATACTGTGATTATCTTATTCTGCTGGACACACGCAGACACACAGTCAAGCTCTAATGAAGGTGAAACACCTCTGATACTATTTGTGATGGATTAAGATCTTTTATCAGGAACACACATACATACAGGAAGACACAGGTAGCCCTTGTCATAAGGTCTTATTAAGAAAGGCATGACAGGAAAAAACTGCATCCATTCACTTTTCCTAACTCATGCTTTCGTGCTCTTTAACCTTTTCAATATCAGGATCAGGGGACACTTCTTTAATTCTCTGACAGTGGATGCCTAATTGCCCACTTTCTTTTCCTCTCTGCTTCATCCTTTCTCGCACTTCTCTCTCTCTCTCTCTCTCTCTCTCTCTCTCTCTGTCGCTAGAAGTGTGACTGCCTGCTCAGTCTAGAAGCCTATTCTGCAGACCAGAAGCGCCGCGTGTGTCAGTGCCTGAAGGACAACATTGACAAGCAGCTCCAGCTTCACAGGAGGGAGCCTCACGTTCCGCATTTTGAACAGGTATGGCACATGGACACACACATCTAGGAGCATTTCCAATTACAATTGAGGCCAAAAATGAATCAGTAAACACATGAACACATGGCAATGCATATATTTGTGCATACCCCCATCACAGATGCCCTGTCAACACCACACACTCTCAAGAATAAAAACTCTGTCATTAACTTATAACAGTTTCTTGCAGCTCACACTGAATTTCTACTTAGGCCTTACATTTCTTTCGGGAACTTTAATCCTGCCTTTTAAATGTTTGCGTTTGAATAATTGCTCTGCTTTAGTAGGGTGTCAAGTCAGTGCTCTTTAAGTCTTGCTGGATCTGTTCGTTTACGGTAAAAAGAGTAGAGTAGATATTGCAAATACAGTTTATCAAATACTCCACTTCACATATATTAACTAAACTTTGTATTTACAATATCATGCTGTGTCGATAACTGTGGGAAATTGTATTTGTTGTGAAAATTTGAAACACTAACCTAGTTGACTTGATTGAATGCTGAGTTCTGACACACTGGGTGTTTTCTTAGTGTGTTTTTTTTTTACCTGTGGTGCGGTGACAGTGGTGAAACGTAAGAAATATATATATATATATATATATATATATATATATATCAAGATAAGAACTCACAAGTCCTGATATGGCTAACTTGTTGGTAAACTGTTGCCAAGAACAGCACTATGGAGAGAGGAGAGTGGAGAGTGAACTAAAGAGAGGAGAGAGGAGAGTGAACTAAAACAGTAACCCTATGGCCCAGAAAGTCAAACTAATGAGCTGAAAGATGCTAGAATGCCCCGTACACATCTTCATTGATCAAAATAAAAATATTGATTAGGTTCTCTTTAAGTTCCTTCATATTATCCATCATTGAAAAACTTAGAGGAACTGAAAGGACTCAAATTGGATCTTGCACAGAAGGTGACATTTCATGAAACACTGAAATGTTTCTCAAAGAATCAAAACCTATGTCATCAGTGTTCGATTAAGTCATTACACAACTGCCCTCAGTGTCGCACAATGGTCGTGCGGGGTGCTGTGGAAGATGCCCTGTAACTGATCTTAAGTTGTCACTGGGCTTCAACTGCCCTGATTAAGAGGCTCCTGGGGGAGCCGTGAGTGAGATATCCATGGCCTACTTCGGTCATTTCAAGCATTACCTAGAGAAATGTTTGTGACAGATGTGTGAATGAATGGTAGTCTGGAAAAATTTTGGAAGAAAGAGATATATTATTATCCTTTGGAGCAGCATTCAGAGGTTTGAATTGTTAATATGCAGCTGTCCGTGATGTGCGTTTATTTATACGGATTTTGGCAGATTTTTTTTTTTTTAATAGCCTAATTTCTTTAACATGATTCCAATTTTTTGCCTCTCTCATTTCTAATGCCTTTTTTCTTTTCTTCACCCCTTACTTCTTTCATTTTTTATGAACAGCAAAGATAGCCCACTCACTTCATCAGTTTAAAAAGGTGTCCAAACCAGTTTGTTTGAGTTAAGTTGAAATGTGATTAAAAGGGGTAAATAGCCTTGTGTGTAGATGGCACACCTGTTGTACATTAGGGCTTCATGTCATCAGCACATGAAAGAAAGAAAGAGAGAGGGACAAGCCAGGCAGTCTTTCATCCCTTCATCTTTCTATTTGAGTGTATTTATCTGTTTCTATGTATAGTTGTGTGTATTTTTGCCATTATGGTTCATCTGAAAGACTTCAGTATGACACCTGATTACCAGAAGTGTAAATGACTCAGCATGTATTAGAATATTCTCCAATATCTGAATAACTTTAGGGTGAACTTTCTGAACTTTTCCAAAGAATTCAACAAATTTAACATTTAGATTCTGTTTGGGACTTTAGTTAAGATCTTCCAAACATTATTTTACTGCAATGTCTTTACACTCCGTACGTTCTAGTGTGCCACAGAAACACAATGTTGCTTTTCTTGCCTGTTTCCTCCCATGATCAGTGTCAATTAGGTGCACCCGGCTGAATGAATTACCACATTACACTCACTGAAGTGTTCAATACAGTCAATAACAGAACAGCTCAGCAAGCATGCTAAGTCACATTAGATCACATTAAAGTCAATACCATTTATCCAAACTCTATAGACCAAATGAGGGTATTGATCAGTATAGACATAGTAAAGGTGTAAAAAAAACTACATCAATGTATTATACTGTTGTTACAAATGGTAACTAAAACTGCTTCCTTCAGCTGTTAAAGCAAAATAAACCTTCTCAAGGGAGGTCGTATGTGATGGAAACTGATCTTTCTCTTTTTCTCTCTCAGAGTACGTCCAAACTTATCCAGCCAAAATGAAACACATTGTTATCCGTCACTTGTGACCCTCCATCCAAACTAAGCCAGTGTCGTTCAGACCTGAAACTTGAGCTTTTTGAAAACACTTTGCCGAGCATAAATCTGAAAACACTGGCCATGTGCTTGTGTGGGTGGGGAAAACACTCACATCACATTACATAAAGTAACATACCAGAAAATAAAGTAAGCCTCCTCAGACACAGTTGGGTTGTGGTATTGAAGGTTAAGTAGCGAGAACAACTTTCCTCTAACACACTCTGTGATGACTCATTTTTAAGTCACAGGAAAAGGGAAATTAGAGTGCCTTTTCTCCTGACATGTTTTCGACTAAAATGGAATATGTGGTGCGGTTTAGTTAAGAAGGGGATTTGTAACAAATCCTCCAGAGTTGATTGGATTGCACAAAAGTGGGTGTGACTAAATGAATACAGGATAATAAGATGTAGAGAGATACAGATCTTTAGGGCACCATTCGTCTCTCCTCTCTCACAGTTGGATCCAGAGGCAGGGGATTAGTGAGAAGTGAATAAATTAGAGCACAACAATGTTTTTTTGGAAATGTAAACTAAGTTTTTGCCAAATGAAATCCAAACACACATCTCCTCTTATACAACTCTGTTAGCTACCATGACCCATAATGGTCAAGTGTGATTTTTTATATTTAAATTTATGTATATGCCACAAACTCATGATGGGTCAAAATATTTTGAATTTTGAGGGAAGAGAGAGGTATTATTCTTATTTTTTTGACATTGCATATAACAAGAGATAATTGACCAATTACACAGGAAAACTTTGAAAATGTATTTAAATGTCAATAAAGCTCACACAAAAAAACCTATATAACATAGTAATAGTAGTAATATTTTATTTTGTCAGACAAGCCATTGTCATAAAATATTGATTCAAATGATTCAAATAACATTTTGATTTTAGATGTCTCAGTCTCATTTTCTTGTAGTTTACGTGTTTTAATTAAATATATTTTTTCAAAAACAATCATAAAATACTGTTGTTGACATAGGCCATTTTCACATGTTCGCAGTGTTTTCAGATTTGGCAAGTACACACACAACACTTTTTCCTGCAGAAAGGGAAACACATTATTATTATTCCTTCAAAAGTTGATGGTATGTTCCTTGTGAAATTATAAATCCAAGGATGCATGCATGTTCTGTCCTGTGGCATTATTCCTGTATGTCTTCGTTGTGTAGTTATTAGAATCTTTTACCGTAATCTCTTATTAAATGGAAATTTGAATGGTGTCCTGAAGGCAAGAGAATACTTGCTTAATCATAACATTTTACATCAAGACAAAGTAGTTCACTTTTGATTGCATTTCTCCAGAGTACCTTAGAGGCAAATAGTTTGTATTCCGTCAACTTCAAATGTGTTTAATTATATGCAAATCAGCTTTGTCAAGTATGGAAGATATGAGAGGACTGCCTTTGTAGTATCCTTTCTGGTACACGGGACCCTTTGAAAAACAAAATGTCCTGTTTATTTTTCTTGACATCATGGAAAGTATTTTTGTGTAATTTCATTTTGGCAGAAGAAAGGGAACATTGTCCTATAGATAGAAATGCACATTTTGGTCAGATTGCTATAGACTCCATGAGATAACTCAAGAATAGAATTTTAAAACCAGTCATACTTAACATGATGACAATCTAATACAATGCCCCATTCATTGCTACAGCTATACCAATGTGTAACCTTGATTTTGCATAACTTTTCTTTTTATAATGTGTAATGCAGAGTTCAAAAAAATCTCAGAGAATGTTCCAGTAAAATATACCTTTGGTTATACTGAAATAAATAATTTTTTTTCACGTTTTTTACTGCTGAGTCAACACTAGATCTTCCTTTGTAAACTGAATGTAGTGTATGTTTGATACACAGCAAAGGAGCTTCAGACAATCCCCCATTGAATCACACGTTTCTCTTTTGTCTGAAACAGCATTTTTCCTCTCATGCACGAGGCCGAACAAATCCACACTTAGCTGAAGCATGCAGTTTGCTCAAGAGTTACAGTATGCTCAAGAGTGCACAGAAAGCAGAATCCACTCCAAAGAGAAAAAACATTCATACTGTTGAATGCACACCCATTTTATCCACTCATTTTACTTTGTTCATTCATATTTTTAGCGCAAATGGGTTTACTGGCTACCGTGTTGATGTCAGCAGCTGCCCTAATTCTGCTGATCCCTGAACACTTTGATTGCTTCCCTTTGGAAAAATTTGGACATGAGCTCTTTTCACTTGGAGATTTTTTAATCCTCCAGCCCAGTCCCTTCGAGAGAGGAGCATGATGAGAGTTTGCCGGTTTCTGTTTTGTATGGAGCTTTATTTAAAGTCAGCAGATGGTAAACAGAGGATTTGGGGAAAATGTTTTTGATGACTAACCCCAACTTGAATAACTGATCCCTCTTTCTTTGGCTCATGGCTCATGGGAGGTGGTCACGGGGATGAAATAGTAACGGGGAACGATGAGAGAATATTATACAATAGGTGATGTTACGCTTTGGCAAATTCGTTGAAAGGAAGCACAGTGTGACTGTGCCTTTTGTGTTGCTGGCTTTCAAAGTAAAAGCAGGAATGTTAAAAAAAATATTTTGGTAGCAACTGCACAATTTGCCCAAATAATATTTTTTTATGATCGAGGATCTTTAATCAGAACCAAGGAACTTTAATTTTAGGATTCTAAGTCAGGATGCGATCCTTCTCAGTATGGAGTGTGTAAACTTAATAATTTATGTAATTTGTTGTTTTATTTATCACTCTAGTCATGCACAGAAAAAAACACTTAGCCTTGTGCTCTGGTATCCAACAGCCAATAAAAGTCTCTGAGCTCCTTCTTTGGAAAGCTTCCGTTACATTCTTGTCTGGGCAGCATTAGCCACTAAGCTGCTGGAAAAATAAATTTGTTTAGCTAGACACACATGCCCTCAAATGGGAATTTAAGCAGGACTGGCCATTTTGAAAATGACAGCCTCACTTCATCTCACATAGTTAGCATTTGATGAGCAATGCTGGCACTGGTACTCTGAGCCAAAAGAAGAAAGCAAACTATCTGCTGTAAAAGTCGAATAAATTTTCTACATGAGAGCATAGGCTCACATGAACAGTGAAAAAAAAAGATGGCTGCTGCTAATGAACAAACTGTGTGCTGAGATTTGGAGGCAGCTTGTTCTGTTCTCTTTCTCTGGCTGACTCATTTTACATTTATGAGATTCTGTTTTAGCTGCTGAACTGGATATAATACAGCATTTATGTTGGAGGAAGCAGTGACACAGTCTGACATTCTCTCATTCCCTCTCATTCCCTCTCTATCTTACTTTTTCTCTTGACTTGTCAAACTGTTTATTCATGATGAAATTAAAGAGTGCAGTGCTCTCTCCTCAGCTCTGTTTCACCATTCTACCATGTCCTTCCTCCTCAGGCAAGTATGTTACTTGATCAATGATACATGAAGCGGTGGACAGATAGGAAGTCGTAGTGGATTTGCATCTTGTGAGCAGCATATCTCACTACTAGAGCACACTGCATTGTAAGCAGTAGCACAACGTAACAAAAAGAAAATAAGCCGATTTGCTCTCCTTCAGTTTAGAATGTATTTTAAAAAAAACCTGAAAAATTAGTTTACCCCCATTTTCTTCATTTTGACTAAATATTATCAATGGCAACACACTGACGCCATCTTGTCAGGATGTGCAACTACTCTACTCTGTTTCTAAGCACTGCCTAGCGGCTCTTCAGAAGCAACATTCTCTGCCATGATGGGCACATCCTTGTTAGTACCTTTTCTGCTTCTTCAGTGTGTATGACACATCCCCTGTGTGCTACAGGAGTCAGCTGATTCCCATGACACCCCGTCGGTGTGTGTTACATTTAGTCATCGATATCTAGCAGTGGTAATCTAAGTCAATAGTCAGAAGTTCCTTCAGAATGTTTTTTCCCAGCATGGAATCTATGCATCCATTACCTATACTGCTTATCCTTTGAGGGCTGCAGGGAGGCTTGAGACCATCAAAGCTGACATTGGGCGAGAGATGGGGTACACTTGTAGACGGGTCACAAGTCTATATCACAGGATGTATAGAGACAAACGTCTCTGTGGGCAATTAAGAATCTCCAATTATCCTAACCTGCATGTCTTTGGACTGTGGGAGGAAGTCGGAGCTCCCAGAGGAAACCTACGCAGGCATGGGAAGAAAATGCAAACTCCTAACAGAAAGGCCCTGACTGAACCCAGGTTTGAACCCAGAACCTTCTTGCTGTGAGGTGACAGTGTTAGCTACCGTATAACCTCATTGAATCTCACTGGGATATTGAAGATGTTATCTTGGTTGATGTTAAACTAAGTCTACAAACATTAAAAAAATAAAAAAGGGGGGAAAAGCACTCACAAATTATCTTGGAAATTGAAAGCAACATTTCAACTCCACACTAGCAGTGTACTTTTAACTTGATTTTGAGAGAAATCCTGCAGCAGAACATTTTAGTGTTTTGTGAAGTTTGCCTACATATATCCTTAAGTACAAAACGACAAATAACTGTTAAGTAGTTCAGTAGCAGAGAGTACACTTAGAGTGTATTTTGAAGTACACTTCATTAAAATAAAGAATACGCCAGTTCAACTTGAACAAGTATTACTAGTCCACTTACAAGTATACAAATACTTTATATTGACACAAGTATACTTAATGGTGTATACTTCATGTATACTCATTTTTTCGATGTGACCTAGGAGTCCCTAAGTTAAAGATGCCCCATAGAGTTTTCTTGTAAACAAAAGTTATCTTTACATTCAGAGTTATTTGCTAAAATGCACTGTGTTGAATGCATTTCCCTCCTCCTAAAATATCTGCAAAGGCAAGTATTTTAAATTCAGCAATGTTTAAATCCATGTTTACACGCAAGCAGTCTTCATTGTTCGTGCCTTCATTAGCAAGCAGCATTTCGGGGGGAAACAACATTATCATACATTTGGAGTTGTGGTTTTGTTCACCTAGTGAATGAACTGTAAATCCTCTTTCTCTGGTCTCTACCAACTCCTGAGGGTAATATCTGACCTTTTTCACTGGTAAATGTTCCAATATGTTCACCAGCTGTTCACTAACCATGTCTTTCTGGTGTTTTTTGCTGAAAAAAGCTGCGTGCTAAGTCTTGAAATGACAACATGAGAGCAGTAAGAGTGAACTGAAACATAAAAGCTGTGGGGTGGACATCTACACAATTGGCCAAAACCCTAAATAATAAAGCTCTGCAAAGCTGAGGGGAGCTACAGATTGAGATGATAATTCTCATCAGCTTCATTGCTAAGTGACCCCTTACATATTATCACATTGTTTTCATAATGTCATTTATAAAGAATGCCTATTATAGTTTATTTTAATTCAACAATTTAATGTTTATTACCCCAAATTGGACATGTGATATACAACTGAGCAGAAGCTACAAATCTATAGTAGAGACAGTAATAAGTTCCTGAGTAACTGGAAGATGGCAAAGATTGAAAGAAGGAGGTCAATAGAGGACGATGTAGAGTGAATTTGTACCAGACCAGATTAAGTTTAGGATTTTATAGGGGCCTTTCTAGACAGTGGCTAATCAGTGATTGAAAAAGACTCGTGGTCATTTTGGCAGTGGGAGGGGATTGTTCGGAAGACACTGATGAGGGTATAGGAAACTTATGGGAAGCGATGGTTAGGTGATTGACAGTATGTTTAGGCAGTGACAAGTGCAGTAGTGGGTATTTTCTGCTTAGAGCTGGTGGGAGAAAGACAGCTTCACTAGGTTACAACAGGAGACACAGAGTTACACAGGAGAACGTGAGGAGGACGCTAACAAGTAGCTGAAAGAAGTAGTGATTTTTGACAATTTTTCATTGGATGTCCGACAGGATAGGATTGAGCTGTGAGAGAGGCTGCTAAACCACTTTCATCGCATAGTAAGTGAGGAATTATAAACATAAATACAAATATTTACACTGTACATGTCAGACATAAAGAAATTAGTGAAAGTGTTCTGGCACTATTCCTGTGAGATCACCACTTTAAACATACAGTCTTGAAGAAAAGTATCTGGAAGCATAGATGTGAGGTATCTGAATGAAAATTGTAATATGGGCAACATCTGTACTAGCACATGTTTATGTGATTAACATTTCTCTTGCTCTTGTTGTTTCTCTGCAACTTTCCCCCTCACTGTTTCTAATTAGACACGGATGAATTCCATTTGTCTTGTCTATGCTCTACTATTTTCTTCTCACACACGTGCAAGCACATGAACAAACATGCACATAGACAGACACAGCAACACTGCATGCTATTTTTGGTATATGTTATCTCTTGAAGTGTGACATTCAGATTTAGAGCTGGTTCAAATGGAGCAGCATGAGGAACCGTGCTGAAACATTTCATGTTGTATCTCAGTGGAGTTACAAAATGGTATTTTATGTTTCTAAAAGGATTAAATGGCAACAGAGTAGTCTGCTGATTAGAGATCATCCTTCAAGACACTTAAATGCAAACTAGCATGTATACCCAGCTTAACTGTCAATAAGAGGGTAGTGCCATTTCCTTTCAGACAGTAGCACCAGCATCATTTTTGATTACATTTTGTGTTTTATCCAGAATTTAATAGAATTTCTCATGCTTAATTTGAAATCTTTGCAAAGAAATTGTCAAAGATTTGTAGTAGAGTATTGGCATTATCACATTTGGGGAGTTTTTGCTGAATGCTGCCATGTTTGCTTTATGTTGATTTTTATTTCTGGTTAATTTGATATGGAGGCTATACTGTGGTTAGACCTTCCCAACAAGAGAAAAATTCAAAGGGTTGAAAAAAGAGTAAAACTTATCATCTAGCTTTTCTTTCTCTCTTTCCTCTCTAGTCATTTTTACCATTTCTTTTTTCTCCCACCCCCTTCCCACTTCTAACTTTTAGTTCTATACCTATCTTAAGAGATCACATGAATTTTGCTAAAGCCATAAAGTGCAAATGTGCCTTTCACCTTTACTCTCTTTCTGTCTATCTTTATCACTGTCTTGTTTCTGTCAACCACCATATAAATGTAATATATATATATAAATATACATTATATATAAACAGATTTTGGATTTTTTTTGCAAATTTATTAAAAAAAGAAAACCTAAAATATTACACTAACATAAGTATTCAGACCCTTTGCTATGACCCTTGAAATTTAGCTCAGTTTCCTCCCATTTCTCTTGATAATCTTTGAAATGTTTCCACACCTTGATTTGAGTCCACCTGTGTTGAGTTTAATTGATAGGATATAATTTGGAAAGACACACCTTGTCTAGTCTCACAGCTGACGATGCACTTCAGAGGAAAAACCAAGCGTTCAGGTTGAAGGAAATCCCTGCAGAGCTGACACAGGACTGTGTCAAGTCACTGATCTGGGGAAGGCTACAAAAAATTTCCTAACAGCACAGTGGCCTCCCTAATTCTTAAATGGAAGAAGTTTCAAACATCCAGGACTTTTCCTTGAACTGGCTGCCCGACCAAACTGAGCAACTGGGGGAGAAGGGCCTTGGTAAAAGAGGTGACATCTACTCTGGCTGAGCTCCTGTGTAGGAAATGGAGAAAGTTCCTAAAGAACACCAGTCAGTGCAGCACACCAATCTTGGCTTTATGGCAGAGTAGGCAGAGGGAAGCCTCTCCTCAGTGAAAGACACATGAAAGCAGCTTTGAATTTGAAAAAAGCACCTAAAGGACTGTAAGAATCTAGATTCTCTGGTCTGATGAAACCAAGATTGCACTGTTTGGCCTCCATTCTTAGCACCAGACTGAGTTGAGGGTTCACCCTCCAACAGGACAGAGACCCTAAACACTCAACTAAGACAACGCAGCCAGAGCCCTGACTTGAACCCAATCGAACGTTTCTGGAGAAACCTGAAAATGGCTGTTTACCGGCTATCTGACAGAGCTTGAGAGGATCTGCAGAAAACCCACAAATCCTGGCATGCAGACCTTGTCAAGTCATTCCTGGGAAGGCTGTAATCGCTTCAAAAGGTGCTTCAACTTAGTAATGAATAAAGGGTATGGAAACTTATGTCAATGTGATATTTCAGTTTTTCCTTTTAATAAATTTTCAAAATTTCTGAAGTGCTGTTTTTGCTCTTTAACTATGGGTGTAGATTGATGAGGGAAAAACGATGTTATTAACATTAAGCATAAGGCTGCAACATAACATAACAACCGATCAGCCAGAGCATTAAAACTTGTAACTGATGTTTTGTTCTGTCAGTTACAGATATATACACATGTGGACACAACTCAGAAATATTATTCACTGTGGCCTGTAGCACAGGATTTATTCCCTTGACCCTCTTTAAACATTAATGATTTCCGTATAATGGAGTTTGGCTTTATTTTAGCTCACCTTTAACTTTTTTTGTTATATAATGGCAATTATGCATCAGCACATGAGTTAGTATAGATAAGAGCCTCGTGGACACATTCCTAAGAAAGCACAGCAGAGCATGAAATGCGCTCACTCCCAATTTTAATTACGTACATTCTTTACATGGAAAAATTATGTTTGCTGCATTCAGCATGCATTGGATCTGGGATAATAGTTTAAGTGCAGAAAAAGAGCAAAGTGCTAGAGGCAGATGAAACTGGCAAATGTTGAAATCTAGTTTGCCTTAAGTTGATATTCTACTGTGAATTTGTAAATCATTACTTTATGGATTATCTGGAAATGTTTCTCCAAGAATACCTTAAGCCAGGGACAGTGAGGGAGCTAGAGGTCTGTACAGTGTAACTGGCAATGTTTAAAATGCCTATTTGAAATGCCCTTTATATTTTAGCACATGATATGATTAGATAAGGCTTGATAAATAGCTTACATGGTTCCCTTCAGGTCTGATGCAGACACATGGTCACTGTAAACGACAGGGTTGTTTGTGTACGTGCGTGTTGTATATGTATGTGTGTGGGTCCTATTAGGTGTGAAAGACATGGCCCTTAACATCCTGCTCTTTGATAGGTTTTGATTCAGTGCTTTGATTCACGACAGAGCAACTTCTAAAAATAGCATGTAGAGGAAGAGAGAGTGAGAGAGAGGAAGAATGAAGGACACTGACTGCTTTGGTCTCCTGAGAGTTGGTTGCATTTGATCTTTTCATAGCCATCACTCCCTCTATGTTTTTTTAGTACATCACATTTTTACAATTACTCCTTTAGCTCTTACACCTCCGTCTCTCCCTGATATAATCTTTCTTTTTTTTTTTTCATTTCCCCCTCCTTCATCAAATCCCGTTTTACCCCCCCTCTCACTCACTCTCCCCTCACACTGTCTTTGGCACGCACGTTATTACTGAGCTGGGGGAGAAAGCTGGGACTGCAGCAACAACACAGACAAGAAACAGAACAAGGAGGAGAAAAGAAGCACTGACACATCCAGAAAAAAAAAAACGGACAAGGAAAAAAAAAAAAACTCATATGGTCATATTGGATTAGCAGCTTGTATCTATTCTCAATGCACACGTGCTCTGTCATTGCCAGTATGTGTAGATGAACTGTGCCATTCTTTGCTGTACTCTGGGACCCACACGAATAATAACATACTTTACACACTCACACAAGCAAGCAAGCATTCTTCACGTCCAGATGCCTGTGTCTAAGGTAATGAATTTTATCTTTCTCTACTACTGTTGCAAAGGTCTCAGAGCTCTTTCTTGAGACTCCTCGTGCTGTCTCTGTATCGGAGATCAGGATTATTGTCTTTTTTTTTTTTTTTTTTTGCTCGCTTATTAAATAAGATCTAAAATAGTTGCACTATTTGCATGTTTTTGTCACAACTCTCCTGCAAATGCTGCTCTAGGTGAAGTCACAACTATTTGTGCATGTTACTCACATTTATAAAACCAGGGATTTAGAGTAATATTTCATGTTGTAGTTAAAGAGTAAGGGCTCACTCTTTTCTGAATTACATATTCACTTTGTCAGTATGGTGTTATTATCATATGTGTAGAATGATGTCACAAGTTCTGTTTTTTTTTCCTAACTTATACTTCCTTGGAAATAGGAAAGCAAAACACTGAAACAGAAGTATTGAAAAGATCTGATAAACAGCTGCGGTGTGAGTTAGGGCTCATGTAGTTCCAGAGGCTAGGAGCTTAAACACCTGACTGTTTTTCAGTGTCTTGTTTTTACTGTCAATTTAAGCATAGAATTGATACAGTTTAATTATTAGAAACTCTACAATGAATAGTGTGACTGCAGCAAACATTTTGAGTTTTTTTTTCTTTTTTTGTGGTAACTAGTATTGAACTGCTATCCGCTGTATACAAAACCATCTTGTTTTGTGTCAGACATTTACCTCTTGAAGGATATTGTGAGTGGTGAATAGTCAGTGACCTGAGTAACAGTGTTGAGAAACAGGAGGTGTGCCTTCTTCTTTTCAATGTCAAATGTTGTTTGTCACACTGGGGAACTACAAAAACCTTTCTCCTAAGAAGCATCGACGGGCTCTTGAGATAACAGAGTGAGAGACAGTTGAGAGAACAGAGAGAGAATGTGTGTGAATGAGTGAGCGAGGCAGATAGAGATTACCATGTGGTTTAATTAGCAACTCAGGTATAGCAGGTACATTTGTTTATCTTACAAGACACATTGATTTATTTTCTTGTAAGACTTTTCCTGAATTTCACTTTTTTCACTTTTTATCATATGTAGCTAGCCTTTTCATTATATTGTTTTAAGATTGTTGTATTATTGTTAAATTAACAATTGCACTTAGGACTTGGTGTTAAGCCTCAGTACTTTTTAAGTCTAACCAAAATGTCACTGTGGAATCAAGTATCAACGTGTGTGTCCAACGTTGACGCTGAATGCTTGGTCGGATTTGTCTTATTTATTTTTTAACCGATGTTTTGTTCTAAGTCATTCCTTTTGTTGGTTACTTTGTTGACCAAAAAAAAAGGAAACATATTTTGTGAACTCTGGCACTGGCAAAAAGTGCTGTTTTGGTATTTGTACGAATTAGAAGCCGTGTGAGCTCGAGCACTAATGCTGCCTGTAGTGCAACAGATTTATTGATGGGTTTTCTCTTATGGCATAAGAATAATAATAATAACAATTTCCACAAGTCATTTTACATGTTATCAGTGCGTACTTTTTGCTTTTCATGTGCCTTTTCAAGCTACATCATTTCCTTACTGACTAACCCCTAACCGTAACCAAAATGTTGTTCAATGACGCATGGATAGCTTAAAAATGCACTGACATGACATGTGAAATGTCCCCAAAATTGGCATGCTATTCAAACCGGTCTGAGATCATGCTGGAATAACATTCAAACCCATGCTGCTGAGGGCAGAAGCTGCAGTTAACCTTGCTTAGATGAAAGTTGGATACCATTTGTCAGGTCTCTTGCAGAGTACATGGAGCATTTCCTGGTCCCTACCTCATTGAGGTATTGTTTGAATAAAAATGGTGCATTGATGTCACCCAAGTCAAGGATATTGTGGCAGGGCATGACTCAATTATAGAGTTCAAACAGATTTATATATAGCCATATAATACATATCTACAATGACCTAGAAGATAACAGTAAAAATATTGAATCTATCACTGCAGATCAGTTGCAGTTAAACAATATGAATTATACAAAGGTTTACAAATTTACACATTAAGTTAGACTGTGATATCCCCTCATATGCAGTGTAGTACAAAAGGTATGTGTTGCCAATATGTAGCACTACATATACAGTACAGCATGCAATTTCTTGCCATAAGCTTACAGATCAGATCTTATAGGTTTTGAATGAATGTTAAGTAAGCTCTATTTAGGATTTAAATCTGAGAAAATGACAGATTTAAACTTTTTTGAACGGTTAATGTGGATGGCTCAAAAGCGACTATAGAAATAAGTTTAAGATTGACAGTTTTGCTTTAACAACGGAAGTTCTGACAATATAGACCAGATCCTGTTTATATATTGTTAGCCTATGCTCAATTGTGTCTGTCAGATAGATTTAGGCCTTTTTTAACTACAGGTGTTTGTGTGCGTTTACAATGGATATGTGTCCATTGTGTGCTTTGTGCATCCTGTAGTGCCTTAATGTCTTCACAAAGAAATGGAGGGTGGGGGCGTTGTGAAGGCACATATAAATATATGCACACGTATGTCAGACGATGTTTGCAGACACACATTTGCAATCATGGAGGACATTATAGACCAGTTAGTGTGTACAGTGGACATACATACCCCACACGTGCATGCATATGCTTCTCTCTGAGCTCTCACTGCTCATTTGTCTCTTCTCATTATCGCTACCTCCTCCCTCTCTCTCCTCCCTTCTCCCTCTTTCCTTCTCACTTGTTTGTGCAGCTTGGGAGTCTACCTTCTTAGCCTCTTGGGCATTAGCTCTCTTCCCCTCTCTTTCTCTCTTTCTCTTATTCTGTCTCTGCACAGTTCAGTTGGCCTACCCACACTGACAGAATCACACACACCAGCCCAGCTAGCCAGCCACAAACACTCACACACCAGTTTGACAGAGGAAGTAGGGCACTTAAATGGGGATGTGTGGAGTGCCTGTATCTTAGTGGATTGTAACCTGGAACTGCTTCCTCTTGCCAGGTAGGGTTTTTCTACCATAACTTAATTTTCTGATCTTTAGGGTACATCCTCATTTTTGAGTAATCAACAAAGAGTTTTCATGCAAATGGGTTTTCATGGTGCTTTTCTTTGGCTTTGGGGGAAAAAAAGATGTTAGAGCATTCATGCAGTTAGTTGGTGATGTTGATATTGTTGTGCTGCTAGGAGGAGGCAGGGAGTGGTTTGGTCATACAGAGAGGGGATAGAAAAAAGACAGAGATGAGAGGAATGATAGGAAAAAGCAATAAAGGCTTATTTGTCTCTGGGTATCTTTATGACAGGCACATATGAGGAGTTGGGTGTCAGTGTCACGCTCTATTTTATTTAACTTTATTTTTTAACCTTGTTTTTTGTTTGCTTTCCAGTTTCTTTCCTGCTTTCTGTCTTTGTTTTGTCCTATCTCTACTATAACTCCATCAAGTTATCCTTCCTCCCTCTCAGGGCTTTAATAGTTCTCTTTAATATAATTGCCCATGTAATATTGCCTCCCTCTTGATAAACACGAGTTGTGGACAGTATTTTCTGAACAACAGATATTTTACATCCCCTATTTGGCACTTTTATTTCAGCTGTTTCTGCTCTGGCTGTGTGCCAGATTTAGTCCTCCACATGGCTGGGGAGTCGTAGGGTGAGGATCAGGGAGACTGAGAGAGAATAGAATGGTAGGGAGAGCGCTATTAAGAAGACATGCTCTAAACTGTGTTAGGGCCAAGCTGAAAGTGATACAGACAATAGGAGAGAGCAAACAGAGGGACCAGAGGGGAAAAAACAACAGGAAGCTCACTGAGGAATATTGCTTCTCTCTCTTCCTCATTAAGGGAATTGTGGGGTAATTCTCTTCTTAAAAGGAGAAAGAGAGAGAGAATTAGATGCAGGGCCGTGTGGCCTGTGTTAGTACCTGGTGATACACAAATAGGGAGATGACTAATAGGGAGATGTCATTTGAGCAAATGGTAACTTGTGTTTGAATGAATTTCTAAGCCGAGTGGTGTAAAGATATGAAGTTTTAAAAGTTTGCAGGAGAGAGGAATGAAGAAGAATAGGTAGGAAACAAATCCCCTCTTCTCTCCTCTCCTCAATCTTTCTTTCGCCCTTGATCAATACTAGACAGTGTCAATGGCCCATCCCTTTGCCGCGCACAACACACCCAGCACTCACAAGACTGAACGTGATTTTTCAGTCGGTCATACAGAGCTTGACCGAGCTTGAAAAAATTAGATGTTTGTTATTTGTTGTATCCTTGGAAAAACAATGTCATACACATCGCATCCCAATGTTTGTCACACAGACGCACGCACGCACACACACATGCACGCGCGCACACACACAAAGACACACAACAAAAGACATTAGCAAATATAGATGCATCTTCTCTCACTGTCCCTTTACTGACACACATGCACACACATACATACAGAAACCTGCCGTTACTACCGCACACACAGAACACACGAGCATGTCTCTCCGCTCTTTCTATGAAGGCCTTTTCCAGTCTTCCTCAGTGGTCACATTGTCTTCAGCTGCCTGGCGTCACGGGGCAGATTACGTCAGTGACATTTTCTCTGTGAACCCTCAGCTTCTATCAATAATGCCTTTGCCTCTTTGGATGTGACACTCGTGCCCCCCCCCCAAAAAAAAAAAAAAAAAGAATCCAGTTCTCCTGTCTCTGGCTGTCATGGACTTTGCCTGGTTTCTGTGAGCAAACGAATCTTGATTCTTCTAAGGGAGTGATAGTGTTACTCCTAAAATGAATATTATTGCAACATGGGGACTAAAACATCAACACAAACAAGGATACATACAGGATGAATACTTCAGCAGCTCCCAGTTTAAGATAAAATATTAATGAGCATAGCCTTTATGCTAACAAATTGCAATTGATATCTCCAAGGTTTTACTTACTGCTGTGTATTCCTGTGATTTAATGTTTCAATTAGTGTTGCTGACACACAGAATATCCCTGCAACATGGTTAGCTATTATGAATGGCGGTATTATTTTATACATCTGAGGGGATGAACTTTAATTATATGTTGAAAATGCCACTATCGTTGCACAGAAACCTTGCAAGTTGTACTTGTTTTTACTTTACATTGTCACCAGAAGCATCAGTAAAAAACTGAAATTAAGACCTACATAAATACTAGAATTGAACTAGATCATAAAATATTTTTATCACTTTCCCAAGCCATTAATCTTTTGACACCATTTTTCCATTATTCAGTTAAAAGATGTATTTTTAATGTTCCCAGGTTTGCACCTGACATCTTGTCTTTTGGTTTTCTTTGATCTACGAACCCCTTTTTACTTGTTCCCTTGCCCCCTTTTCTGTTTTCACCTTCCCTTTTGGCCTAATCGTTATGGGGGGGTCTGACAGATAAACGACTATTAACTTCTCATCGCTCTTCGCTCCATGAAATCGAGGGCAAAAGAGGCCAGTACATTGCGGCGCATATAATGAGGCAAATCAGAGATTGATCATCTATATGGTCTGGCTCCTTTACAAGTTATTGGAATTATACAAAGCAATAATGGCTCTGAAATCTTCAGGTCACAGAGTGTTATGGACAGTACATGTCAAAACATGCCTGATACAGTATATATTTAGTTGTCATCGACAAGCACGCATAGATACACAAAAACATACAGGCTGTCTTTCTGTAAGTTAAATACCGTTTTTAACTTTTTTAAAGCAACAGCAAACTGATGCTGCATGACAAGCTTATTAACATATACAGCGTTGTACTGTATACCTCATCCATTCCAATTCAAAAGAACATGTGTGAGTCTTTTGCGATACATGACCTGTAATTAAGGGAATGCAGGATATAAACTGTATGTGTGTCAGTTTTTGAGAATTTATGTAACAGCCTGTGACGTTGTTTGGAGCAAATTATTTCACTGAAGGCAAATAAACAACTTGGATAAATAATGTAGTTCAAAACTACTTTAGGAACGATAAACCTCTGTGAGGTTGCGATGCCACTGTGAGCAATAGCAGGCCTGTTTTCTAAATGACAATTTTACACAGAAACATACTTCCATCCAACTCTGGATATAGATTGATTTTAGTTTGATTTCCCTCTGTTGCACCCGGGCTGTTAGGACACAGTAAGAAAAAGTGGGTTTTTTTGAGACCAAGTAGTTTCTACTAATGGTATTCTTCTCACCCTCTTTATCCCTCTTCCTCTCCCTTTTTTTTAAAAAAGATTGTTCTTCTCATTTCCTTTGTAAAAAATTGATCTCCTCTCTTAACAAAATTGTTTTTTTCTACTTTAGGTTTAAATAATGCAAGTTTCACCCTCGGAGACTGAGATTAATTTGAGGGATATAAATGCTAGTGGTGGAAAGTAAAAAAAAAGTATTTACTCACGTATATATTATGAATGACTTATTTTCATTTTCTACTACTCTATACTTGTATCACTCCACTATATTTATTTGACTGCTATAAATGTAACTTTGCAAAATAAAATTTCACTGTACATAAAATATCTTAGAATGAGCTCCTAACATTCTATTTACATATTTATGCATCAATAATAATGTTTCAATAATAATATAACTCTGAAAAGGGTCATTCTGCTTAATAATGAGTAGTTTTGAGACTTTAAGTACATGCTGATAACAAACTTCAATTAAGGAAGATTTTGAATGTAGGACTTTTATTCATGACTATTTTTGCAGTGTGATATTACTGCTTTTACTTTTAGTAAAAGATTAGATAAAGATGCTATCAGTTGGAGGTAATTAACATATTTTATTTCATTTTTTATTGGTTATGAGCATATTAAGTATGTGCTATGTGTAATACATGGGCGAAAACAAGTGGGCTAAAATATGAATCTCCTAAAATGGTTGTTTCATGTGGAACCAAGGAGGTGGGAATACTTTTCTCATCTTCCTGTATAAATAAAACGAGAACAGAAGTGAGTTTCCCTCTAAGCCATGTTAACAGGAAGTATCGTCTAGACTTATCTGACCTCACATATCAGGGAAGGTCAGTGAGTAACATAGACTAAATAACAGATTTAATGCAGACTGATTGGGTACATCACTTGCCAGCTCGCTATCATACAGGCCCACCACCAAATTAGTGGGAGGAAGAGAGTGGAGAGGTTTGGCAAAGAGGAAGAGAAGAAAAACCATGTCCCTTTGGTTCGGAGGTGGATTTGGCAAGTGCACTGTTGGATACATTAAACCATTAATATTAGACTAAATAGAGTGAAGCATGGGCAGACTTTAATGCTCTTTAATTCAACGTCTTACTTAAAAACAACTAGGACACAGGAAATTAAATAGAGACTGGCAAAGAAGGAAAGGGAAGAGATAAAAATGAAAGATGGCACCTTGAAATTGAGAGGAAGGAGGGATTTGGGGAAACTTCGATGACATGAGTTCATAGGATCATCTTTAGCTTTTGGAGAACTCACAGCACAGCTGCTCCCCTGGGATGGGTCTCTCATTGCCATGGTAACTATGGGACAGAGTTCACAAGATTGTCTCTGAGTAACTTTCCACTAGTGTTTGTTTTCTCCTTTACTTCTATATTTATTAGAAGATGTTAACCTTCAGAGATTTAGACCTCAAGAATAATATATGAATATATATATATATATATATATTTTTTTTTTTTTTTTTTGCAAACAGAGGTATCCTCTGACAGTATTCATGGAAACCTGCTCTCATGCCGTTTCTTCAGTGTTTCTTTTCTACCCAGCTAGCACAGTAACACGAAGCATGAGTCAGGAATGAGTAACTGATGTCACTGAAAGGTGTAGTTTCCTTTCTTTAGAAAAAGAAGGAATATGCTTTTTGTAAGATAACACTAGCTGCAGCTAAATGCATGTGCGCCATAATAACGATCTCTCTACATTATTATATCAGGTGTGACTTCTGGTAAACATATTAATACAATTTAAGGTTTAATATGTGTTGAATTTTTATACTGAAATTGTGACATAAATTGCGAAATAAAACAATATGTAAGAATATTAATTTTTGAGGGCAGTTTCCAGAATGTATTTTTCCATATTATCAAGTTGCAGAATGTAGGAAATAAGGTCAAGGGCAGCCTCCTTCCATGCCCCAATTTGGCTTTAAAAATCTCCTTATTGCGGATCCCGCGCCTGAAAAACATGCACTTTTTTTTCTAAGTTTCAGAGCCATTTGCCCTTTTTTTCACAAATTTTGCAAAAATGGACTTCCAAATGGAGGCAAAAGCGAACTGAAGGCTCAGATCTAGGAAATGTGCCAACCCACACTGTGTGCTGATGTGCTGCCTTTGCATTTTGCCTTTATTAGACAGAGACAATACAGAGCTGCAGAGAGAGAAGGGAAGAAATGACTTACTACCAAGGTGCAGAATGCACATAAAGAATTGTATAAAATATGGAAAATGACCTTGAGTGAAATTGACTGGACCTATCTAACTAGCACTGCGAAAAATGTCACTGGCCAGTATGGCTGTCTCCTGGCCCCGAGCACAAGTAACAAGTACATTCTCTAACATGATTTATTATAGTTTTAGCTCACGGAGACTGTGAGGTAAGCTGGCCACCAAGGTATTAAATCCCTTCTGCTTAGTAAGCTGAATCCAGTCTTTTGTCGTTTGACCTTTGACCTTTCATAAGACAGACCAACCACTTGAAATTCGAAAATTATATTAAATCCATTTCAGTAAAATTTAAAAAAGTTCATCATTCATTAGTTTGATCATTGTGAGACCAGTAATGATGTTAATGGTCCATTTACATGAAAAACGAAGATGGACACTTTCCAAGATTTAGTCTCCACTCCTGTCTCTCTTCCTGTTTTATTTCTTTCTCTCTGCCCTCTTCCACTAACTTATTGCATTTCAGTGTCATTGCCTATTACTGACTGGCCTCGGCCCTTCTGCTTGTCTTATCCATTTTGTCTCCTCCATCTATTCACTCTCTTATGCTGCATCCCACTCCCTCTGCCTCTTAGTGCCGGTTTTGTTTCCTTGCTTAATTGAAGCTACGCCAGAGACTGAAATCTGTTGAATCATTGATGACTTTTGAATACATGTGTATTCCACATGCACATATACACACACACACAAATGCAAGCATGGACACTGCACATGGTCTCATCACCCATTAGCTTGTCTTTCCATTAATCTTTTTCAAGCTGGCTCATTGAACCGAGAAAGCCGTGAAGAGTAATACAATAGTTAATACATTAATACATATGCTTGTTCTTTTTGTATCTTTAGATAAGATCTAAGGACAGGCTCAAAAAATAAACAGGGTTAATGTGAAGCTGCTCGATTTTTGTGTGTGTGTTTGTGTGTGTATGTCCACTGGAGAGAGTGTTATAAGGAAAAACGTATCTGACAGGACAGGTGGCTCCATTGTGTCTCAAGCCGTATCTTCAGCAGTCAGAGGTTTATGTATGTAAGACAGGGAGAGAGAGATGGGGGTCAGTATGGTGGAGAAAGGGAAAGACAAACTGACTGTGTAAATATCAGCTCCAAATGTTGGAAGGCTAGATAGGCGAATTAATGCCTTATAAAGAAACTAAAAGTCACAATTTTTCCCGACAGTTACTCAATATTCTCACTTGGAACACTATGACTAAAGAAATTAAAGGAAAAGGATGGACAGAAAGGGATAACGACAGAGGCTTTATTTCCATTTCACCACTTTTATGGAAGTGCATTTCACTCGAAAAATACATTCTGTAGTAAGTAACAAGCCTTGATGTCTTAGTTTTAACACTACTGTGAAACATTTCAATAGGATCACAGTAAGGTTAGAGGGGAAAATGACAGGTCTGGGTCACCTTTGGGTGGTCATAGATATCCACTGACATCAAGATAAGTTAAGTTTTTATTCATAGCCCTGAGTTAAGGTTCTTGTCTTGAAGGCCTTTGAAGCAGCCGCCTTAGGAATGGTAATTGAAACTAACCCCCCCCCCCAAAAAAAAAAAAAAAAAAAAAAAATAATGAAAAGGTCTATCAAGTCTGGATTGTGATACTCCAAGAAAGATCTCCCTATAGAATGATAAGGGATCGAATATTAGCTACAACCAAGGATCAGTTTTTCAGTTCTGCTCTATGGAGGGCTCATAAATTGCTAGAATTATAATTGTTTTTAATGTTTGTATTTTCATCCATGTCTTTTCTGCTCATTTTAGTGAGCAAAACGCCGAGATCTTTGAATTCCTTCACTTAGGGCAATAACTCACTCCCACTGTTCACGGGCATATAACCATGACCTCAGGCTCTCATCCACTCGGCTTCAAACCACTCCCCAGATGTGCTGGAGGTTGGGGTCTAATGAAAACAACAGAACCAAATCTGCTGCAAATACTAGACAAGTTAACCGAGATCTCCAAACTGGAACCTCTATCCCCTCATAGGCATTGTGAGATCCTGATCTACCTACCTTGGAGGAGCCCAACACTCTCTGATGCAATGCTTTATTGTATATCTGAATACTAGCATGCTCAGATCTTTAGCCCATTTATTATACTTAAACTTCATTTAATTCTAACTCATGCAGAGAGATCAGATATTAAGTGTTTGACAGATTAATTAGCTTTGTCATTAATCTGGTCTGTAGTCAAAGCCAGCACCTCTACTCTCTAACTGAAGGTATCAAGTTTATATGAAAACAGTACAAAAGAAAAGTGAATAATAAAAACGCAAGCTTTAAAGGAAGATGGGTGCTGAATTTTGTTTTTATCTTACTGTTGCTGGCCAGCACAGACAGCTGTGTCTTCCTTGCAACACAACCAGTGCCGTGAGAAAACAACATAATCTCTGCCTCACCACCTGTTTTTGTGAAGCACAAATCTCTTTTTGGTAAATAATACTCAAGAATATATTTTTATTTGAAGTAGATACCTTTTTCATCTGCTATTCATTCAGTTTGTTGCTTGACTTCATTTTGGCATCATATTGTTTTCTGTAATATGAATATCAAATAGACTGGGACGGTTCACAACAGGACACACTATTGGTTTTCTCCTTTCACTGGAGTCTTAATTATCAGATGGTAGATAAGAGTCCTTTTTATTGGTATTCAATTTGGCTTGATATATTATATCTTTTTAACTAAAGTAGATTACACACATGCCTAGACTGGGAAAATCCCAGATTTCACGTGTGTCCTAAAAACATTTGGTAGAGGGCCAGATTTGGCTGTAGAGATTTGGGTCAGCTATACTGTATTCAGATTGTGCTATGAGACAAATCATAAATCACACCCCTCAGAATGCAAATAACCAAATATATCACTTCTGCCTACGCTTCTCATACACTAAAAAAAAAAATCAATATTTATTAATATACTTTGCGCACACACTCTTATAGAGTGGTACAGTTTAAGACAATGTAAGTTAAAGTCCAAAAAGCTCTTTGGAGATTTCATGAATATAGGTCAAAAGTTTAGAGGCAATGACAGCCAGGGCTGCTGTATCTGGGGGAACTAATTTGAGCTTCAGAATTACACAAACAGCTTGTGAAATATCATGAGAGCTGTCTGAGAGCAGTCACCTTTATCTCCAGTTAGAGCAGAGCATCTTGTGACTGTAGCTTGTCATCATGGGTTAACTTGACCAGTACAATAAGGCCCTTCACTAGACTTACTGTAGAGTTGAAGATGAAGAATTTATTCTGTAGACTAAGCTGAGGATTTGTGACTTCACAAGTCCACTAAGGAGCACATTGTATAGCAGATGAATTTAGTGCCACAGGTTATTTTTTCATTTACTATATATATATATTCATATCTACGTCAAATGTGCACTTTGTAAGTCCCCTGATACATAAAAATGACACATTGCCCACTTTATAAAGATTATTATACTCATTGAATATTATAGTACTGTACTATTTGCTCATCATCATCTTAATTCCTCACAGCTGGAGGAGAAAGAAGAAAAGCAGATATTTTACTTCTTCTCTTCTCTCCCATTTTGTATTTTTCCAACTTAGTTTTCAACTCCCACATTAAATTCTTGATCCAATTTTCAGCAATAAAGCTTTTATTATCTATCTTTGTGAGCTTCATAAGTGACATTCAGAAGTTCATTTTAATAGATCAGAGGTCAGTAGTGCGGTAGTTCCGAACACGCCTTCACACAGGATATTTCTGGCCTCCTTTTGTTTCAGGGCTTCTTTTTTTGGTACTCCTTTTTTTTGGTTTTGGCCCACAAGCAACTTCCTGTGGTAAAACTCTAGCTGGGGTTGATAGCTAATATAACAAACCACCTTAACCCACTTATGTCATAACTTTCCACCTCAGATTTAATTCAAATGTTTAAACCAGTTCATCATCTCTGTTTACAGTATTTTTGCATTCCTTCAGGTTTCTGGATGGTCTCCTGTGAGCCATGTTTACTGGAGCACAGAGAAGAACTGGATAGCTACAAAACGTGAATGAGCACATGTTAATACATTTCCTAGTCCCTTTGTCAAAATATGCAAGGGCCAGATAGGTTCACAGTATAAAAACTATGTGAATGCATACAAAGTTGATTAACCTCTTGAACTCCAGTGTTCTCCTTAAATTTCAAACACACACATATGGCTTTGTTTCACTATGCCTTGTGTAACTACATGTTCTAACACTTTATTGTAATTACAGTCATACTTTTTAAGTGAGGGAAAAAAACTCAGATGGCAGCATAATCATCCAATTTTTTGGATAAATTGTAAATAAATTCAGTATTGTTCACAACATATGATTATCTTTAGTTGAATTTTAAATATAATTCCCTGAGTTTGAATGATGTTGGCCCACACAAAATGCATCTACAATGATCCACCCACTGAGGGCTCTGTAGGCTGTAAAAGGTTAAAGCAGCATTTAAAACCACCAGATTTGGGAAGGAGTCAATGAGAGATAGATGGCTGAAGGCAGGGGGATGTTTGTTTGTTTGTGTATGCGTGTGTGTGTGTGTGTTTGTGTGTCATGGACTTTTTTGGGGAAATTTCAGACTAAAAAAACAGTTAATTTGGGACAAAAGCTATGTCCCTGAATTGGGAAAAAGCTGATTTTTGGGTCAGTTGCTAGGGTTAGGGTACGGGTTGTAGTTAGGTTTAGGGTAAGTCTCCAGGAAATGAATGCAGGTTTATATAAAGTCCCCAAAAGTGGCCAAGGTCAACATGTGCATGTTTGTGTGTGTGTGCGCACATGATACACAGATGTGCACATTAGTGTGTGTCAGGGATATTCTGTTTGGCCCTGGGAAGTGAGTAAGCGCAATGGATGGCTTGTGTCTGTGTGTGTGGTCATTTGGTTAAAACGTTTTTTTCTTTGTTGAAATGATGAAAACATATCAGAGACTGTGAAAAGATGTGTGGCTGGTGCTAAAACGTTTGCTTTTTCAAAATTTTCACAGTCCCTGAGGGCCCAGTACGAGCTTAGATTGATTAGAATGAAAATTTACATAATTAGCATTGGGTATGCGTCCCACTCTTATGCCTAGACTGAAACACCTTTATGTCTACAATTTTATGCTGTCATTCACCTCATTTGACAATGTGCATAACGTGCACATGTTTGTTTGTTTACATTTCTGATTAGAAAATTTGTCTCCGGACCCTCCTGTCTGAGCTCACAGGCTGGGATTGACTGCATGCTATTATCTGTGAGGGTTCAGTATGTAGTCTGTCTCTTTGGCAAATCCCAGCAGGACTATCTTCTGAGATTGTTGCCTTCTTAAAATACATATATGTTGTCTGATCCCGTCTCTACAACTTAATTGTGTGACTGGAAAATTAGTAGTTATGATAAGTGGATTTGCTCATTGCAGCAAAGTAGGTCTCAATCATGCTGAGTTCAAGTTGTTAATTTCATGTATATTAAAAGTGAATTATAATTCCAGCCAGATGTGACTAACTTCCCGTGCCCTTTTACTTTCTCTGTTCCCTTATGCAGATGTCGGAGCCTAAGGTGGATGCCCCTTCATGTGAGCTGGGCAGAGTAGGGGGAGATCAAGGAGGTGTGTGCCTCCACCTGCCCCCCCGCAGCTCAGAAGGTGAGGAAAGCAGTCTTTATCCTTCGAGCCCCTCTGAGCCCCCAACCCTTGGCAGTCCTCACCCCTCAGAGCCACTCACCCCTTTGGATGAGGTCTATATGCCGCTTGGTGGTCTGATGGGATCTGAAGAGCGGCATAAGGTGCCTCCCACGCCACCTCCTTCCACTGAGGGTGAGGATTGCAAGAGTATTGAGGGAAACGAGATGGAGATCTGGAGAGAGGTGAAGCATGGGGAGAACAGGGGAGAGGAGGAGGAGGAAGATGGGGCCAGCAGAAAGAGCACTGTAAGTGAGGGGGAAGAGAAAGAAGAGGTAGGAGATGAGGAAGGAGAGATGAATGAAGATGAGGTCAACCTAAACCTGGTAGTGTCAAACACAGATGAGGACAATGCGTCAGAGCCGCCTGACACCAACGCTCCTCCCTCCTCCTCCTCATCTTCATTTGTCATCCCTGAGCTGCGCCTTGATCGCTCTTTTAGCGCTGATGCCCTTTCCTCACCTAACACTGATGAGGAAGATTATGATGAAGATGAAGACGAAGAATCTGAGGAGGAGGATGATGAAGACGACAGTGACGATGCCTACCTGCAGCGTAGTGACAGCAAGCGCCGCAGCATGGTGGAGGGTGCCACCTGTGAGAAACACGGAGGAGGGGGGCTCAGTGTACAAAACTCGCTCCGCAGACGCACCCACAGTGAAGGGAGCCTCCTGCAGGATCCCCGCACACCCTGTTTCACATCTGACAACGCCATCAACTGCCTAGAGGCGGGGGGAGCACACCACAAGGGTGGCTGGACCCTCCCATCACCCAAAACCCTGAAGAAAGAGCTGACCAAGAACGGAGGCTCCATGCATCAGCTGTGTATGCTGTTCTCTGGGAGGAAGGTAAGCACCTTCACACATGAATAATACTATAGTATGTGCTGAATCACGCAGAAATAAAGCTATATAAATAAAGCACTGTGGTAAAATTTAGCAGCTGCCATTATAAACACCTTTTCTGAACTTGTACAATATTGGTCATTTATAAATTTGAATTTTAGAATGAGCAATACACCTCTGTGCCCACAAGGTGTCTCCTGACTACTGCATGAGTAAAACATGAATGATCCAACAACTCAGCCCAAAGTCTCAGACCACTGGTTTCTGTAAAAAGGGTGACATCAAGTGGTAAAATAGAGCAGGTGCGCAAGAATCCTGTGGTCATCACAATCTTCTACAATATAAATCTATGTTGAAATTTCTGTCTAAAGCATTTAGTGTTAAGCTTATTTAAAACAAAAGGCCACACAGATTTTCAAAACTCATGCATATATTTATACAGTAGATATCACAGCAACTAGAGTTGTATTCCAATATAATCTTCTGGATGAATACAGTACAATAGTATCTATAGCACAGATTTAAAAAGGATACTAATTGTGTGATGGAATTGCTTTGAAAGTATGATCTGCCAAATGGAATTTAACAAATATATTTAAGATGCATTCAAGCGATTGTAGGCAGTTAAAATATTAAAATATGTTAAATATATGTTAAAATATTAACTACACAAGAAATAGGACTCAGCCTCATTTGCATTTATATAAATCTCCTGCTGAGGTCAAACATGAGCTATTTTCTAAATCTAAAACTCTAAAACTCTGATTCTTCTCCAGTACACAATTAACTTTATGGAAAATGTACACACATTCAAAGTTTTAGTTGGTCATGAAATTCACCTCAGTCTCCAATTTCTTCAGCTGTTTTACAAATCTCCTACAAACTAAAATAATTTAAAAACATGACATAAAATAAGAACAATTACAACAATATTTATACCTGGTGTCATACAAGCTGCACGTTTTTTAAACTTTGCAAAAACACTTACATGACCTCATAATAAAGCACAAGTACACTGACAATAACATGCAAAAAGCACTGTCATTAGGTAAACAAAATGCCAGTTATTAAATACTTGATAAAAGTACACTGTGTATCTTGTTTTAGTTGTACAATTATGTCATTACGTTGAATACATTGGCATCTGTAGGACATGCTAATGAAGCAGGTTTTTAGGAAATTTACTAGATGTTGTATGATCAGCATTTAAAAAGTGACATCTGAAAGTGTATGAGAAGATTCTGTGTATTAAAAGTGGCCCAGTTTGTGATAAAACTTTGGCCAAGTTTTGGGGTTCTCTGCTTTGAGAAAATGCAGTCATGTCTCAGGAAATATGAGGCAGCAGGTGTGAGAAGCTGTAGTAAACTGATCAATAAAACTCACAAGTGAAAGAGAATACTGATGTAGGGAAATTAATATAGGCTAATTACTATTAGAATCTGTATAGTGAGTGTGCAATTGCTCTTAAGGCAGGTAGCTGTTGTTCTAGTTGTCCAACAGAGGGAAGCATGTGTCACATTATGTTAGCTAAGCAGCCTCAGATAAGTGTGCATCATCTCTTTCCTCACTTCACTGAAGCCAAGGTTACTGATGAAGTGGGATTTGTTTTCTTGTTAACATCAAAAATATGTTTTATGATTTTTTTTGGAAATATTCCCCTTTAACTGGAGGGCAGATAGGTCATCATCTCGGTTTTCTCCCGAAAACACTTTTTAAGTTGCCCAACTATTTTATTAGTATCCATTTGGGATAACGAATGGTTCTCAAAAAGATGAGCACAAGCAAATGGAAAAAAAAATTGAAAGAAAAGAACAGGACAGTGATATCAGAAATCCACAGACGTCCCAACTTAATGATAGAAAAATGACAGAGGTAATTAAATGCTGTCTTTATCATTGGAGAATATCTGAGGCGCTGCTCCTTTTTATCTAACTTTGCCTTCTCCAAGTCTGTCAGCACACTCGGCAGCCATAAATGGCAGTGTGTGTGAGCTGTGCAGAGGAGGAATGTAGCAGACAGGGCTGGAGCCTATTGGTCTTGGCAGATTCAAGGGTAATTTTACTACCTATTGGCGTCATGGACACTGTTCCTTTGAGGCTTGTGTTTCCATTATTTAAAATGATCTGTCATCTCCCCCTCATTCATAAATCATGTGACATCTCTAGGTGCAGAACGTGAGTGTGTGTATTTGTGCTGTGCATGTGTGTCCAACCGCTGACGAAAAGAACTTTATGGGATCACATGAGACTGGTAACACTGATTCATGGGCCTGCATGAAAATACTGCCATTATTACATGACGGGCTAAAAATTTTCAAAGCTTGTTGATGCTCATGAGTGAGCAGAAATCTGGTTATAATCTCTCCTACATGTCAGGAGTGTAAAAATTGACTCAGGGATGGGGTGAAAACATGGAAAGGAAAAATTTACTTTGAAAGATTGGTAAGAAAAGGATTAATTATACTTAGTTGGAACATAAAACAATTTTACATAATTCTTAATTTATTGTATTTTTTATTGTATTCGGAAGAACCTTTTATCCAGTCAAAGCTGAAACGTTATTTAATATCAACAGTATGAAGTAAGCCTTCGTTTCCCTGCTGATATACTGTGCCAAGTGCAAGTCAGGAGATGAAGAAAATGCATAGTGAGCTAATATTAAAATATAACAAGAACATGTTTTGCTTTATTTTAGAAATTTTTTGGTTTGTGTGCAATTCATTATTTAGACACAGTGACTGACCATATGGAGTTCCTAGACTTTAATGAAGCTTATTTTGAAGTCCATTTTTTTTTTAATTTACAGTTTCAGTGACTTGGGATCCAAGTTCCTTTACAATGACTTAAACACTCACACCTATGTTCATATTAAGCTTTTGGCTGAGGATGATTTGGTCCAGGATCAAAACTGTTAAAATATTTGCACAGTGCAGCAGAAAGGAGTGCGACCAAGGAAAAGACACACTATGTGACTGCACTGTCTCTCTTTTTTCATAATGTACACCCCTTCTGTCTGTCTGTTACTTCTCTTTTCTCTTGCCAGGCAGTGTTTACTTGCCCTTTTACAAGCACTGACTCTGGTCCTGTGTTTCTTTCCGCTCTGCACCTTTTCCTCTCAGCTTGATGTCTTTAGTGGCCTATCAACAGTGCAAGGTGAACCAGAGATAGACAGAGAGCAGAGGAATATTGTCAGTTTGTTTGACTAAAAGATTTTTCTGGACAACCGCCCAAAATAAGATGTTATTCCTGCTACTGACGGTAAAGAATAGTGTTCAAATCTCCTAGATCAAGTCTGCTTTAAATATCACGTTTCAAAAAAAGTGTTATAAAGTTATAAGAAGTAAACTAAAATTAATTTCAAATTAGAAATGAATGAAAAACAGTGCAATGAGAAAAAATATTTTGCTGTCTTATCAAAGTCTGTATTATTCAAGACTGCGTAATATCAGAAATTAGATTTGATGTGTTCTAAAAATATGTTTACCATAAAATTACCTTTGAAAATAGTTGTTGTGAAGGATATCATGGGTTTTGCCATTGGCAAAAGGCACAAATCATTAAGGATGTAGAGAGGCGATAAAAGAGAGAATTACAGGCTAAGAATTGATCCTTGTGGTATTCCACATGAATATTGAGCCTTGAGGGGCAAGAAAAGCCATCCATTTAAAGAGGAATCATTCTGTTAGTCACATTTGATAAGACCCAGTTACCAATGCTAACTTACTCATTCTGACAAGGACAGCATCAAACCGTTAACTTACACAAAGTCCTCACCTTTATCATTGTTTGTCATTTGCTACCTTACTGACGACAGTTCCAAATGTGCTGTCAGTGTTCTGTGTAAAACTACTTCCAAATGACATAGTAAACCATCACTGGTTAAGGAAAATGTCAGCTACTAAAGCTACAACTATGGCTGGATGAAGAATGTCAACAATGAATCTTTTGCTTTTACAGGCTCCATAGTAGTACCATTAAAATGTTCAGCTATAGTCAAACAACTAAAACGGAAATTTAAAGGAACGAGAAGCACAGAAGTAATAAAATTTCCATGGATGTTTCCACTGACAGTTTCTAGCCACGGTGGCACTTCAGAGAACAGAAAAGTCCCAATTTCCATAACAAGGTGAGAGGCATATTGTAAATGTCCAAATAAGACTAACCAATGCATGTTTTTTCCGAACAGATTGTTGAATCGAACTCTCATCTTGCTGTCCAAAACTCTCAAATCCTTCTTCTTTTTTTCCAGACATTACATTATCTATAATCTCGTGTAAGTTTGTGAATGTGTTGCATCTACACAGATGTTGCTGCAACAAACACATGTGGATCTAACCCAGCACTTTTGGCTTAAGCAGGCTAAACATTTTGTTTATGGGGTCTGAATGTTTGTTTGAAATGTGAATAAATATCAGCTGACTTCCAGATGGAGGGAGGAAACAATTTTAATGTGTTTACAGATGGCTTACATTCCTGTGTTGTGTCAAGGATACACAGGGGTGCAGAACACAAATGGAAAATGGTTTAACATGCATTTAAACTTGAAAATAGGTGTGCTAATGGCTGGTGTTACATGCACACACAGACAAACCCAAATGATGAACGCTATAAAGAAGTACTCTTAATGAGATGGAGGAACATCTGCTTCTATCCTTTATCATTTTTACATCACCACTCCCCTCTCATTTTCCTAATACAAACTACACATAAACAGTAAAAAAAAAAAAAAAAAATTCATTAATAAGGTTTTATATCAAACCCTGGCAACAATAGAGAGTTGAAATGTCTTATTTAGCTTGAACAAAATTCCAAATTCAACACTAGACCAGGCGATTTCCACTTAATGATGGTGCACTAGATACAAAAACAGTCAATCTGTTATTGCACTCTGAAACAAATCAGTGTGCTACTGTACAACAAAATTAAAGTTCTAAAGTGAAGTAAACATTGCTGCTTTAGTCATAAAGCATGACACAGGGGAAGTTGAAAGAAATGATTTAGGCTACTGTCAGAACTACAGAAACAAGCGGCCAGGCTGAATACTACAGGGTAATGGTAGGCAAACAGTACACACAGCTTCATCTAACCAAACTAACTCACCTTACCTTTGTCCTAGGGGCTAAATCCAAAATATCAAATCAACTCAAAAACACGGAAGAATGAGAAAATAGAAGGCTTACCTATAAAAACAATATATTGTGTATATCTGTTTTTGCAAAAATGTACCTAGCATATCTATGGGCTACAATAGACTCCAATTAGAAAGTGAACTATCAACACTATAGGAAGGTGCAAGAATAACTATTTAACTATTTGTTTTACTTTGTAAATATATATTTTAGAATTGCATATATTCATAGGCATAAGTGCACTCAAACGAGCTTAGAACAACATGTTTGGAGCATTGTGCCCTCAGAATATAGTGTGTCCTCAATTTCCAAGACCTCCACTAAATGTACACAGTACTTTGATAAGCAGGATAAACAATTACAGGAACCTAAAAGCTATTTTAGGCCCTGGTACAAATATATTAGTAAACATGGTCTACTGTTAAGTCATCTTCAAGTACCTTAACTACACATCTACCAGGCTTTCAGCAGTCTTCTTTCAGTGCTGACCCGTCATCATTCCCCAGGCCCTAATGTGCATGTTCCTTGTAGTTGTAGTTGTGCCTAATCTTAGCTCAAAGGTTCTAGTATGAGAGAGACACAGCACTTGTTGATATCAAGTCTGTGATGATTGATGATATCAAGACTGTGAACCTCACATGGGTCAACAAGCATGACCAGAGTTAATAATAGATTGTTTTTACTGAATGAACTT
This sequence comes from Istiophorus platypterus, assembly GCA_016859345.1. Taxonomy (NCBI): domain Eukaryota; kingdom Metazoa; phylum Chordata; class Actinopteri; order Istiophoriformes; family Istiophoridae; genus Istiophorus; species Istiophorus platypterus. The sequence goes on along the minus strand of CM029128.1, from coordinate 9,881,110 downwards.
CATACGAGCTTCTTGGAAACAGTTTTAAAAATATTCGGTATCGATGACTACCAGTGTCATCCCTTCAAATGTTATGTTGTCCAATTATGAAACAAAATAGATGCTCCAGGTACTTTGGGTCAAGGTGTGCATGGAAAACAGCAGTTATTCCGTGTCAGTGCTGTGACACATGGAATGGGTGGTATTGGAGGTAAACACGAGGGTTTTCTTCTGTTTGATTTTACCAGAGAGGGCCTCGAAGGGACAAAAGGTCTCCAGGGTTCAAATCCATGTGGGATGCAGCCAAGCTGGATATGTCCAGTGAAATGCTAAATGAGTAACATGTAAATATTTACCCAGCAGACAGAACAAGCTTTCAGAAAAGTCAACTGTCCAGTCACTAAAGTAGCTATTGACAAGACTGCGAATCAACTGAATATGATGTTTTACTGTTTACGGTGTTTTACTTCACAGTTCACAATAAAATTTTAATGGCTTTACTTGCAAGAGTTGACCAAAATTATGTAAGTATATATATTGTATATGAGATAGCTCCAAAAGGAAAAAATTGGTTACATAAGACAGTGTAGACTTTTTTTTTATATTTAGGAAGAAATTCTTATAACTCGCTGTGAAATCATCTCCGGTCATCTGTGGGTGAAGTGCTTGTGTTGTCCAGTTGGTTCTTGAGAGATATGTTCTTTTATTTGGATTCTTGAAAAAAGGAAGAGCAAAGCACAATGTCTCTCTTCATGTATGTGCAATACAAAAAAAACAATAAACAAACTTTAATCTTCCTTTAATATGTATAAAAAAATACACATATTAGTGATTTCTTTGTTCTGCTCTCAGAAATAAGTAGGATATGAGCTTTTATATTATACAACCACACAAAACCACAATGGTCCCAACCTTGGCCTCAGTAGTCTTAGCACATAATAATTATGGCTCTTTTGAACCACATGGGTAAACTATAGCTATTAGCATTGTGAGTTTAGCATTTACTCTACTTATTGCATTTTGTAGGCATTGTGACACAGAGCAAAGGAACTGGCCTTATGCTAAGATACATATATATGAGAGGCTTTCATAATGATAACAGTGGCAGATATACCACACAGAATTCATAGTTAGTTAGTTAGTTTGTTAATTATATTTTTAGGTTGTTTATTTTTTATAGTTTGGTTTATTGGGTCATGTACATGCAAGCATCTAGCCCACATGATCTTTCAAGACATCAAAACATAAAGCTGCAGGGGTGATATGTTTGTTCATTTAACATGCAGACAAGTAAAAGCAGCCTCATCGTTTCTCACCGACAACAACAGTTTTGTTAGCTGAAATGTCAACAGTGGCTAGAAGATATTATCAGCTGTATCTAGTTAGCTAGCAGAAACCTATTAGCTAACACTAACACCATAAATTGTTAGGACAGTCCCTCTTGTGGAGGATTATTATTATTTCCAGCTGACTTGTTTAAAAAGAGACACTGTACAGCGTCTACATTCATCATATAATGCTGCTTTCAGTATTATATCATGCGTGTTATCATACTGAGGTCAAAACTACATGTCTGAGGCACAAAGTCAGCATCCTCTACAGTTTGTGATCCATGAACAAGACATGGAAATATAGGAGGATAGAGCCTGTTAGCCCTGCTGCTAAAGTAAAATATTATAAATCAAAATGCGATTTGTTGCTCTTACATGACTTTGTTCGGACGCTTACTGTAGATAAACATACTCAGAACATTCAACATACAGGTTAGATTTATTCTTCAAATTTACAAGAGGAAAGGCATTGAAGATTAGGACTAACTGATGAGTTTGACCAGCCCTTTCTTGGGCTTTGACTTTTGGCTGGAGTTGCTAGATTGTAAACCTACCCAAACATAATGAGAGCAGGATAGGTAAACTCAAAATCTGGATCATCTGGGACCAACTTTACAGTGGATTTTCAGGTCTTTTGCCCTTTCGGTTTAGAAGTAATGCTAGTTTACTACTTTAGATAGGAAGCTAGTAAGCCAGGCATCTTAATGGTTGCATATATTAGAGCAGACAAACACACTGTATAATTAATTCCCGACACTTTTGTTCTTGTGTTGTTTTTTGGTTTTAGAGAAACCAAAAAAGGGAACACAACTTTTTTTTAGATACAGGCTGTGGCTCTTACTAGAGCCTCATGCAAACCACTTTAGAGTGAGGAGAAATTCACATCTTGGCAGGCCTAGGATGCCTAGTTAGGGTTACTGAGATGCCATTGTTGCTACTCAGGGGAGGGGTTTGGTAATGCTCAATTGTGTTTTGTTTGCGTCTTTTTTACTAGATTGACCCATTTTTCTGGGATTGTGTCTAGTCTGACTGACCAAAACATGGGCATAAAATATTCTGGCCTCATAGATAGCCAGACACACTGACAGGAAGGAGAAACATCTTTCCTGCGATAAGTAAGAGTCTTCTGGGAGGAGCTATCACTATCACTCAGTCATTCCAGAGAAAATTTCTTCTAACTTTGTTGACTTAAGTAACTTGGTATTACATAAATTCTCTCATCTGCTTATTACATTTATTTTTTCTTTGCCAAATTTCAGGATGAAGTTAAATGTGGACACATGTGTTTTCACTACAATTCTCTGATTTCCAAAATATGTGTGTGTAAGTGACACTCATAGATAGGTGGATGGTTTGTAGCTATTATCTTTTGCTTTAAGAGTAGTTTTTTATTCCTATCCTTACACTTTATATGAGTTCAATATAGTATGAAACCATATGTTTAAAACTCAAAGTGCCACTGTGGATTAGGAGCCAGAGGGTTTTGCTCAACCCCTGAAGGATTATTTAAGATAATTTCTGAAAACAAAGTAATACACTCATGATACTACTATTTTCCTCCCTGATATTACACCTATTAATCTTCCCATATTTAGTAATTCCATGTGACCTCATGAAAGTTCAAAGTTTCCCACACTAATCCTTCTTTGCCAGGGAGACTCCCTCATGGCCAAAAAACTCACCCTGTATATCTGTATCCTGTCTCTCTTGCTCTCTTTTTCTACCGTTAAACCACTCAGCGGGCTCTGTATGGACTTAAATACTTTTACAAATGCCCACCACAAAGGTTAGCTGTTTCAAGCTAATGAAGCTAGCATTCCTCTTATTTATATGTTAGCAATTGTTTCACTGTTTTTGATAACAGGTCTAATGAGCTACCTGGGTAGTTACTGCTGTGAACTGGGTTTGTATGAGTGTGGGAACTTGCTGTTTCCATCTATTAACTAATATTGCCGTAATAGAATTGGAACCAGGGTCATAATAGCTTCCTTTGAAACTGGTCCTAAAAATAATTTGTTTCTGGTTGTTTCCCATTTGAACAGAGAAACAAAACAGAACATGTCAAACAATGGATGTTGGCACACAGAGGTCTCTGGCTCTTTACTTGTAACCCTTTCCACACTTTACCAGCTTCCATGCATGACACTTGCTAATAGTACTGACATTTGACAAAATTAGAGCAACAAAGGGCAATAAACATGGTATAAACATAGTGGTGGACAATGTAACATGAACACCTTAAAATTCAAATCAGCCTGCCAAAGCCTGGAAACTGTGAAACAGGACATTGTTGAATGGACATACAGAGTGATGGATCTACACCACTGATAAGCCAGCCAAATTTTGGGGTTTCCCTGTTGCTCTCTCAACATGAATTGGTGCAAATAGTTTCTACTATGTCACTAGATGGGCAGTCTAGCCAACTTAGTGCCTTTGTCACTCGATTTATCCACTTTTTAGACCCCTTTAGCAACTTTTTATCACAAAAGCACCTAGTGACAAATCTTGCGGCTTTTTGGCTAAACCATAGTAACTTTCCCCTGAAGAGTGTCACCGGTATTGCCTCACGCAAGCACAGTGTCGGGCTTTCCCTCCAAAGACATCCCTCTCTATGCACTGAGTTCTCATTGACCGCATGGCAGCTGACAAAGACCTAAATGAGCTTCTACCGTTCTCTATGAGAGATCATTTTACAAGTAAATATAGCTGAAATCTCAGTACAGCCATTGTCTTTGACTTATTTGTATGGTGACATTGTCAGACAGTGTTGTGTTAATAAAATTAGGATTTCAGCAGTGGGGAGCAGCAGCTTGGAAGAGTAGAAGAGAAGCAAACAGTTAAACGATTTCCAGCCATAAAGTAGGTTTTGACCTAGTGTTGTTTTAGTTACCATCAGCTGATTTGACAGAGCAAATAAAGACAATGACAATAAACATGACTAATACAATTACGCAAGGGGACATCACATGAGTAACAAAGGTGAATATACAGTAGTTACTATCAACAATCTGCATTTAATGATTCTTTTAAAAGACTTGACCTGATGTCACAGCACTTAGTAGCTGGACCTATTTCAGCAAACTCGTGGTCCCTGCCCACCTCAGTGCTCTGCAGTGTATGCAGTTGACTCATTAAGTGACAGGAGTTTGGACGCGCTCATCAGTACAACAAAACCCTCTGCTGATGTTCACTTAATCCAAGACAGGATCCAGAAGGCCCCTTATTTCATAGTTGTGTCTTGTGTGTGTTATTGAACAGAGGTGTTTATCGCCCTCGTTGCCATAGCAGTGTTGTCTGAATCAGGAATTGTAGATAGATACATGAACACACACACACACACACACACTTCATAGCCTCTGGATCACAAATGTTTAAAGATACGGATTAAAGATATTGGAGGATGCCTTCTCTCTATGCAAGTTGTTCAAATGAGCATGGATTTTGGACAATTGTAGTTAATGATATTTGTGCAAAAAAAAAAAAACAAAACAAAAAAAAAGCAGATGAATCCTTCTTCCACCACAAACAGATAGTACGAAGGACACACGACTAGAAACAAACAATAGTTCAGTTAAAAGTATTTCAACCATAATAATGTTCTTGAATATTATGGTCAGGATGTAGAGTCAGCAAGCCATCAATAGTAAAGATCCAGGTGCAGTTCCCAACCCGCGCCAAGAACTGTTCTATTTTTAATTTTGATTAGATAGTTATTTAATTTAAGCATGACCAAAGTCTTACATTTACCTTTAAGAAACAAATTTTCTTATGGAGTTATATGACTGCCACAACTGTGCATACACAAAAAGATATTTTGAGAGTGAAGATTTGATCATGCACCCACTCACACTGCCTCACTTGCTCTCTCAAAGCTTTGTCCAAAATTAACAAAGATGGATGAGCACTTGCTTTCTTGTGTTGTCTTCCACACCCCTAAGCTATATCACTTACTAATTCAAATGTTAGGATAAAGTTTATAATCTTTGATACGGTAAGAAAACTTCCTTTACATTAATAAAAGTACAGCTGTGGTGTAAACTTTTTCTCCTCAGCAAAGTTACAAGGAGGAAAATGCTCTTTATACTTACTCAATATGAAATTTTATGAACATTTCTCAAACATTTTGTGAGATCAGTGTTTATTAACACCTGAAAATCTCAGCAAAAGAAATCAGCAATTGCAATTTAAAATGCTTGTCCGCTACCATTTTAGGAAGCCATTTGCATGTTCCTCAGAATTGTCATGTGGTTAGGATACACTTTGAAAGACTAAATGTCCCGTTGTGTTCTGTCTATGGTAACAATTGTACATAGAGTGAGATAACAAGACCATGGTTTATTTTATTTGCAAACCCACTGTGTGGTCCACATCAGCACATAAACCTTGGCTAGGTTTGAATCTTAGACAAATGCAACTTTGCAGCAGCACATGCAGAAACAGGAAACACACATTCACTCATCTCTGACCAGGAGGCAGGAGTCAGGGTGAACAATCCTGGTTGGATAATTGGAGCACACATGCTGTCCTCACGGGATGGGAACAGGGTCAAGGGAGTAGTCAGCCCTGGAGGTAAAGAAATGAAACTGAAAGTTCAAAGATGTTGGAATAAGACATGTGCTATGAAATAAAACATCTAACTGGCTTAAGAAACCTTTTCTGCCATACACTTAATTTGTAGTAGTCACCAATGGGTTGTTACTGTGTCTACTTCCTAAAATGATTACAGTTTCCTATAATATGTCCAACATTTAATCGTACAGCAGTCACACTGGTTCCATTTGGTTTGGCAGTAAGACTCTATCCATTTCACCTTGGCAGTCATTCATTTCTCACAGTGAAAAATTATTATTTTCATGTTTTGTGGGTTCACCTTCAAAATCAAATTTCTGAGGTTGTAATATTTTCTTTGGGATATTTTGCAGACTAAATAACACACATGCTGTTTTTGCTGTTTTTGATACAAAGCTGTGATGGTACTCTGAAAAACATAAATGTAGACAAGGACTCTTGTTTTCATTTTACTTTATTTTTTAGACATTTATGCAATAGCCACAATTATGTTTTTAGTGCTGGCTTGAGTCTGGAGTTTTGCTTTAGAAGGTCTTGCCAAGTACCATAGCAGTTCATATTGTATAACTACTGATGTGTACAATTTGCTTTCAGTTTTCTTTTTACTGATGCATTAATTTACTTTCCGAGGAATTCTTTTGGCATAGAAATGGATGACGCAATGACAACTAAATGTACCTTTTTAAAGATGTTGAGGCTAATGGTTTCCGATTAAATAACAAATTCAATGAAGCTCCAGCTTAAAGTAAAAATCACAGGGAACAGATGCTTTAATCTTCTACGTAACTCCACAAATAGGGGCCAACAGTAAAATTAGATGTTCCCTGACTGTTATGCATTGTTTACATCCACTGGGAAGTGAAGCATGACCTTTACATGAACGAGTGCGTGACCCACTTCATTCTTGGGCTGCCATGGTCAGAATCTCTTTCACAGCATTCCTCCTGAATGCCATGCATCTCACTCTGACATGCTGCTTTCCTAGAAAACGTGTAGAAAAACTGAATTGAAAATGGCCTTTTGTTTCAGCTGTCGATCCGTGTCTGTAATGGGCCCAAAGTAGCACATGCAGTGCTTGGGCCTCTTTAAGTAAATATTACAGCTATCTTTCTCAAGGTGTTACCCTATACAGTAGAGCTCAGCGCTGCGGATCCCTGCAAACAGGGAATGAATGATGTTAGAATTTCTATCTCAGGGATATGCCACCAGCCTTAAGTTGCAACATCAAGGCAGTTTGACAATGTGTTGGATGTCACTCACATACATGTCCAAACACAGTGCTGCAATCAGACAATGACCATCCTGTACACTGGCACGACTTCACCTTAATAATGTGTGACTGAAAAGAACAACTAGCTGAACAGGAATGCTATGAGTAAGTAATTTAACAACACTGCCATATAATGATATATAGCATAATAAGGCATAACACACCTGTATAACCCCTGTGGATAGAAAACAGTGAAGTGCATCATGTCTGTATCAGAACAGCATTACAGTAAAGTAGAAATAGGACACACAATCCGTCAAACTAGCCGGGAGGCAGGAGTCAAGGTTAACAATGCTAGTGAGATGATGGGAGCACACATGCTGTCCTCACAGGATGAGAACAGGGCCAAGGGAAAAATTAGCCCTGGAGATAGACAAAGGGAAATCAAAGTTCAAAGCTGTTAGAATAAGGTGTGTGCTATGAAATAAAACATCTAACTGGGTTGACACCTGTATGGCCCCTGTAGAAAGAAGTGCATCATTACTGTATCAGAACAGTATTACTATTACAGAACACTTTATAAGCACAATTAAATCCAACTTGACCTCAGTAATATTATTTGTTATAATACAGTAAAGTAATTACTGAATCAACACTGACTGCAGCTGTAATAACTAACATATTTGGATGCTAACCAATGACCAAGGTATCAAAACTAAAAACAATGAAACAGATTATGCTTAGAAAAGACCATACAAGGTCAGCATGATGAAGCATTGTTTTTGCCTAGTAATCTTATTATTATTATTAATACTTTACCATAAGGAACATCAAAACAGTAACCATTTTAATATTTTGGCACACGAATGAGTGTAACTGACCTATGAAGCATGTGTCACTAATTTTAATTGACAAATCCCTCATCTGCCCTGACTGAGTCTGACTGCAAAATTTTGCAAGCTTTTGTTCAAAATTCTGTCCTTCTATCATTTGGAACATTAAAGAAAAATAATTATGGAATTTATGTAGGTAATGTAGCATAGTAAGAAAATATATCTTCATGCTTCCACTGATTGTGGCTGCAGCTAGTTGGGAATAATTGGCCCACTGGTGCTCCTGATGGCCAGACTGTGCATAACTGCCAGCTTTGGACAGACTATGAGGCTGCAGCCATGACCAGAAAGGTCAGTGGCTGTTCAGAATATGCCAATAACATTTCGATGGATCGCACCAGTTTGAGGACTGGGTAACATGACAGCTTTTAAGAGCTGCTCATAGAGGAGATGTTGTATCAGCATTGTTCATTAACATCCTGTGACATGGGAAGTACTTATGCAGGAAGTAGCCATCTCCTGAGCTGTGCTGAATAACAGGAGGCAGTGGAGAGCACACACAAACAGACACACACACACACATACACATACATACATACATACATACATACACACACACACACACACACACACGCACACACACTCACATACATACATACATTCATACTCACAAACAAACACACACACACATACACGTGCAGACAATGCACCTTTTGTATCTGCTTTCATTATGTAGCTTAAGTAGGAATGAGTCAGTATCCTGTGTGAAGGTCACTGAGTTTATTTTCAGATATTACTGAATATTGTGGTTTTGCCATTGTACTGTATGTGTATGTTTGTGTGTGTGAGAGAGAATGTGTGTTAGCATCTGCCATCCAATTACACAAGCTCACGCGTTCTCACGGAGTCACACACATACACAATCACACTCCCTCGGCCAGAACCGCAAGTTTATTTTACCCCAAAATGTTCCTTTTATTTGTAAAGGAAGTTGGAAAAAATATTTCCTGCGTTATAAATTGAAACAATGGAACCCCCCTGCCCTCACACACACACAAAACCAAACATGACATTAAAATAGTTATGTAATTTCACATCAAAGAAAATTATAGATGCAAAACATATCAGGGATGTTTTCTCACGATTTTTATAATTTTATAAAGCAAAGGAAGAACTGTGAGATAAATTGTGAGAACTGACAAAAAAATACTTAGACTATCATCTTTGTGAATAAATTCCATGAAGCCTTGTCATAGCCTCATGAAAACTTCACTAGACATCAGCTTTATATATGGATTAGATTACCTGATAATCATTACAGCTCCCCCCCGAGTTGAGCATTTGTTTTGGGATCTCTCTCCCATGTTTCTTTGTTTAAACATCAGTTTGTGCCTTTATTAAATCTTTTTTCTCTATACTTTATTGTACTTTCTGGCTCTTATAAAGGCCCCATTGTTCCTCCAATGCCCCTTGGAGACAAAGTCCAGTATTCTGTTTTTTGTCTCCTTTTACTTATTTTCTTTCAACTTTCTAGCCAAGATCTACAAGGAAGTTCAGACATTTATCAAGGATAAGAAATGGCCAAGATTATCATCAAACAAGCAAGCTGGGTCTAGTTATTTGCTTGGTTTACTCATACATGTCATGCATGGAATGCTATTAAGCGTTAACATAGAAACAAAATTATATTTTTGCAAGTATATTGAAATTAGCCATGTTTTTGCCCAGATTGAAGATAGTTTCATGGTTAAGGCCCTCATTTCTGGAACCATGTGTTTTCTGACTTCAGGATCACATTCCCTCAGGGCTGTGTTTATCAAGGATCTTACACTCACTCCTGGGAAGTAAAAGTAGGGCTAAAAATACTTCAACTCAACAGAGTGCAATTTGAGAGTTAGCTTCACTTTTTTCATGAAGCAAAGGTTAGGATTTAAGAGTGATTTAGTTCCCTTATTAATAACAGTGTGCACTCAACACACTCAGAAGACTAACAAGCTAATCTGAATGCAATTAGATAAATTTTATTTATACACCACAGGGTTTTTAATGCAGACCATCTTGCACTCTTTAGCCAGGACTCCCATTAATTGTTTAATTTATCAAATGCTTTGGCTTTATATTTTGTTCTGTTCTCATGGATTCGATCAATCTTTGCTTCTTGTGCAACACAGACTATATGCCACAACGTAAAATATATTTTTTCACAATCAGTATGTGTTTAACCTTTTCTTTGTGTAGTGACAGGTGCTTTTACAGTTTTGAGGTGCAGTAAACGCATTTAAAGTCGTCATGATACCAGATCATTGTTGTAGTTGTATTTTCTTCTTGCTGTTTGGAGTGTAAAAAAAGTGCTCACCTGAAAGCTTGAGTGCATATCAACGGTTTTCAAAAGAATAAACTTGATAAAATGCTCATATTTACACATTAATGAGAAATTTGTTGCATTTAGCACTGATTTCATCCTCTGAAACACACTCTAAGACCCAACACTAAGTCCCTCTACCTTTTTATGTAAAACAATCTGTTATGTTGAATCCTGTTGCTTAATGAATTGTTAAAATGTGCGTCACACTCTTTATAACAACAGGTTGCGATAATGGACTCGCATCTCATCATTTGCCAAACGAACCTGCTGTTGTCTGCTGCCTGTTCACATATTATTACAGATAAAACAGGAGGTTTATGATGAACAGAATGATACTATACTGGATGGAAAAACAGGAAAGAAAGAGGGATTTCAGACTTCATTTTATTATATTATTAAATTTGGGAAATAGAAGATGATTTTTATTTTTTATTCTAATCAGAACAGAAATAGAAAAGGCAAAGTCCTTAAGTTATGTAACTGATTTAATGATTCAAGAGTCTAACGACAGCATATGAATTTGAAAGTAGGAACCTTGATAACGTAATACAATATGATCCATGTTTTCTGTATAGTAAACAACACATTAAATCTAAATTGAAATTAGTGCAGTCTGAGTTGGTAAGTCACATGGAGACAATTTGAGAATAATTTCCTTCTCTATTTCTGCACTTTGTAGTTTCCCCATCCTGATAAACATATGACTCTGGTTAAGTCTGCAGTGCAACCTTTTTTATTTCTTTTCTTAGTAAAATGTCACAGTAAATACAAATAGAAGAGCCTAAACTAGCGATTATTCCTGTCTGTCCTCACACAGTTATTATCTTCACAATAGTTTAATCAACACGTGTTCAAATCACATTTAACCACATTCGACCACATTAATTCCTCGCTATCGTTATTTGCAAATTGCAAGCCCCAGGCCTGCAAGCTACATAAACATCGCTGCCAAAGAATTCTACCTGACCTTGTGTAAATATCTAAATATAAATATTTCAATTGAGTAGTACATCTTGTGAAAAGTAAATCCAACAATCAACAATCATGATCAACTATCTATTAAGATTAAAATGAGCAAGGGAAGCTACATCAGGTTAATAATACTGTAATCCTGTAATTTTTGTAAAAACCTGTGCTCATATCTGATCGGCATCAGAGCTGCTTCAAACCTGGGTCAGGAGCAGGTCCATGGTGCCAGATTGGATGATGTCTTTGTGCCAGTCTGAAATGGTTATGACGCGACACACACACACACACACACACACACACACAGAGTAGAGCCACACAATGTCAAGAAACTGGGGTCTAATAAGTAGCACGAATCTAAGGCTGCACAGAATGAAATAAGAGAGATTTTCTGGGTCCAGTTAACATTGTTCATAGTAGCTTGACAATTTGTCTCCAAATAATAGAAGAAATGGATGAATGAAAAAGAAGGAAGCAGCCTGAGGGAGGTCTGATGAAGAAAAGCAGCAGGGGTTGAACAGTGAGAAGTTTAAACACATAAAGACCAAGATTCATTTCTTCACCTCTGGGATTTCAAGCTGTTTTAGGATTTGGAATTTGGGTTGACTGGGTTAGGAATGTTTTGGAGCTACAACATTGGTACTACAATGTGTTTGTTAGTTCAAAGTGCAACTGAAGAATTTACAGTTTGTTGAGACAAAGAGACAGACATTTTTGTCTTGTCCTATAAGGGAATAGAAGCCCATTTGTAATCTATTTGTTATTTCTAAAGACACACACACACACACACACACACACACACACACTCATTTACACACAAACTATTCTCCCCTTACTTAGGCTCAACTGACATGTTCCCAGGTCACGTGCTTGTGTGTCTGTAAATGTTTTCATTGATGTTTTGAACTTATTTTGCATTGCCGGAAACGTGTTTGCCCATATGATTACCTTTTCACGTGCATGCATGTATAACTACTTTGCAACAAAGACACGTGTGTAACACACATGTGGACATGTTAAACCTTTATCTGTGTATCTGTACAGCCATCCTGCAACCGCTAACAGCTTGCATCCCTAGCCTCAGGGGGCTATATTGTGGTATGGTCTTGGGCAAATTTTGTGTTTTCTTACTGACTTCAGTGAGGCATGTGAGCAGTCTGTACACATAAGCATGCACACACACACACAAACACACACATCAGGGTTATTTTTAGAAAAGACTCAGACTTTTTTATGCTCTGCTGGCTATTACCAGGCAGTCTGGGTGTGTGTGCATGATGTGTCTAAATCTCTTTCGCGTGTGGGAGCCCTGGTGGAGTCTGGCTGTCAGAAAGAAGACAAAAGAACATTGAACACTTGAGAATAAATCTGTGACTCTGCGGTGGTCTAAGCTTTTTTCCTTTTTTTTAAACATACAATAATCAACTGTATGTATATAGTGAAAAACTTGGACAATTTGATGCCCATCTAAGACACCCTTTGACACAAGAGGCCCCGAAGAAATGAATGTAATGTATTTTTTTAAAAAGCCCTTAACACTAAAGTAGTCATGGAAAAATAATCTCTTGAAAATAAGTTTAATAGGACTCAAAAATAGCAGCACTGTGAGGATTACTTCGAGGAACATGGCTGCAATAAATAGCTCTAAGTGGCTTTAAGTACTTTCCTGTAGGTGTTGGTGCTGGTAATATCAGCCAGTTCTATGATGTAATATAGGATTGGCCAAGCTCTGCCAATTTTAGAAATTTTTTAAAGATACAGATGCCAAAAATATACATAAATGTTTGACTGTTGTTCATTTGTAGTTCTTAGTATCCAGAATCTATGACCTAATGTCTGTGGCTGGTATTCAGTGTTAAGCAAGAAGTGATTTGTCAAAGCACACATGGACCCTTCTCAGGAATAATTTAATCAATGTGTTCATGTAGATTGCACCCTCATCCTCATGAATGGGAATTAAAAGGCAGCTTGACAGGCATTTTTATTCTAAATGACATCATGGTGTTGCAATTTGAAGAAAAATCCTCCCTTCCATCTCACTTCCCACTGACAAAATGCAGAACATGTATCTTGATTTATGGTTCTACTATCAGGTGTAGACAGGAGACTTGGCACTGTGTGTGTGAATGAATGACAGGGAGAGAGGAAGCGAGAAGTCGGGATACCATCTACATTACTCTTCTAGAACATCTGCAGATATGGTCAGTAGTGGAAGCTGATTCATTTGAAAATGATGCATACATTTCTATGAGAAATCCTAGTTGGAACAAGAAAGCAGACACATTTCCCTGTGTGTGTATCCGTGTGGGTCTCATCCAACTGGAACATAGCAGTCTAGTGTGAATGAGCATCCAGTCCTTACACGCAGACAGCTAGTTGAACAGAGGTTGACCTGGCAAGCAGACGATCCCCCTCTGATCTCCAGTGGCTATACCATGTAATTTGTTCTCCTGATACCCCTGAATAATCTCGTCCTGGGGGCTACATAAGGATACATGTCCTTGGAAAGGGCAAAGTCTGTGGTGTTGTTTTCCAAATGTTTTCTGGGTTTTTAAGGCAAAGTCTAGCTGACGTCTCCACAGGGTGTGGGACTCCTCTGTTGTGCCGTTCCCTCTGAGACTAGTGATTAAATTTTGAAGATTTGATGTCTCTCATGATCCTCAATGGCTTAATCCCTGAGAATGCAGCTGAATATGGCCTGTGTTTGAATCTGTTTTTGGAGGAATGTATTAGTTTGCATATTTCTAGAGCTGGAGTATATATATCAAATATTTTATTTTGGTGTAAGTATTCTGCAGTGTGAAATGAACCACTCATATTCCTCTCCCTGCGTGTTCTTCATACCTACATTACATTATCAGTGGTCTTTTGTGTGAATATCTCTCAGTCAGTTGAATAACTGTACAAAAACTAAATATCATCACATTTCACTATCTTTGAAAATATCTCATCATGTCAATATTATTTGAGGAATTAACTTATCAAAATATACCAAGTATTTTCAAAGTTAAGCAAATAGAATCAGAAAACCTCGCTCCACACACAGACATGCTCCCCCCACACCCACTGTATAGTTTGATAGGTCCTAATACCCATCAAACAGCAGTTCTAAATATATTTTGTTCCCGTTCATAGCTTGAACTTATTTTTAGACCACTCCCACATAGCATACACTCATTCACCCTTCACAGTTAACTGTGACTTCAGACAGAAAGCGTCGAGTGTATCAGTGTGTGCTTTGCACGATGGCAATCTCCCCCTCAGTTGGAGGGTGGAGTTGCGAAAGGATGTAGCAGAGAGATGCTCCAGCAATCCAGGATTTTGAAGAGGAAAAGACTCTCACGGACTGTAGGAATTATTTTCTCACCAAGTTAGAGTATTATCCCCCAAACGGGAGGAACTAGCATGTTTTTCAATAAGGAAGCAACAGTCAACAGTATCGAAAGTTGCAGTGAGGTCAAGGAGCACTAACATACTGAATTCAACCCCATCAGCATTGAACAAGGTCTAATTCACAGCCCTGACATGTGTTTAAGTGCTGCTGACACGAAAACCAGATGGGAATTTGTAAAAATATTTTCTTCTTACAACCTTATCAAAAACTTTATACATGAAAGGTATCTTCAAAATCAGTTTATACAATCTTGAGATCACATGGTTGACTTCCAGGACATTTTAGTGAAGGTGGAACATGCGTGATCTTAAAATATTAGGGGATACAACGAGTTATTTTATAAAATAATATTCTAACAGTTACTATCGTAAATAGCTAAGAATTCTAAAAATGTCTCAGGGTTTAGCTTTATCAAGAAAGAGTCAAGGGTTTTATTCTGAATTAGAATAAATGAGGGAGGAAACACTTCATAGTCAGGACAGAAAGGCAAGAAAGAGTTGATGCAATGTCATCTAAGGGTTTAATTTCATTATGTTTTTCTGTGTTCTTTGCAGTAGTCAGTTACTTAAAAAGCTAAATTTATGTGAATTATCAGCCAGGTTTGATAACAATACAAAGCAATGTGATATTACTTTGGGCAGCTGGTATATATTTTTGGCATTACAGGTACAACTTTTAGAAAAAAACACAGCTGAGTGTGAAAACACAACCAGATACTGAAGGAATAACCAAATACTGACAACAAAACCACATATTGACAACAAAACCACATGATGCCATGACCAACTCAAAACCATGAAAAAATAACAAGATGAACCAAGGAGTTTAAGCAAAAAAACAAACAAACAAAAAAACAAACAATCATTTATTTTAAACTGATAAAAACAAAGTGGAAATGTATAAAATGTCGTAAGGTGTAACAGTCAGTGAATCAGTAGTGTTATTGGCATGTATGCATGAATGATAAAATATTGATTGAAGTGTTGGGAAAAACAGGAAAAAGGGAAAAACAAAAACAAGGACAGGGAGCTGAGCAGATTGATATGAAATGCAAATACAGAAAACACAACCAAATACAGGAACATATATACCCTATCTTTTGACTCAACACTCAACAGCTGTAGGCTTGAAAGGTGACTGTAAAAAGTTTGTTTCCTCTCTGATTGACAGCAACAGCTGTGTTTAGTTTGAAACCAGGCAGTGTCTATAAATTCCAATGGTAAGAAAGGATTAATGGCAGAGAGAAAATGTTTGAAAAAGTAAATATGGAAAGCTATGCTACTGTACTACTGGAGGATATAGGGATCTTTTGGGTTTGAGGGATTTGTAGAGATGTTTTGATTGTTTTTCCCACCATGAAATCTTGTCACCTCTGGAATCCATTGTAACTGATTGAATTTAAGCTACTGCTCTGCCTCAGTAGGAAACTACAAACTCTCCAGCCAACTTCAAAACCTAGGGCAAGCATTTTTTGGTATTGTATCACTTAAACCTCAAAACAACCCCTTGAGAGGCTGAGGGTAAGCCAAATATGTACTAAATTTACCAAAAATGTCCACTCCAAAGGCTGAAACTCAAAATGGGTCCCATAAAGAAATAAAACCAGCTGTGGCCAGTATCCAGCTCAGATTCAACTGTGTGTTCCTGTAATACAATGGCTCATTATTTCGAGCCTTGCACACACATACAATGGGGCAGCTTCAGGCAATCAGATTAGTGAAGATTGACCCCTTCTCCACCCTGAAGCAACTTCCTTTTTTTCTTTTAACCAATCAAAACAGTGGGTTGGCAGAAAGTGTAATGTGAAACCGGGTTCTAGGCTCAACACTTCCAACCTGGGACACAGTTGGAGGCCAACAGAAACAACAGCCGTAGTCTTTCACACTCTCTCACTCTCACAGATTTTCCTTTTGTTACACCCAGACACACACTGTTTACAAACATAATCTGCTGCATACACACTTAGTTTTATTCCACAAGATACAGACACACAACTCAGTGGGCTTTGCCTTGTGGGACTTACACTGTGGACTGCTGCTATGGACTGACCATTTTGGTGACTGGCTGAGTGCGGTACAGACTCGAGTAGTCTCAGTCTAGACTAACTGGATACATCACGGACTTAATCGTTTACTAGCCGGCTAGGTTCTTATTGGCTAGTGGAACTAGTTGAGGCAGCCACCGTACCTGAATGAGGCTACAGGGCCCTCTTTCTGTGTGAAGGTTGGATGATGCAGTGTGTGCTCTCCTTCCTCTCCCCACAGCTGAGCTCCGGATCGCCCTGTAGCTGCGAGGTCAGCCCCGAAGGGACAAAGAAGAAAAAATCCAAGAACCTGTGAGTACTAAAATCTCAAATGAATCTTTTTACTCTGCGTTTGCTCCTTGTCGTCATTATCACTTTTACCATCTGCTCATTTTGAAAGTTGTGAACAAGGACTGGCGTGTCAAAGCTTTGACTCTCAGATTTAAAGTAAAAAGGTCATTCATGTATGATGTCTGGGGAAAAATAAGGAATGGGAATGACAGTGAGTGAGAGGCAATACAAAGATTATTCTTTTGTAGTCCTGACAATTACAATAGCTTTAACCACTTCAGTGTTCAGTGTTCAGTTATCTGCCTTTTTTTTATTTTCGCGCTATTTTAATCAACATATGTATCCAGTAAAGGGGTACAGTTTTCACACCTCGCTTTAACATCCATTACGTTAAAACGATGTCATTACTTGTGTCCAAGCGAATGGTGCATGTTAATGACTTGTTTTATCGCAGCCCACAGGGGGTTAATTGAGATATCAGGACTTATTCAGACAATGTGTTAGGAAGGTGTGATTAGATTAGCCAACCGAAGATGTTGGGACATATCCACATTGAGACAGCTAAATATAAAGCTCCTCCTTTCTGTGTAATTAAATTTAAATTATTTTTGGGGATTAAAATTAGATTTCTGATTTTTGCTTTCTTCTCAGTTTGTGACTCTGCTCCCTGATGCAAACATTGTTTATATGTGTTGCATTTTGGCCATTATGATGGTCTTTGCGATGCCTTAACATGTTCACAGACCTGGACATGGAGAAGCATGTCTTATGCTAGAGGTGCCACTGAGACTTAAAGATAATCATTTAACGCTGTTCATAATCTACATAATTAAGTGGTTAATGATGTGTGTGCAGCGGAGGAGTGTGGTACCATATGGGTCTCTCACATTCTCACTGGTGTGAGAAGTAAGGTGTGTGTGTGTGTGTGTGTGTTGAGAGTGTTTGTTTGGGTGTGTTTATGTGTGTCAGATGTGTGTGTCAACGCCTCAGTGATTCATCAGCTGTTGAATGAACTTTATTCATGCTCCCGTTCATCAAGATCAAAGCACATTTCACGCCATGAGGACAATAAAACCACTCACAGTGGCTGTCCTTGGGTCTGATAGCTGCCCATTCTTCTGCACAAGCTGTGTTTAATGTTGTTTAGTTAACCAGCAGATTAAGTGATTAAGATTCCGCAGCTTTTTTTTTCCAGAGTCCAGATTATGTTGCCTTTTTGTCAGCTGTTGCAAAAAGCTTCAGCCCAATCTAATTTGCTTTAGATAAGAGACACTTGAAAGACTACAGGGCTGATTTTTAGGGAAAGAAATGTGTTCTTTCTCTCCTTTTAATGTAGTTAAATCTAGAACGTGTGCTTGTTTTTGTCAGTTTGCAGGAATGATAGAAAAACGTGTATTTCCGGAACTGTAAACCATTTTGAACCCCGAACTGGGAAAAAAACACTTTTATTTTCATTATTGTAACGTCAACCATGATTTTGAGTTGATTCATTCAATCTCATAGATCCTTCGGGATGAAAGAAACCTTTAATTCTATTTAACTAATGACTTGATACACAGCATAAAAAGGGCTGTAGAACTGACTTTGTATAATTTGCTCCTTAAGATTTCAGTCATGGCCACACATTGTAAATCAACTTGACAGCCCTTGTTGTCATAGGTCATGGTTAGCAAACTCTGATTCACCTACTAGCAGTAGAACAAACATGCATCATAATGTTACCTCATCCATTGTTACACATGATTGTCAAGGAGAAGACTCCCTTTTTTTCAAAATCAGTGAAACTGTGACTAACACCTTAAAATTTTGAACACTTACAATAATTAGAAGAATCCAGATGCTGATGAGAATTTTTGTCAGTTGAATGATTAGGTCAAACTCGTAGTTTTTCTTTTCTTTTATTTCAATGTGAGATGGGACATAAGCTAGATCTAAAAATGTAAGGGTTTTGGATACTGCTCAAGTCCATCTCTTGTTTATATCCCAATGTATACACTTGAAATATTGCCAGGTTTTAGGTCATGAATTTTTTAGTTTATTAGAATGTTTACACATCTTATTATGGTGGAACAGTTTCTACTATTTCTTTGTTCCAAACTGGATGGTAATTGGTTGGTTGCTAAATAAACATGTGATTGCCTTGCTAGATGCAGTGCCAATTGCCTTAAATGGGTTCATCTGTGTTTTTTGCTATTTAAGAGGCATCTGCAGTGCATAGTTGTGACACTGGTGAAGGCTGCATGGAGGAAAATGTTTTTTCTTATGTAGATAAAACGACAGCTTTTCATTGATGCAGCCCTTTTCTGTCATCGTTAGTCAATATGAAAAGAATAACCCATTAACCTTTTGAACATGGTGGAAACATGTTTACTCACTTGGTTTCTGTATTTATAACCCTTGTTTCCATCAAACCTTCAACATCATGAGCTTGTTGCCACTTATGAGGCTTCTTTTATTGTCCAGTATATATATATTTTTTTTTCACCTTGTTTCAGTTATTTTTCATTATGTTGCACTATAAACCTATACAGGAGGCAATAATCTACTCCATCATATTAAGTCAGACAAATAAAAATACTCTAAAAACAATATGTTTCTTTAACTCAGAGGAATAAAAAAACGCAATATGTTACTGCTATAGAGTAAAATCTTAGGCTATCTTATATAGCCAAGAATAAGGGAAATCAAATGATTTCTTCCAGATGTTGGAGATTGATCTATAGCATAAAGAATGGAGTATGTAGAATCTCATCTATATGGCAGAATCAGTCCGAAATGTAGCCATTAATAGTTACAGAAAGCCCCCTGACATTTGGCCATATTATTTTTGGAGCAGGGTATCCAGTAGTGGCAGTAGATTTGATTTTCTCTACTCTAAATGCCCAAACAATTTGCCGATTTTGTTCCATGTGTTTTTAAGCTTTTTTTGTTGAGTAAAGTTGAAAGATAGATGAGCAAATGCGCCCATATAGATGCAGTCTTCAACTTGAAAAGATCCAACTTAGAATCAAATTCTTTACTTTGGTTTTTCATGCAAACAGCCTTCAGAAAGAAGTGAATGTCAAATCATTTGATCGAAGGGTTGTTTCTTGTGAAAGGCATCATCGTTTGATCCTGTGAAGGTGAACCTGATCTATTCCTCCATGATTTCACCACATTTTTTTGGGGGGGGGGTATCTGGCAATAATTCAATTCTTCAGTTCTCTCTCTCTTTATCTCATCTTCTTTTCATACATTTTGCTCCTTGACAGTATCTCATTTTATGGATCCAACACAGCTGTCTTTCCTGGAGTTATCCACATTACCTCAGCCTCTCCCCCCTCTATTGCCACCTTTTGTTTTACTCAGTCCAGGTGTGCTGCTTCCCCAAGCAATGAGTTCCTGCACAGCTACACTGCTTTTTTCCTGCATCCAACGGTTTCCAAAAAGTAGCAATATAGCAATCAACTAATCAACTAATGCACCAGACTAATATGCGCAGAAATGGGAGTCTTTTGACAAAATAATCTAAGTTTCTGAAGAAGATGATACCCAGAGGTGTTTTAGGTCTATTTTACTTTCACAATGAACATGTGCATACTGGCAGAATTGGGAATACGAATACCTAAGAAATTAGATCTGGTATCCAACATCGATTCATAAAGGCAGGAAATACAGAGAGATGGGCAGTGAAGAACTGAGTAAAGAACTAAATGTCTTTAAAGTGTTTGTTAGAAAGACATCTAAAATTACCATCTGCGTGTTTGTGTTCCCATGTTTGGCACATGTACAGTCGCACTTTACGTAATGTCTATCCCTATTTTTGTCAGTATTGATATCTATGTATATATTTGATATATTTGATTCTGTGCCGGTCTAGTATCAAATAATTTCACTCGGGTGCTTTGCTGCCAAGCGGCATCTAAGACCCTTTTTTTGTGCTCTGAAAGTTGGTCAAGGTGAATGTCATTTATATAGTTAGACATGATGAGCACTGACCTTGTTGTAGAAACAGAGTCGAGATTATGTGAACCCCCTCAAGCTGTTATGTCTGTGAAGAGCCTCTGTCGTCCAGGTTGTATATAGACATCTAGACGCAATAAATTAAAGTTACCTAGACCTCCTGAAACTGGTTTTCTTTCCCTTCTCCCAATTAAAAGTATAATAAAGACTATAAAAAGACAGCTGGACCTCAAGGTGTGGAAATCCCATTTAGTTTTAAATGACTTTGGCTTCCTACCAATCAGTTAGACTGATGATGAAGCTTATTGGATGAGAGACAAATGTCTTCAGTAGCAAAACAGAAATCCAGTTATCTTTGACTTAAATTGAAATTGAGGTCATTGTGAGGGGCTACTGACTGTCTTACAGTGGATACTTTTGGTGTTGGTTTTGATTTGAAGTCCAGTGTCAGAGTTCAGTTCTTGACACCAACACCACAATGCTAGATCCATTTAATTCAAAGCATCATGCGATGTCGTGCTTTGAATGATTTTTTTTGGGGGGGGCATTTTTTTATGAGAGTGAGCCGTGGAGGAGAGGCAGACAGGAAGAATGGGGTAGAGAGAAGGGGCGTGGCATGGAACAAAGGTCTCCGGCCAAAACTGAACCGCAGACGTTGCATTTATGTGGCATGCGCTGTAACCATTTGGATACCAAATTGCTCTGGTAACACTGTGCTTTAAAGAGTTCTCCACTAATATAGCACTGCATTCTTCCAACACTGTGGGATTCCACACATTTGTTCTTCTTGTCAAAACTTAGCACCTACATTATCCACAGTGCAACTTGACCACTGACAGTTGGGTCATACATTCAGTAGTGTTATGCTAGTGGTGGCTAATGTCGCCCTGAACCACAAGCCTCAAGCAAAGATGAGAAGCAGGTTTACCTCTGATTTTTTTAAATGATCAAACTTGTAGTTTCCATCCCAAACAGCTGCTGACTCAAGTGACATTTGTTACTTAGCCTTTCTGAAACTTCCTTAATGCTATCTTCACTATTGATAACAGTATCTCTACCAGAATTGGAAATTTAATGGCGAAAATGTAAGCAGACCATGCAGACTGATCATAATGTTTGAGGTCCCTTTGTGTTATTGAGGGATAACTACTTGATAATAGCTGCTGTAGCCCCATTGTGAAGTGCTCTGTAGGCATATTTATGTTGTACACAAACCTTTTGATAATTTCATTAGGCAAAACTATGACTAAATATCTTCATCAGCAACGTTTTTTTCCATAACTAAGATGAGTCAATGACGAGACAGCACCAATGTCATTTAAAAATCTTTTAAATTTCTCATTATTTTTGTTGATAAATGGGAAATTAAATATTATAGACTTTTCTTTTTTCAACGCAGCAGTTCCTTTACAGGTGCTGCACACATCCATATTAGGGCTACACTGACTTGCAGTACACCATAAGCACAGAATAGAGCATGGTGAAGACTTGTAGTAATTTATGAACGTTAGCAATGGCAACATCAGGGCTCAGGAGAAAGAAACAAGGTAATATTTTGGCTCATTTTTAAGAATTTTTAATTTAAGAATTTTTAAGAAAAAAATAAATGCATTTCTTTATTATTTTTAACATTGTTGCAGCTCTTGTTGTTTCATGACAATTTCAAAGACAGTATTGGCACCAAACCAGTTGTTGATTGGTTCATATTAAAATCTAACACTATACAGGCATTTCTAGTTAAGGCTATGAAATAATGTTTCAAACTTGATCAAAGCCTGTCAGACATTGTATTTAAAAAAAAAAACATAAGTCACGGTCAAAAGATTTTTGAGGTTTATCCACCTCAAGTACTTTACAGCGGACATTAGATTAGATTCTAACCAATAAAGGAAAAAAAACAAAGACACAGTTAGACACAGTTAGAAACTAAATTCATTGTCAAGTCTCAAAACTAGTCGGTAAAGAAAAAATCATATTTGATATGTCAAGACTTTCTTAAAGCCTGGTAGTAGATTTAACACAGATCTCTACCACTGCTTTTCAGTTGAGACAGATACACAGATGACTACAGTAGTCAAGTCACTTGGTAAAAAACCAAAAAAATCAATGTCTTCTCAACTTTTTAACCCATAAAGCTAAAAAACCTGTCTATGCCCCAGTGGAAGGAATCCTCTCTAAACCCTGTGTGGTGATTGGGTGAGCCCAGGGTCCGCCTTCCCCAGACCCCCAGGACTATATAAAGCTCCACCAGAGCCTCTCAGGGGTTAGAGGAATGTGGTTGTCAAACAACCCCCTGGGCCCTGAGCACTGGTACTCTTTACACAAGCTTACATGCTGTCAAATTTCCACACACAACAAGCGACCCTGCATATAGGCCGGCACCCATGTTTCACACTATGGTTGATTTCTCAGAGAAGTACCTAGAAAGGTAAGAAAAAGGCAGTGGGAGTGTGAGTATGTATGGATTCATTTTTGCTTTAATTTGCACTGTCAAAATTTAAAAGCATCAGAAGGAAACTTAAGGAAAGTGTGGGTGGGGGCAATTTGGCATCCCACAAGAATTGTTGCTCTAGAGCTGCTGGGAAGCTATCTGACCTCTACATGGATCTCATTTGACAGTCACAGTGAGGGAGAAGAATCCCCCGCGAGGATTAAGCGCTCAAACTATTTTAGAGGAAGAAGCTTTAACTTCTAACTTGAGGCTGCCCTTTTTTCTTATTAAACGCAGCCTGGATTTCAGGAATAGGATTGCTCATGTGGTTTTTGTGGCTTGGAAGGTGAGTTTGCTCAGAAATAGCACTCTTTTTTTGTCCTGATCGAGGGAGTCTGTGAATGTGATGGTGTTATATTTATGGACAAAATTTAGGACAATTCCCTTTTTCAGTGTTCTTCTAGGAATATTGCAGAGTGACTCTCTCTTCATAATGAGGCGCTAGATTTGCGAAGAGGGCATGCCTTTCACCTCCTTATTGCGTTTCTTGTTCGATGTTTATGGACACATCACATCTCTGCACTGTTTTGTCTGTGAAGAAAGTACAGGGCAAACATTCACAATTTGTTCCCATTGCTTAAATAGTGTTAAATGTTATTTAAAATGTGCGGGACACACAGACACAACCCTTGACCCATTACACTCGCTAAGACACAGATGCGCAAACAGACTTGCATAGTGTTATTTGTGTGCTGTACACAGCCTTCTGTAAATAGAAAGTCGTAGAGGGAATGAAAACATGCTTTAATGTTGCCGCTCTCACCATCTATATTTCAATTCCTCATCTGTGTTCAGTGTTAAACCCCAGATTTCACTGCTCAGGCTTTACTAAGGGTGAACCCTTCCGATGTGACAAACATAGCCTCTTTTATCAAACAGAGGAGTGGGATGAAGTGGGGCAGTGGATTTGGCTGGTGCTTGTGTAGTACGTTGTGATCTGCAGTAATTCTGTCTGCAGCCTTCCCCTATGTGCTCGCAGAACCTTTCCCTGGGAGTGCGGCCTACTTTTGAGAACACCAGGAATAGCCAGCAGGGTGCTATTAGTACGTCTAATGTGAGCCAAGCAAAGAGGGAATAAAAAGTACAGGAACCTGCAGAGAATTGTGGCGCTCTCACTCCCTCACTCAAGCACAAAGCGTCCTCTCTTATACAGAATCAAGCAGACACTCAAATGTGTGTACACATTATGCCGTATGCTCCAAACTTTGACAGACTGTATGTAGTTTGCTAATGGGACTGTGGAGTATACACATTAATTTGATAATCTTCTGCAGAGCATGTGTCAGTCTTTTAGCAGATTAAGTAAAGAATAGGGGTCATTGTATGTAATAAATCAAATTGAGTGGGATACAAAGCTAAAGCCATTAGTGCTGGGGAGCCATTAGTGGCTGAAGAGAAACAGTGAAGAGGAAAAAGTTTAACTTTAAATAGAGTGGTACTCAAAGTGAGACTGTGGGAGCCATTAGCACATAAAGAGGGCAAGGAACATCAGGTAAATAAAATTCCAAGTACAAGCACAGTATCATTATAAATTGATGTTTCTCCAGAAATAGACTCAAGCACAAGACTACTTTCTATCTCTGATTTTAAAGCAAAACTGATACAGAAATATGTGTATCTGTTTTTTTTTTGTTGTTGTTGTTATTTCTCAGGTAAAAAAAATAGGCTTTGAATGAAAAGGGCTTGTTCTCTGTACCTGTATTTATCCATCTGATTCAAGGGTTTAGAGTTTCACTGAAGGAGGTTTTACTCAACAGAATAATAGGGGTTTCCCATTGTTTACTTATAATTAAGTTGCTGATTTTGCAAAAATCTCTGCATCTGGAGAAGACAGACGTAACTGTAGTCACTGCTGAAAGAAGTGTTGCTGTTTACTCCCACTTAGCTAGTAATCACAGAGGCAGTTTCATTTATGGCTTTATCAGTTGAGTTTCAGCGCGAGAAGAAAGCTCACACCTCATGCAGTATGACACACATGCAGACTATAGAAACAAGTGTTACTGCAGTCAATCTTGCCAGTGTGTAGCAGTTTCAGTGCAGAGGCTACATTTAATAAGTATGTTTGTTTTCAAGGATATTGTTGGAGCTGTGTTTGAGTTTCTGAAAATAAGTGGAAAAATAAATTGCGGGACATTGCAAGCTCAAGTTGTTCCCAGTGTTGCCACAAACTATGAGTGAAAGAATGCATTGCAAGCAATCTGTGCTGCTGTTTGTGTTTGCAGTATCCATTAACACCCACATGGTGGCAGGATAGAAACATACGTTCATCTTAAAGGGCTTGTTGTTATGACATCATTGTCACATCATTCTCACCCAGTCCCAGCTTGTATAAAACCAGACATAAATTATAAAGTGGCCTTTGTCAGGCCAACAAAATATTTTCCAACCCTTATAAAATACAAGGTCTTTTCTCACTCACATGCACCAGAAAGACAGAGGCTTTCTTTTATCCAACACATGCACAGCTCAAGACTTAATTGCCTTGAGTGCAACCTAAAAATAGAACAATCTAATAAATCTTGCTCTGATGTTATGAGCTTATTTAACAGCAAGAGAGTTTTTATTTGGGTAATAATGTCCTTAAGGCTTGCAAGTGTGAGTTTTTCACAGTGATACTGCATGAGAGCTCCCAGTTGTTTCCATTAAACAGAGGCACAAATTCTCTTTAGCAGTTTAAAATCTGCTGTATGCCTGTTTTACATAGGGAATTTACTCTATTTCAGTCAACAGATAAGTGATCTCTCTACCAGTGATACAGCACAGATGGTTGCACATTGTTTTGAATTCGTAATGACATTTGTCCATATGAAAGTTCCTCTCTCCTAAATCTCCCGAATGCTTTCCAAAGAGGCCCCTTGTTGTCCTCTGGAGTCGACTCGTGTAATCTATACTAACTCAGCTCCCCAAACACAGCCAAATCAATCCACCTACAAAGTGACACTCACCCTGGTTCTAAAGGAGCTATTCAGCCACTATTTCCAACAGCTTATGCAGTCATGTTGTACCATGTGCATGGGCATGTTTCTTCCCTTCCTTTCCTGTGGCGGTTGGAAAAACACACATCTACAGCTGACTGCGTTCTCTGTTCAGTTTGGCAGCTGCTGTGTCTTCCCTTCGCACACGCATGCACACACCGATGCAGACTGGGAGTTTCCCAGTACCTGTGATTGGCATGAAAGCGCTAGTGAAGTGTGCATGAGTTGGCTGTTCTGGATGTTTCTTTAAAATATCTGTGTGGGCTTCCATAACTGGAAGCTCTGTTTCTTAATTTGGGGTGTACATGCACTCCTGGGGGCTGTGGATTGGCAGTGGGACAGCTTGCAATGATTAGGGCCAGCGAGCGCACACCACTGCGCTGCATTATTAGCAGGCCAGCCAATCCACAGTGGAAATCAAAAGCAGGGACTCAGGAAATGGGTGTTGAGTGAGGTCACATCCCAATGAGGCAGCACGTGCTCCAGGTCGGGAAAAGCCAGGACAGGTACCACGGGATTATGGGAATGCGCAGAATTCTGTTGGAGCCCATGGGGGCCGTAGGTTGGTGTATTACTTTATCTGAGAATTAAGGGTATGTGTATTGCGGTAGGGGGTCTCTGTGTGTGTGATGGTTGTAGAGGAGGTGAAACAGGTGAGGTGGGAGGTCAAGAGGATTTTGGATGCTGCCGCTGGAGGAAAGCAGCAGAGGAGTGAGGAGGTCACTGTGCCCTGTTGCCTCGGCCCTGGGTCAGCTCCCTCTAAGCAACCCCTCTAGGCACATGGAGAATGGCGTGATGAAACAGAGGAGTGAGCACTGAGTCTCTCTCCTCCTTCTCTGCCACATTCACTCAGTCCCTGCCGAGGTACCTGCCAGGGACACATCTACAGGAAAGACTGTTAGAGATATTAGATTGACAGGAGAGACACTGACACGAAGCGAGGAAAAGGAGCCTGATATCCGCATTTTGGAAAAATTCTTGTCCACAGTACCAACGTACCTGGCTGAAGACTAAAATGTACACATCATGAAATTTATTTTCTTCTTTTCTGGCTTTTGTGGGTTTGATTTCATATGGATTGGATTTACAGTCTGGTGATTCCCATGCCTTGGATTGTTACAGTTGTGGATATTGGACTTGAAGACTCAACACTCTCCTCCCATCTCTCTTTTTGTCTACCTCCTCTATCTACTTTATCATTCCTGTCATCCCTGATTCCGTTCTTCTCCTTCCCCTGCCTCAACTTTACCCTCCTCCCACCTCATCTGTTCTCAAAAATCTTTCCTTCACTCTTCCCTGTCTTTCCAAAACCCTCCTTCTTCCTCTCCTCCGTCTTTCTTTCACTCAGGGCCAAAGACATGAAGAATCGGCTGGCTTTCCTGCGGAGGAGGAACGAATCCCCAGGAAGCAACCCAGCCAGCAAGTTAGACAAATCTATGAAGTCAGTCAAGTAAGTGGCCACTTCCTCTGAAAGCATGTGCATGTGGGTTTTTTCGGGGTCTCGCAACAACTGGCGAGGACCTGGTGGCAGTAGGAGAGATGTGCTCGTAATGTGTGGCGTAAATAAAATGAAAGGGAGGATGTGCTACTAAGGTCAGCGTGTCAAGAAGAGGGAAAGGACATTTTTTGGTGGTTGTTTTTTGTTTTTTGTTTTTTTATTATCAAGAATGTATACTTACCAAATCAAATAAATTGATGTAAAACATCACACATATTAAATTTCAGTAATGGATTTGATATGAAATTCTTGTCAGGTTTCTATGCTTTTACTAAGGTCAGGTTTCACAAGAAGCTAACAAAGATGTTAAAGTGTAACAGATGAGCAAACATTCTTTAGAAACGTTTTTCTATACTCTTTACTTGATCCCCATCTTGTCCCAGAAACAACAATAAATGTCCCTGTAGAATTACACGCAATTATAAACATTGTAGATTCTTATATTATCATTTCCCTTATATCAGAACAGCAAACTTGGCACTGCACGCCGCCAAGAGAAATCCAAGAATCTGAAAGCCAAGGATTACTGTATATCTAATTATTTTTCAAACATCAGCTTCAACACATAAATGACAGTGGGAATGACAAGATATTAAAGTCTAAGAACAATTGAAATTTTCAAGGATTTGTGTGAATAAATATCAGGAGATGTCTGTGTCAAATAAGGCCTCAGATGTGGATTAAAATGTGTGTTAGACTAGCACAGTAAGGAGGCAAGGTTTTTAGCAGGGCACAAAAAAGGATGAGAGGCAGCAGGGGGCAGACATACACTGGTGGGGGGAGGAGGGCTCTAAACCCAACAACACCTCCCCATTGGCCGGCCGAAGCCCCTCCCTCCCCGTCTGCCAAGTTGCCTTCTGTGGGAGTATAAAAGCCTACCCCCACCGGAGGGAAGCCGACAGACTCATGGCTCTAAGTGTTGAATTCATCCACAAGGCAGGACCGAATGTGAGGGAAAGAGCAGCACACACACACTAGAGTGGAAGGAAGCAGCGGAGAGGAATTACCCACTTCACCGTTTCCACTCATCTACCCAGCATAGAAAAAGTTCTGCGGATGGGTCACACAATGAGAAACCTGGCTGAGATGGGCTTGTTAAAGAACCGCTCTGCTTTTATCTGCAGGCCCACCCCGGAGGAAGCACTGAAATGGGGGGACTCACTTGACAAGCTGCTGGCACACAAATGTAAGTTACTTTTAATTCCATTTCCTTATTTTTTCTGTTGTATTCTCCCTACATACATGTGAAACAGCTGTCTTTGGTCTTGAACGTGTTTGTCATATGGTTTAGTGCAATGTGGTGTTAGATAGTGGGTGAATACAGACATATGGTGCATGTTTGAGTTGGTGGGGAATGGTGGTTTTCAAAGGAAATATGCCTTTACTGATATATGGATCTCACACGCACTTACTCACACGCACACACACATGCACACACACATGCACACGCACGTGCTACCGCAGTGAATGGTCAGCTTGCATCAAGTTTCCCTAATCCCAACGGACAGAGTCCATGCATTACATAGAAACGAGGGGGAGGGAACAAACAGGCAACCTGCAAGTGCGTTGCTATTTTTGTTTTCCACAATTCTGGTTCAGTCCCACTCCTTTTTTCAAAGCTGATACAAAGCCAGCACAACATCTGTTCCTCATCTGGATTTGTTGACCTCCTTATTCTCCCTCTTGTAATTTCCTCTCTTCCACCTCTTACCTCACTCCTGCTTACCAGAATGAGGAAAGAGATGACTGCTTGCAATTGCTGCGCTTATCAGTGCGGGTGACTCATGGGAACGGAAAGGTGCGGATAGGAGCACTGGGTGGACACGGCTTCCTGCCTTTCTCTCTTCAGGTTGCCGTCTTCCTCAAATCATTAACTGGACCAAAACTCAAAAAAGCACAAAGTTCCATAATTGGTCTTCCTTTCCGTTTACACCGAAAACAGTCATGTCTTTGTTCATTCACAGCATGCGCTTAGGGAGATGCATAGATGTCATGCTGAATAGTAAGGAAGGACTGGGTCAGAGGTGTGATGTCACCACAGAATGTTGAGGAATTGAATGTGCACTGTGGTGTTGAAAGTTTTTTATTTTAATGTCTCACTCTATTCCAACCACATGACTCAAAAGGCCGTCACGGAGCTATTTTAGGTGCTGAAACTCCAAGGAGCGCTTCAGCTGCAAGGTTGCCATGGCACTCTAGTCAACTCTCTTCTTGTTTATTCTCCTCCTCGCCCTCCTCCTCCTCCTCCTCCTCCTCCTCCTCCTCCTCCTCCTCCTCCTCCTCCTCTCTGCTCTCTCTCAGATGGTCTGGCAGCATTCCGAGCTTTCCTCCGCACAGAGTTCAGCGAAGAGAATCTGGAATTCTGGCTAGCATGTGAGGAATACAAGAAGATCAAGTCACAGTCCAAGATGGCCTCAAAAGCCAAGAAAATCTTTGCAGAATACATCGCTATCCAGTCTTGTAAAGAGGTGAGTGAGAGTGAAAATAACTTATACGATCCTGGGAAAAAAATGACATCACAACAGCCTCCTTAAGTGTCATCTTGAGTGTGTTATCTTGCCCATGTCTCACGTGATGTTTTATTCTTTTCCTCTGCAGGTAAATCTGGATTCATACACCAGAGATCACACTAAGGACAACCTGCAGAATGTGACACGCTCCTGCTTTGACCAAGCGCAAAGGCGGATATACGGGCTGATGGAGAAGGACTCATATCCCCGCTTCCTCCGCTCAGAACTCTACTTGGACTTAATCAACCAAAAAAAGCCCAGCTCCACTTCGACTTCATCTTCTTCATAAGAGACCACAAAAAGATAGAAAGAAGGAGAGGAGAAAGATGATGACTAGAGAAAAAAGGGGCAGACTTGAAAAACGTACAAGGGGTGGGTAGGATGTGAGGTTCTTTTTCTTTTCTTTTTTTTTTTGCATTTTTAAATTTCTCTTTTTGTGTCTGTCATCCTGTCCTCTATGATTTGATTTTCTTTTTGTTTTTATGGTTCAATGGTGTGAGAGGACATGGCATAGCTATGGCACTGCGAAGGAATGTAGTTTACAAAGTTACCAGGTGGATGGATGAATGGATGTACTGATGAATGGATGAATGGATGTTACTAAAAATACAAGAGCCATCATGAGAGGGCCGGAGCAGGAGCTGGACGCTTGTCTGATCACTGTTGCTTTTTTTTTTTTTAGTCTCTTGTAAGTAAAAAATTACAGTTTTTCTTGTTTTTAAGTTTTTGTCCAGTTGTACTGGAGAAAGGAGGGGTTGCTCAAAAAAAACAAAAAACAAATCAGAAACCCCTGCAGACATGAAGACAGTCCGGTACTGTTTTGTCACTTTTTTCCTGTATTTTCTTTTGAAAGTCCCACTTTAAATTCCCCTCCTTTCCTCCATCACGTCCTCTATGAAGCCACTTCAGAAGCTGTTGGTACGACAAATAGTCCTTTTTCTTCAGCTTGTTTTCATCAGACACAAAACTGTTTGATGGAAAGCGAAAAAAACAAAACAAGATGATGTCTGAATGAAAACTAGCGTTGTGGCTCTGTTTTTCTGTTCAACTCTACATCCTCTCAAAGCTTCTATAAACAGCTTTCAACTTATTCAGTTCATCCCAAGGCTGTGGAAAGAAACTGTGAGCGCTCAACGGGGACAAAGGCGGAAACAGTGATGGGCACAGAACATAAATGTATAAATATGGATGGACCGGAGCTGTGAAGAGACGCAGATATGTGTCATCCTCACATTAAGAGACATTCAAAGTCACATTCAAAGCCAGAGATGGGGATAGAAAAAAAAAAACAACGACTTGCTTCCTTCCTCTCTTCTAAGACTGTTTACAACAAGGAACGAAGACTCAAGAAGAAAAAGAAATAATGTTCGGTGCAGCCAAATGACATTTCTTTAACATTGTAGCTCATTCTGGACTAATGGAGGAAGCATTCTCAGGACATTGCTATGACAGGTCCCAGCTCAGTTTATCTCCTCAGCTCTTTCTGTTTTTCTACATGCTCGCTGTTTTTATATGCTTTAAGGTTCCAACCTGCACTCCCTAGTTGTACTGAGCAATACACAAGCAGTTGCTCGTTTCATAGTCCGAGGAAGAAAAAAAAAAAAAACTGCTTCACATTGTACAAAGGTTTGCCTATTTATTTAGATTAACTTGCTGGATGCTTCTACAGACTCCCTCACCTCCTCCAAAGCACTCGGCTAAAAGCTCTCACTTTCCTCTTAACCACCAAACAGGTCCAATGCTGTCCTGAATTTTAAGTGCAATAATTTTTTATTTTTTATTTTATTTTATTATTATTTTTGGTTTGTTCATTTATTTGGGTAATTTTTAATTTTTATGGGGAAGACGAATGGCTTGAGCTCTGTATTAACTTTATTTGTTAAGAAAAAACTTAGAGCTATAAGGTTGACTTACAACGTAAACTTTCAAGAACCATAAGTAGTTTAATGAATTTAAAGCAAGTGATTCTAACTGTGTGTTAACCCCTGGCAGCAGGCAGCTGGGGACGTTATGGTTGTAAATATAATTCTTTAAGAAAACTATGTGATAACACATTAAAAACAAACAAAAACAAAAAAACGATAGGTCTCTGGTGATGAATGTGGGACCCAGCTGTATCTATGTAAATATGAGAGACTCAAACTATAAGATGACATGTATTGTTAAAAAAAATAGGTGAGCAAGAGCAGGTACAATCTGCTCTCTTCCCTGGTCATACACTGCTTGTAAGGAGTTTTCTGAAATGCATTTTATCATTTTCACTGTTTACAATTCAAAATGCATCTCCTATGATAGCAAGTGAAAACAGTAGAGTACATTTGGTGTCACTGCTAATGATAAATAAACCAACCAACTGATGAAGTAAGACGTGTTGTCTCTGAGTTTTTCATTTGTGTGCATTTGATGACGGTCGTAACCGGGGCACGTCGTCCACATGCATGCAAACACGGTGTGGATTCAAGACGCCCATGCGCTTCCTTGCTCTGGTGAAAAGTACGCATTAATACACAAGACGCCAGGAAGTTACTGGGCAATAAATGTAAAACCAATCATAACACGTTAATGAGTGAACTTCAGAGGGAATTAGAGCTGGGTTTCTTTTTCAACGGTTTCCCCTTGCCTTAGCGAAACTAGTTGCCTGCTGGCTTTAACACTCCATATTTAGTGTGCAGTCACCTCATCTAACTATTGCCAGGAAAGCAAATAAGCGTATTTCCCAGAATGTTAAAAGTATTCCTTTGAGTAAATTGAACATTGAAAGCCTTCCACTCAAAGGAAGTTCTGGTTTAATAAAATGTGGGTCTCACTTTCATAGTGTTCACCATCATTCCCTCTGGTAATAAAAACCTTGGACTCACCGAGTTAATTGCTGAGATCTGGCAAAATGGCGACAACACTGAAAAGAAGGCTGACGGGGCAAGAAACAGAAGCAGAAGCAGTCAGATGCAAAAAGGTTTTAAACAAGCATCACAAACTACAGACGGCTTCCTGGTTCGACCTTGACCTGTCATTTAGTGGTGGGACCAACTGTCTGGTTTTCTGAAAAGAGGAGCAAGTGATTGTGACACCGGGGTCGAGCGTCGGCTGGGTTGTCGGGACGGCATGAGAGGAAACCGTTGGAGGTCTGTGGGTACAGTGTGTGTGTGTGGGTGTGTGTGGGTGTGTGTGGGTGTGTTTGTCTGTGTTTGGGGAGGGGGGGCGGGGGTTCATCAGTCTGAATTGGTGTTGGAGACAGTAGTACCAGCATCTAATCTTCTTTACCAGCTGCCATCTGTTTTGACAGACAGAGTTTCTTTTTCCAAAAGGAATTGTCAGCAAGTGTTTCTATCGCCTCTCTCGGCCTGTTTCCTCTCGGTCCCGCTCCCCGTTGACTGGCTCTTTGTCTTCAGGAACCATGCTTGTATTTTTTCACGCTCATCTCGAATGCCATACAATGGAGGTTCCACTCTTATGCTGGATTCCGTTACCAAATCCTTTTGTTCTAGTTTCCTTCCTTTCTGTCATCTGTGTAAACCATATCACAGTGTCTGTCATTGTTTTCAAATTCAACAGTCACATGAGGCCAAAATAACACTTCGGCTTGCATTTCCTGCTTAGAGCTCTTCGTGTCCTGCTGGTCCAAATATGGTTCGCAGTGTTTCCTCCACAGTCTCTTATCTTACATTCTTGTCAAGTAAAAAATTGTCACTAGGACATGGCGTGAGAGCATGTGTTACTATCTTTATTTACAGAATTTTTTCAATGTCGTGCAACATTTTAAAGATATCCGTGTCTTGTCTGCTGGACTACAGAGGAATAAGTTTCCGATCTTTTTTTTAATTTATTGCTTTGCCAGTC
Source organism: Istiophorus platypterus (assembly GCA_016859345.1). Lineage (NCBI taxonomy): Eukaryota > Metazoa > Chordata > Actinopteri > Istiophoriformes > Istiophoridae > Istiophorus > Istiophorus platypterus. Next base: position 9,846,896 of record CM029128.1, on the reverse strand, counting down.
TGGCAGCCCCCTGAAGGCTTAAATGCATCTTCACAGTTATGACATGAAAAAAGATCACAACAATCAGCTGGTTCTTCTGAATCTTAAAGAAATCATTAAAATATTCTTAGAGGAGTAGTTTTACATTTCGGAAAATACGCTAATTTGCTTTCGTTCCAAGAGTTTCCGAGACAGGAAGCAGGGGAAAAACACTGTTTGGCCAAGAGAATGTATTGTAATTCTTAGTTTTTTATGTATAGATTAAATGAACAAGTTATAATGTGTTGATTAGAGAGCTTTATAGGTCTTGGTAGGCAGGTCTTTTTTACACTGTTGACAGAGGCTAGCTATTTGTGATATGCTTAGTGCACTGGGTGCTGGCTGTAACTTTATATATATATATATATATATATATATATATATATATATATATATATATAGAGAGAGAGAGAGAGAGAGAGAGACAGACAGACAGACAGACAGACATGAGGTAACTCTTGGCAAGACAGCAAATTTCGAGTGTATTTCCCAAAATATGGTAAAATCCTTTCAAGTGTCCATTATAACACATGCCTTAAAACTTTAATAAAAACTACATAAAAACTACTTTAACGCCTTAAGAACAGACAATTTACCCTGAACTGTCTAGGACCAACTATGATTTTGATCAGCAACTGCTGCACAAAGAATTATTCTTACAACTACTGTGAACACTGCATAATAGAATTTCTAATTTCCGTCTTTGTCACAGCAAGCTATATTAACATTTACTTAAAGTATGGAATAACTTCTCGGCTCTTTAAACCGAAAAATACAAGTAGTATGATAACAAAATTCCTGCCTCATTCCCGGACAAGAATCCAGTGTTTTTTGTTTTTTTTTTACACCTCTGTCAGATGACATCATTTAAACAAATGTCTGAAAAGCTTGCTGTTAACCTGTTTATTTGGTATCTGATTTTAGCACCATGAACTTAGAGGACCCATAATTCAGTGAGACCCCCCCTTCTTGCCCCTCTTATTACTATTCTCTTATTTGCGCTGTGGTCAAGGGGCTTAAACCTCGATTAATCCTTAATTCTCAGATCAGCCTATCCTTTCAACTCTTGGCAAGTTTACAAAAGAAACATCACATCTCCCCCGCTGTCCCTGCTGACTCAGTGGACCCCTCAGTCATGTCTGGTGTTGGACGTGTTTGGTTTTTGTCTGCTCTGTGTACCGCATGGAGTGAGTCTCCTATCCTCATGCAATCAGTCCAATATGTCCAATATGTGGACAAATAAAATTTTCACTGATGTGTCCGTCTTATCTGTGTTTATTCTGCTACATTCATTTCATTTTCTGACCTGCTATGTGAGGTGACATCATCAAGATACGTTTATTTTCATGCACTCTTATAACTGTATCATCCGTCAGCTCGCAGGTACATGTTTCCAGATCTTCCTCGGTCTGGCACAAGTGTAAAAATACGATCTGGGTTGAAGGAGCCAAGGGGGCCCGAACTGCGCTGAGCTCACCTTCGTTATGGAGCATTTTGCACGTGGCACCCTACTCGCCTCATGTGCGGCCCCGGGGCTTGTCCAGTTTTCCATCATAAGCCTGTAGCTCGGTTACTTGAGCGAATTTCGCCATTGCTGATGGTAGAAAGGGACTTTAAAAACAGACAGAGGAAGGGAGAGTTGAAGAAAGCAGGTTTTAATAGCCGGTTTTACCCAGTGGTCTAATCAGAACAGGTCAGCATTATAAATAGACGGCCTTTATAGAAGTAGATGAGTTTTGTCCAAGTATTGCTGATGTTTTAGCAAAATACTGGAGATGGAAGGCTTTAAACGAATAGTTTGATGTTCTTAATAATATACTTATTTGCTTTCTTGCCAGGATTGAGATGATTGATTCCACTCTCATGTCCGGATGTGAAATATGCAGCCAGCTAAATTTGCAAAAAGAATGGAAACAAGGGGAAACATCTAGCCTGGCCTACATCTGGCCAGCATCTTATGTTCACAGGTTAATTTTGTTAATTTTGCAAAAGAAAAACAAAGATACAAACAAACACCAACACCCCCCCCCCAAAACCAATCAAAGTTATTTTTTAAATAACATATAGGGAAGAGATAATGATAAGTCAAACCCATATCTTTAAACTCATACTTAAAGGAATTCATGTCTAAGCTTCACCCAAATAGCGATAAACAATCACTTAAATAGAAAATTTAAGCAAATGTAAATGAGTTCGAGAGATGGTCTGTATTTTTGAACCTATGTGTTTTTATGTGTCTGTCGGTGTAATGTATATAAGCTTTAGTGTGTGTGTGTGTGAGTGTGTGTGTGTGTGTTTGTGTGTCTGTGTGTGTGTGTGTGTGTGTTAGCACTGGAGGAAAAACTCTTCCATTCATTCCTGAAACATGACCAAATTCTACAATGGATTCAGGCAGGCACAGCTGGACAGGCAGGAAGCAGCTGTGGACCTCTGAATGAAACACACTGAACACACACAGACACAGAAACACAAACCATACATAAAATGCATTAAAAAAAAACAAAAAAACATGAAATGAGTGATATGTGTCATTTGCTGTTGTAGCTACCTGATTTTCTCACCATAAAAAACCCCATCAATTTCAGAGGAGAGACTTATTTTTACCAATTAATGGATGGACTGAACATTTTTGAAAACACGTTTGTTTGCTTTATCGCTGAGAGCTAGATGAGGAGATAGAAACCATTCGCATATTAGCTATACGATATGAAGGGACTAGTGAAGACGACTAGTGAAGACTAGAAACAGGGGGAATAAGCCAGCCCGACTCAGTCTGCCTCTGTTAAATTTCTTTAGAGCTCCCAAATATTATCATGTGGAAGCCACTTTTGGAACTTTTAAATGCCCCAGTTTTTTATTGTCATGCGATCTTCACTGTGCTGAAGTAGACAGCTGCAGAAGGAGTTAATGTGCTGTACATTGCAATTTGGGTGTCAAGGACTGGCAGATTGCTCCCTCCTTAACTAAACAGTCCCTTCGCTTAGCTGCTTGTCCTCTTAGACTCAGCTAATACCATCAAACCATCTATTTCATTATGTAACCTTTTTTTTTGCCTTTTCCAGAACCAGAGCACCTTAAATCAATATAGTTCATTATTTCACTGCTTCTTCACAGGTTATTTTAAAGTACCGTATACTGTAGTCACTTCTGCAGTTTCTGGAGGTCAAGGACACAATTATCCTTCCCAGGAGAAGCTTTAGAGGTGGACCCACTCCAGATGGCTCCTCTATAATGAAACAGCATTTAATCAACACTGTGCAACACTTTATTTTGAGATGTATGAGCTGAACTGGAAAATCAAAGTAGCCTCCTGCAAGGTCGACCATAAAGAAAGAAAGAAAAAAACAGCTATGAGGCATCAGGTAAGACATGTTTTTCCTGGCTGCCCTTCTGTCCATATGCCCACTTTAAACCATCTGATGTGTGACGGTGTTTCCACTTCATGTTTTATTTCATTTCACAAGGTTCAGCGACACTTCGGACAGAGATGGCACAAGAGCTGGTCTTTTTTCTTTTTTTTTCATGTTTTTGTCACAATGTAATCGATTTACATCTAAATCCTGTCTAGAAACAAGTTTAAAATTTTTTTATTTTATGTTATTAGATTACATCAAGCCATTGTTTTGACCTTTATCCTAAAGGTTTTTGCCCTTGAGGTTTTTTGTCTCATGGACCTGGTTTGACATGAACCCTGCAGGAGGAGAGGAGAGGAGAAAAAGCAGGTGGGGTATTCCACAACAAAACACTTTAAATGATGAATGTTTTAAGTACAGTGACACTAATCTTAAACAATGCACATCACTAATAGGATTGTCATCAACTGAAAACCCACTGACCTCATCAGATTATACTTCAAGTCACTAAACTCTTACAGTACCTACAGTGTTGTTTACAAAGCCTCCTTCTGTATTAGAACAGAAGATGTTTCACTTGTATTTTGGAATTCAGTTTGACCCCTAAAACTCGGTTTCCACCGCCTTATGTTCAACTGTAATTATAATTCTGCCTTGTTTTGCCAGTCAGAAAACTTAAGAGTTCAAATGTAGTATTCATGGTTATTTTTTTTTTATTATAAAAGAAAGGCCTGATGCATGAGCATCACACAAGCATCTAAACTGACTGAAATTACATTTGGAGGTAAGTTTTTAAGCTGTTCAGTGGGCTGCAGCTGTCTGACTCATTAGTTAACTAGCTGTGCACTTTTCAAAGCTGGATAGTTGTTTTGCAACTTTTCCAACTAGTGGAACTGTGGGACAAGAGTGGCCCTGTTAAAAGGTTAGACAAGAGGGATCATTAGCAGGAAAGTGGGTTGTTCAAAGTCTGGGGCATTTTCTGTTGTGTAGCAGGCTTTTGTCTGGTTGTTAGTGACAGTGATAAAACGAGGCAAATTGATTTGCTGTATGCAAGCACGCTCTTCATCTACAGAGAAGAGGCCTTTTTTTTTACAGCAGACATTTTGACCCGGCAAAGTAAAGTCTGAAAAGTCTCATTTTAAAAGAATTCTAAAAAATCTCAGGAATTTTGAATACGTTTTATCATTAGCCTTATTTAGCATTGGTTGCAACAGTTCATTTTCAAAGCAGCCACTTTGTCGGACAAGCACAGGTGTTACTAATAGCACTAAAACTGGTTCTGCCGTGACATTATGATACTGAGGCAGCTTTCGCAAAGCCAGGACCATGATACTCCAGCGGCGAAATAACTCACGTTCTTACAGCGAGATGTCATAACGTGTAAAAGGCCTGCTAATGGCATTTGGACGCGGGCATGATGAAACCAAATATACGCATTTCACTCTGAGGTTTTCAGATCTTTTTTTATGGGACATATAAAGACGGATATTTATGCTGTAGCAGCGTATGGTGAAAAAGCAAACAGTTTAAAAACCGGTAGACAGTACTGATATATTAACCACAGGGGGTTTTAGTAGTTCTAGGTGAAAGGCAACCAGATTTGATATTTGCTTTAATTATTTTCCATCACTCATCCAGACTTCTTTATTTCTCCTCCCTGGCAGGGTTTGCAGTGTGGCTCTGGGGATGGCAGCGTTGGTTGCTCTTCCACTTTGGCCCAGACTGAAATATCTCAGTGAGTATTGGATGGGTTGTCATGAAATTTTGAACAGACTGTCATGATCCCAAGAGGATGAAGTCTACTGACTTTGTTGATCCCATGACCTTTCCTCTACTGCAACCAGTTTGTCAGTTTAGTCACTTATCTAGTGAAATATCTCTGGATTGGCACAAATTTTGTTGATGATTTTCAAATGATGAATCCTAATGACTCAAGTGATCCCCTGAATTTTCTTTTGGAGCCACCGGCATTTTGACATTTCTGGTTCACAGCAGAATGTCTCCACAACCCTTAAATGGATTATGTTGAAGTTTGGTGCTGACTTTGTTTATCTACTGATTTTTCATTTAGCATTATCATCAGGTCCTAATTCCAATGTGAATTTGTGAATGGCACTTACCCACAGACTCTCACCAAGGCATCTGTTTGTCTTATTCTTAAAAAAACATGACAACATGACATGACAGCACATCATACTGTCCAATTAGTGTGTTAAATGTTGACTATAGAATACTAACCAAACTCTTAGCTATAGGTTTTGAAACAGTTTTTCCATCCCTTTGCTCCCCTGATCTATGCTATTTATTAAACACAGACACTTACTCTTCAATCTTCGTTGAGTGTTTAATATCATATATAATCCCACTGTCACCACCATTTCTGAGGCCATCATATCTGTAGATGCTGAAAAAAACATTCAAGCAGGTGCTTTTTTTACACTTTAAACAAATTTCGGTTTTGGCTCCAAATTTTTTACTGAGATAGGACTTTTGTATTCATCTCCTAAGGCTTCTGTCAGATCCAATCACACTCAAATAATATGATATAGAAATGTTCCTAGGATGTGAAAACAGCTCTTGCAGAAGCCCAAGTCACCCCCAGTTTGGCTACAGATGGAGGCCACCTCATCTACATCATTGTCTTCCCTTGCTCACTCCTCCGACAATGGCTCTGGTCAATGTGGTGTTGTCTAGGTACTGTAAGGTACCTGACAATAATCTATAGAAAAATGTATTCTTTTTAAGCCATCAACGTTAAATCCTCATGGGACGACAGATTGGGTGAGGAGATATCTAATGGATTATGGGTAGAGGTACCCTAAAGGGTACACACCATCTCTATTTATGCTTGACACAATCTCAGCCAATGAAAACTCACTCACAGGGCTCATTGGACCCAAGGAAGAAAATTTAGAAGGATGTAAGCCCTAACTCTGTAAGATGTAACCGATCTCGTGCAAATCATGGTCATATTTTTTGATGTTCCCCATCTCTTGTTGGTTTCTGGAAATACAGATTTAAAACACTCTGAAAAAAGCAGAACACAGATCAAACCAAACCCATTCATTGCACTATTTGGGGTTTCCTCATCCGAATTATGGCTGACCTAATTGAATAAGAATGTAACCGCCTATGTCACTTTATTGGTGAGGCCATTAATCTTGCTTAGATAGTGATCCTTTGGAAACCCTTTGTCATGCTTTTTAAATTAAAGCTTTTTTAAATTGTATAAAGCTGGAAAAAAAATTATAAACACACTCAAAGGATCCATGAACGAGTTCTGTGTAATGTTGTCCCCCTTCTTCTCGTATAATAAGTTAGAACACTTCAACAAGAGGCCTGGTATATGTATAAATGGCACCCAGGATAAGGTGGACTGCTTTGAAGTAGCTGACTTGTGAATAATGGTATGTGTGTAAGTGTATGTGTGTGTGTATGTATATATACACACACACACACACACACACACACACACACACACACACACACACACACATACATATATATATATATATATATATATATATAAGAATACAATCTTTCCAATACTTTGGTTTTTCTTTAAAGTGAGCCTGATGCTCTTATAACAACACTTGAGCAGCTTTACAATGGACTGATTAACACTGATTTGTTGTTTACTGAAACCAAATCTAGATCAGTGATCTTGTTTTGCCATCCAAGCTAATTTCTTAATCTGCATCTGCAATTTCAGTTTATTCTTGGAACAATTTTCTTTCCCAGCGTGAAGCATTCCAGGCTTCCCTGTATAACTTCCAGACTGCTGATGGCAGCCACAGATGTGCTCACTCTGCCAGTCATGGCAGTGTTTCCTCTGCCTGCGCTTTGCATCACCGATTGTGTGCCTTGATTCACATTAATGAGCTGTTTGACTATGCGGTGAGCTGGCGTTAGTGAGTGTGTGTCATTCAAAGTGGGGAAGTGAAACAGCGGAAATGAATCAAACGAAAATGATGTCAACTTCATATATTATTCCACAATCCTGCTTGACTCATGGGCTGGTTTGTGTGTTATATTGCAGATACTATTAAGTAGGTAGTACAGAGGAATGAAGGTCAAGAAGGAAACAGTTTTTCATTCAGTCCTCTTGGTCTTAAAAACACAATTCCACAGCAAGTACACTTTATGGTCTTTTCTGACTTCAAAGCTTATACTTTACTTGGGACATGTGGAAATTATTCAATTAAAAATAAACTGGACTCAGAGGCACACTTTTCCTTTTTATATGGAAAAATGCTCAGGAGGGATGAAAAACTGGAAAAAAAAACGAGAGGCGTCATCACAGGAATGATGATCTGTGACTGTGAAAAGATGATGCTCACGCATCAATTCATGTGACCGTGAACTTGGTTGGAGCTGAATGCTGTTTTCCTTGCATATTTCCAAGCACTGAAGCACAGAAAACAACAAATGTGTAATTTTCTCCTCAGTTAGCCGATTTCATGTGCTGGTGAAAATAGAAATACCATCCTCAGCAACGTCAACACCTCATCACCTGAGTCAGCCAATGGAAACGACCATAAATATGCACATTCTTTACATTTAAACATATGCTATTAATAATGTCACAAACCCTCGGGCAACTCCGGCTTATAAATCAGTTCCTGGATGTGTTGTTGGGAGTAAAATAAAGGGCCAGTGTTCGCGCCAGAAAAAAGATGAATATTTGTGTGGTAGATCTGATGTGACACTGATGTCTTGCAGATCCAGTTCTGTATTCACAGGACATGGAAATAATATTCCATGCATGGAAAAATGGAAACGCTCTATCTATATATCTTTCCTCTGTTTTTTCTGTGCTGCTAGCCAGATATGCAGCATATATAGAACACTTGAAGCTATGGCTAAAGAGAGAGGGACAAGACATGGTACAAGTAAACTTTGGTTAACGTTCATCCAGCTGTAATTTGTGGAAACATGAGCATCATACACCTCTGATGCTGTTTACTACTGTATCATTTGCCCCAGCTTTGTTTACCACTGTATTATACAGCCAGTACAGGAACACCTCTCAACCTTGCCAGATAAGGTTAAACTACTCATCTCTCCTCTGCTGCCATGTGGCTCTGGATTATCTTAAGACCACAGCTTGGAACATACAAAGAGCCTGGGGCAGAATCATAGGGAAGCTCAAATTGGAAGGATTTGGGCGGTCTGGATAGTAGCTGTAAGACAGGGAATTACTGGATGTGATTTTTCAGTAATTTTTCAACCCTGCAGTATATTTAGCTGCTGCTTTAATTTGTGGTCAAATGAGAGTGGAAAGTGCTGAGAGGGAAACTTGAAAACGGATCTTGTCCATGTTATTGTGGCTTACAAATAGCTAAACCTAAATCGAGTTCAAAGCGTAGATTCAGGTAGCAATATGTGGTAATTTAAGTTGACACGCTGGTTCAGAAACGACCAAGCATACTAACCATGGCCATTGTTAATGTTATTAGTAACACTTGCGCTTATCTAGTGTTACACTACACCGATAAATTGTCAACTTATAAAACTGATATAGTGAACATGTTTGCAAACAGTTGCTTATTTACACATCCAGGCACAGAGCAACATTAAATTTAATTTGCAGTCATGCTCCTGGCCAGGTGATTCAAGCAAGTGCAGTATTCGCTCTCCATCTAGCTCTGTTTTTATTCTCCACCAACCCCAGAGGAAAATAAAAGTTAGTCTCTTTAGCTTCTAAATGCTTCACTGTGTTTTGGTCTGCCGTTTGAAACTGGGCAGGTAGTACGCAACATTACACCTTTTTCACTGAATAATAGCTGCCTGCTGCTGCGAACAGGGCTGATGAGAGTGGTGAGACTAGGCAGAAAAAGTAAAGCTGTGGGCCACAAAAACCAAATCAATGGGCTAAAAGATGCTAAAACACAGAGGGGAATAAGAGGGGAGTAGGGGGATAATCCAGTGTAGTTACATCCTTTGAACAAGCTCTTAAACATCACACATTGTCATTTGGGCTATTGTTGATATAGAAATATTGATTAGCGCAGCTTTAAACCATCCAATATATATTGCCTTTGCACAGAAAACACTGAAACACTGTCTTATATTTGGCTCTTTTAACTTTTCTCCCACCAGGGCTTTGTTTTTCTTTTTTTGTTTGGGCAGTGTTTTGATTAGATCCACTACATCAGATATAGGAAAATAAAAGGAAAAACATGCACACCCCCATTAATAGCAAGACATAATATGTACTAATTTTACATTATTCAAAGAATCAAAGCCATCTCATAGTTGTTCCACCTTGCACTGAGACAGAAATAGATTTTAAATTCCATTTTAAAAGGTCCACAAAGCTGAAGGATGGTCATTCTCACAATTAAGCACGTTTTCATTTTCCACAGTGATGATAAAACTGTAATTTCCTTCTCTCATAGTGCATTACTGAAACACAAAATTGGTTTTAAAAAATCTTGAGCCAGTGTAGCATATAAAACCCCCTGCATTTTCTAAAAGGTACAATTTCAGCTATTTTTGTTTTAGCAATTCATTATTTAGAGGCAGTACACAGGAGATGTGAGGCACCATTGCTTCAGAAATCAATGTGGTTGCATACAGATAAACACACAAACATCAACAAACTGCATTTCCTGAGGCATTTACACAAACCCATACAAGGACAACGTTCTCTTTCCCACACACATAGAAACAAAGACTACAAGGAATAATCAATGCAACGTTTACACATGGATTAAGTGTACTGGGCTGAATCTGCAGGATTTTGCTGCAGCTGAATGATTTGTCCATTTTCCATTTTTCTATCACAGTCATTTGATTATTCAACAGTTTAACACTAACCAGACACCCTCAGCTTTTCTTGCTTTCCATTTCTTGACTTGTTGCTTTGTCTCTCCTTACGCTGTATGTGAAGAAGCGATTGTGTGTGTGTGTATGTGTGTGTGTGTGTGTGTGTGTGTGTGTGTGTTAACTTTCAACCAGAAGAACGTGTTATGCTTTGCATAATGCTGTTTATCTCAGATAATTTTATAACATTTATAGAGGTGTATCCAGAATGGCTGAGCGAATAGGATGCCAAATGAAAAAGCTTACAGTAAAAAAAATGCAGCTGAAGCAGTTAAGTGGAAAATTTTGTTTGCAATTATAGTAACAAGTCAAGGTTCTGTAAAATCTGAGCTGCACCTAAGACGTATTTTTGGTCCTCTTTACAGGCAAACAAGAATAACTGATTTCGAAAATAACACCCTTTTTGGGCCAGGCGTTTTGAATAGAAAGCAAAAAATAGTAATTACTTGTATATGCAGGAGACCTAGATACGAACAACTATTACATAAGATTCATCTGAGAAACAATTTGCAAAGACTCCAGCCACTAATACAAAAACCTCCCTTGCAGAGAGAGAATTTTTTTGGCCAGCAAGTATCAGTCAGAACTCGGTTGTAGAGAGTTTATCTTCCGTCACTAAGAATGTAGTGATTGATGGAAATGGATCGGCTGAAGGGGTTTTCAACAGTTTCCATCTTGGCAGTGAGTCATACATCTGCAAACTGGATCTCCCAGAAGATTAATGTATCAGCCAAGCCTGTGCAAGGTAAGGCAGGAGGCAGAAAAAAGAGATTGGGCTCAAGTAAGCACACTGCATTTATGTGGCACTTTGCAATAATGATAATAATAATAATATCATAAATGTTACATAATAAAAAAAAACAAATGACAATGAAGATGTGGTTGCTAATTTAGGGGGTTTTTTTATATAAAAGATTCTACATGGTAATGATAAACCCACTGACACAATCGTATAACTATTAGATTACATAAGTTATACTAATGAACATTTGAATTTTATGAAAAACTAAAACCACAACAATAAAGTGTTATAGCCCATTCAGTTAATATGAGGAACATGTTAGCAAACACTTGAACCAGAAATGGGGAACATTAGCATTCAGCAGATTAATGCATCTGGTCATCTGGCGAATGTAAGTCCAATAGTCCCTCTTCTTCTCGCTCCGTTTCAGTCACTATCATCTCCTGTGGAAATGTCTGTATCTGTAGCTGCTAAATGCTTCACTAGGCTCACATGCTGGTTGTTAAGATTTTTTTCTGCCTCTGAGCAGGTATAGCTGTAAGTGTTTTTTTTTTTTTTTCTTTATTCGAGCTTTTGCACACTGCAGCCAATAATAACACTGATGACAATGGTCAGAGTGAACCAAAACAGTAAAGTAATTTTCTGTATTTGTCTCTAAAAAGGAACCATTTCACATGTAAGCATTGGTCCATTGTTAATATAAAGAAAAATCATCATAGCGACTTGTACTTTTTTATGGAGTACAAGGTTAAAGTCCATAACTGATATTGTTCGATTTTTTAAATAAAGATATTAGAATTTTCAAGTGTCATATGGACAAAACTGCATTTAAAACCAACAGCAAACATGGATGAAGAAAAAAATGTAACTGCTCTTACTGCTCAACATTTCTCTCTACCATATTTTTTCTATTTCCCTTGATCTATAATTGCGCTTGTGTAGTTGTTAAGTTCAGTCATACATAAAGACAGTTTTTAATAATTAATCAAACAAAAATCTTTTGTGTAATTTACCGTTTGAATTTACCATCTCAATAATGCAATCACTGCAATTAAAATCCTTATATATCCCCTAACTTACTTTTAATCCATAGTATGAAGCATTTCCTACTTTTCTTAGAGGAATCATTCCTAGAAGGATATGTTGAAAAGACACTATTTGGCTCGTACCATGTGTGTTGTGTGTGTTGTGTGTGTGTGTGTGTATGCATGGCACAAGGGAATGGAAAAACATACAGCAGGAGCTTGGCCACAGCTTAGAGATACATTAAGTCATTTCTGGCAGTTAGGGTGTTGAAATTAGACTCCGAAACAAACTCACAGCAGCAGTCCTTGAAATACCTCATCGCATTTTTAGGTTTTTTTTATTGTCAACATGTCATTAACTATTTCCATGAGACACCTACATGTCTGTAGCCAGGCAGACTAACCTCTGGGTGGTAACACCCAGCAGTTCTGGGTTTGTCGAGGCAGGTCAGTGTCTGACATATGAATGACTTGTTCCCTCTCCTCTTCTTCTGTGTGTGAGTGTGAGTGTGAGTGTGAGTGTGTGTGTGTGTGTGTGTGTGTGTGCGTGTGTGTGTGTGTGTGTGTGTGTGTTTGGAGGGGGGGGGCGAGATCAGAGGCTGACACGTCAACAGCTGTTCACTGTTGGCTTTAGGCAACATCCTGTGATGGCAGACCACTAATCCTGTAATGGTGAATTTATTGGCTGCAAGATAAAAATGGATTGTATATGTGTTTTAAAAATAAACCACAAAAGGAGAGGCTGGGTGTGAAAGAGGAAGAACAGTGTAAAGTATAAAGCAGAACATCAGAATCCAAGGTCAAGATAAAGGTCAGGAAAGGACACAATACAATCTACTGTACCATTAAACTTCCATGGAAAAGTTAATATTAATAATTTAAGACTATGCATATATTATCCCAAATTTACAATGTATGAATGGCTGCTGGGTCAATGCTGTTTCTAATTCTGGCATTCTATGATTATCACACAATCATGCTAGTGTTTTAAATAAAAATCTTACTGTGCACTTATGAAATAAAGAATTCTCTGGCTGAAACTCTCCTCACGGTGATTTCATTTCTTGGTATATTTTGCAAGAACGTTTTTTTTTTCTACTCAGTTTATTGCTCCAAAACTTCACAACACATCGAGACTTAATGTGAGAAAAGGGAAACAGAAATGATTTCTTCATATCCACAAGTCAAAGTCACCCTAAAGGATAGAGTGTTACAATCCGCTAATAATGAACACAGTGAAACTGAATATATTCAAAAACACACAAATTAAAAAAGTGAAACGCATATGAGTGGCACTATTGAAAGCTACATGTAAGAAGCTTCTTTGCTTCTATTTCAGACTCCTTAGCGACAAAGATGATGCTACTTAACTAGTCCTCTCACCACAGTATAATGTGGTAATCAAAGGGGAGGAAAAGCTGGTATTGCTCCATGTGAGGAGTGGCACAAGTTCCACTCCCCACTGTGGGAAAATGAAGCACTTCAGGTTTATGTAAATGAATAGACAAAGGTCAGTCTGTTTAGGGCTGTTCAGCTGGGCAATGGGTTTATCCCTGCCCTGCAGTTCCTTGTTACACTGATTCAGATGATGGAAGATATCAGTGCAAACTCAGCCATAAATACACCATTAAACTTAGAAATAGAAGAATTTGAAAAAAACTATTGCTGCTTTTTTTGTGTACTAGTTCTACAGCAGAACTGTTCCTCAAGGTGTGTTGGGACTGCATATATGTCAAGAACCATACATGGACACGCTTTTATCATTAATCTGGAAAATAAAAAAAAACAAAACCGTGTTGATTCACTGACTCTTATTAAGTACTTTTTTCCATGCCTTGGTTTTAGGACAACAAATGTGTTTCAGTGTTTCTGAACCGATATTGAATAACAAAATCATAACCAGTGAGGCCTGCCAGCCATCTGTGGCCAGTGGCTTTCAGTTTTGCAGTCATTATCACATATATCAGAGGACTGTCAATTCTGTTCTACAGTTATCCTGGAATCTTTTCACAAAAAAGTCAGAAATTCCTGCTGTTGATGGGGTAAAGCTTCTCAGATTTGTTTATTTTTTTTGGTCCCTTTGTGTATCCTTGGTTGATTACTGTTCCTCCTAGCTGAAATTAATACAATCTACTCACTTTGGTTACATCACCAAAAGCAAACACATGTCCATGGGCGAAACTCTCGATGATTTTGGAAAACGCAGTGATGCAATTTCGCTCTCCAAACAGCCCTGCTTCTTTGTCGTGGTTCTTGTCTTTAAAAGCATCTCGTCCTTGCTAAAAAAAGACTTTAAAAATGTTTATTTGGTTGGTGGTTGGACAATGGCAGACTAACTGGCTTTTGAATCTACAATAGTAGCCGCATAAGCCTTGTAAAAACCGCAGTGATGACAAACGAGCATTTTCCACTGTGCGACTGCTCTTACTTCCTTTGGATATATTCCTGTCTCAGACAGTGTGTACCACACACTTAAGCGGTGGTTTGAAAAAATTACAGGTATAAAAGGATTTGCAGTAGCTCCAGGTCTCCTGCACTCTTCACTGTGAGCCTCTTCAAAACAGCATGGGCATAATTAAGTTATAAGTTATAAGTAAAAGTTTGAAACATGTAAAAATGAAAATCAATTTGTAAGTCTTGATAGGTTTAGTGTAGAATTTAACTTAAAAAAAGAAATAAAAAGAAATGTTCCCGATCTGCAATTATTCTTGTGTTCTGTGAAATCTTTTTTTTAAACCTTCTGTCATGTTTCATGTAATTAATTAATACTCCTAAATCCCAAAAATAAGGTTTCAGTGCTAAATTAATACCAAATTATTGTAACTTGTTGACTATACAGATATATAATTATTAGAATTTTGTCAGTCTTTCAGGAAAACACATTTTTGAGTGATAAGTGACAATTTGTTTGGTGTAACATTACTATTAGGTGGTAACAATGTACTTTTTACCCAGGAAAAGTGTAGAATATATTAACAATTTTGTGTTATTTTGAAAATACGGTTATTTTTGTTCCATTGCATCGAATCCTCCAAATTTATTGCCAAAGACTTAGGAAAAAAGACGGCGACTGGCCCTTTTTCTGAAATATGCCAAAAATTATATTTGTCCTACACACCATGGACACAATGGAAATTTTCGTGGCAAATGTCAGGAAGTTAAAACATGCAGGTGTGATCAAACCAGCGTCCTATCTCTTTTGTGGATGGTCGAGTTTGCTTGTTGGGATTGTTGAAGTTTATCTTCAGATATATTTGGAAGACTGTAAGTTAAAGGTTTACCCCATTTGTGCCTGAATTGTCAGACATATTCCCCAAAATGCAGTGACAGATCCGTGTTATTATGAGCGTGAGAGATACCATAAAGTGTACAATAAATGACTAAGTCTTATTGAACTTGGGCCACAACAAAATATCCGTGATCACGCTTAGAGCTTTGGGAATACACAAGAGAAATTATGTTATTTTTAAAAATAGCAATATTGAAATGTGGTATTTTGAGGAAGAAAATGAAAGTAGTTGGTCCTGCAGTTCAGGACTGTCCATCCTGCTTCCTGCACACAGGATAACTCAGTTTCCTTTATGCCCCGTGATTTGCTGCTTATAAATTGCAGGGACAGTGGAGTCACCAAAAAAAGCAAAAAAAAAGACATTCCTCATGTTTAAGGTTTGTGTCCCTATGAATAAGACTTTCCTTCAGTGACTTCTGTTGTAGCTGCACATAGAAGCCATTTTGCAAATGCACTTGTTTGATATATATATATATATATATATATATATATATATATATATATATATATATATATATATATATATATATATATATACATATGCATGTATGCCTATTCTTATACTAATTTGCGTGCCTGTGCATGTGAGCTTGCAATGCTATTTGCGAGATAATTATCTTTAATAAGATAGTTCAACTGATGCAGCTCTGAAATACACACTTTCTCTCATTCTCTCATTGGAAATGTCAAGGAAAGAAGTCGATGAAGACATCAATAATCCTAAAACTAACAAAGAATCACATTTCCTCCCCCTGCCCACACATGTGTTACCTAATACCAAGATGGTTTCTGTCAGCATGTACTGCCAGGTTCTGAATGTGGGACTTAAACTGACCAACTCTTGACAGAAACTACATAAATATACACTTGAGAAATAGTTTGTCAGGCTTAAGGAGAAGTAATAAGGGAAGTAGTGATAATAATATCTATAACACAGTTTCCATCACTGGAAACTAATCGCTGGTCACTAATTATGTAACAAGAAGAGGAAGCAAAATCACTACAGTGCAAGTGTGTTCAGTTAAGTAAAGTAAGTATGCTCTGTTTGTTCAGCACTTTGGTTTATGACAAATACTTGCAAAACATTACTCAATATTTCCTATTGACATTTGCCAATAACTTCAATGATCTCTTCATCTAAACCATTGACCTGTCTCTTAGACTCCGTCCCAACCAGGCTGCTTAAGGAAGTTCTACTCCTAGTTAGCACTTCTCTATTAGACTTAATCAATCTGTCCTTATTATCAGGCTATGTACCGCAGTCCTTTAAAATAGCTGTAATTAAACCTCTTATTGAAAAGCCTATTCTTGTTTCAGATGTTTTAGCCAACTATAGACCCATATCTAACCTTTCTTTTCTCTCTAAGATCCTTGAGAAAGCTGTTTCTAACTAGTTGTGTGACTTTTTACATAACAATAGTTTTTTTTTTGAGGATTTTCTGTCAGGAGTTAGAGGCATCGTAGCACAGAGACAGCACTGGTGAAGGTTACAAACGCTCTTCTGACTGAATCGGATAAAAGACTTGTCTCCGTACTTGTTTTGCATTTGACACTATTAACCATCAAATCCTGTTAAAGAGACTGGAGCATTTCATTGACATTAAAGAATTTGCTCTTTGCTGGTTTAAGTGCTATTTATCGGATTGATTTCAATTTGTTCCTGTTAAGGATAAATCTCCCATATACTCAAAAGTTAATCATGGAGTTCCACAAGGTTCTGTGCTTAGACCAGTTCTATTCACCGTATATATATATATATATATATATATATATATATATATATATATATATATATACATCCCTTAGGCAATATTATCAGGAAACACTCCATAAACTTCCATTGTTAAGCAGATGATACCAATTGTACCTATCAATGAAGCCAGATGAAACCAGTCAGTTAGCTAAACTTTAAGCATGTCTTAGGGATATAAAGATCTGGATGACCAGCAACTTCCTACTCTTGAACTCGGATAAGCTGAAGTTAGTTTGACTGGCCCGCAACACCTCAGAACGGATTATCTAATGATACTTACGCTAGATGGCACTGCTCTGGCCTCTAGCGCCACCATTAGGAATCTTGGTGTTGCCTTTGATATAGACGTGTCCTTTAACTTCCACACAAAATAAACTTCAAGGAAAGCCTTTTTTTGACCAATGTGATATCGCAGAAATCAGGCACATTCTTTGTCAAAATGACGCAGAAAAACTACGACATGCTTTTGTTACTTCAGGGCTTGATTATTGCAACTCCCTATTATCAGGCTTTCACAATAAAACATTAAATAGTCTCCAGCTGTTTCAGACTGCTGCAGCGATAGTATTGACAAGAACCAGAAAGAGAGATCATATTTCTCCTGTGTTAACTTCCCAGCATTGGCTCCCTGTGAAATCCAGAATACAAATTAAAATCCTCCTCCTCACCTTCAAAGCCCTTAATGGCCAGACACCATCCTCTTATTAAAGAGCTCATGGTACCTTATTATCCTAGTAGAACACTTTGCTCCCCGAACGCAGGCTTATTTGTGATTCTTAGAGTCTCCACAAGTAGAATGGGGGCAGAGCCTTCAGTTATCAGGCTCCTGTACTGTGGAACCATTTTCCAGTTTGGGTCCGGGAGGCAGATACACCCTCTCCACATCTAAGAGTCAGCTTAAATCCTAGCTCTTTGATATTGCTTATGGTTAGAACTGGCTCAGCATTAGCTCGAGCCATCCCCTCGCTATGCTGCTATAGGCCGACACTGCCGGGGGACTTCCCATAATGCACCAGGCTCCTCTCTCCTCCACCTCCTCCCCCTCCCTGTGAGCATTAACATCTCAAAAATGCTTATTACTAACCGTCCTTCTTCTCTCTCCCGTAGTGTTCTCTCTCTCATCTCTCTCGTCTCTCCTCCTGTTGCTTTCTGGATTTTTTTCTGCCTCTGATGCTAAATAATAACAATAGAGAGTCCGGTCTAGTTCTGCTCTATATGAAAACTGCCCTGAGATAACATATAAATAAATATTATAAATAAATATTATAAATAAATATTACAAATAAAATTGAGCTGAATTGAATTGAATCAGCCTCATCTGTACTTTGTAGTTTGTGCTAATTAGCATGCTGATTTGCTAAACTAAGACGGAGACCATGGTAAAAGTTATACTTGCTTAACATCAGCATGTTAGCATTGTCATTGTTAAGATTTTAGCATGCCAACTAGCATTTAGCTCAAGGCAGTGCTCTGCCTAAGCCTTACAGAGCCACTAGCATGGCTGTAGACTCTAACTTATTGCTTAATGAATTATTCAAACGGCAACTAAATATTCAGTTGTTTTGTTGAAAAACCTGTTATAGTCATTGCCTAGTAGAGCCCCTGAGAATCTCTGTGGGATTAAATGTTGCAGGTAATTTTGGCCAAAGATTGGGATGTTGTTATCAGGTCTCCTGACAAGAATATTGTCAAGGACATATTTAGTGTCTAGTGTTTTAGTTCCTGTCCATGAGGTAATTAATCCAGCCTCGTCGTAGTGGCGTCGACAGGACATTAATAACACTGGGAGGACTAAGTGATGCCTAACGTGCTCCTGCTTCTCATTTCCCTGCTCTGTGACACAGTATCAAACACACAGATGTAAATATGCATCACACAAGCTTCATTTTACTAGAGGGACATCCAACAAACTTCTTAAAATTCCCAAGAGGACTCAGGAGCTATATATACTGCTCTCCTGTTGATCTTTGTCATAGGTAGAGTGTCATGTTTCCGGGTGTGTAATTATAGGAGGGAAAGAGACATGTTTTGAATTTAAATTCTTCTGGCTATTTTTGTAGTGAAGCAGTGATCAATAAAATTGTCAGTTGAAAACAGCCGCAAAAGGAGGAGCTGTGATTGACGATCAGTGGAGTGAGATGCTGCACATGCACACAACGGGAAAATGATGTTTGTATTAAAACAAAAAACAAAAACAATAGGAGTAATGATTAAATTTTTTTTTTTCCTATAGTGATGAATTGGTAGACGATTTTGTATTATTTACTTTCTCTTTCTCTCACTCACTGGTCAGTTTTCCCTCACTCCTACCATTCTTTTAGCCCCTGATTTGGCATTAGTCTCTTAGCAACCAGGGCTCAGTCCTTCAGGATGCAGTCAGGAAACTCCTCATTTCCCTTTTTCTGAAGTAAAATCAGAAAACAGGAACCAGGGGACTGGTAACATAATCCCTAATTCTAACCCCCACAGGCATAGATGTAACCTTAATCAACCGATTGTAAGATATGGGCTTTGATAAAACTGCTAAATGGTTTAAGTATAAGAGAGACGAAACATGGAGACAGTATCTTGTAGATAAATGTAGATTTAATGTATCATTATCTATAGATTCATGACAAATGCCTCATATTTGATACGGCTAAATTCTATTTTATTCATGATAGGGGGATTATGGGGAAACTATGAAAATTGAAAATATGAAAATATGTAGACATTCTTAGTTTCGTAAAACCTTTTCAGGAAACCCCATGTCTAAGTAAGGTAATGTCTGGTATCTGAGATACACTTCAAATAAGATATCTTCCTCTGATATACTTATTACTTTACACAAATACACACAGTCAAAACTTTTCAGTGGGTGTAGGTTCAGTGCTAAAAGAAATTCAGTAGGGTCAGTGCTTACAGACTGTTTTAAATTTAAATTTTTTTTTAATCTAATTTCAGTTAAAAATCTTGTTAAAATGTTATTGGCTCTCTCTCTCTCCTTCCCCTAAAAATGCCAAATGACCTACACTTTCATTGTAACCAGTAATTCTCCTACTCCTCTGCATAGGAAGAATGATTTAAGATATTTACCGAAATGACTAAAAATAACTAAAACAATTGCGGAGGCTGTACCAGAAAGGCCACCTCACTCTTAATCCTTGCACAAGCCTAAAATTTCTCAGTAGCCTTTAATGTAACATTCATCCTGCAGTTATTACAGATATACTAAATCATTAAATATCCCCCTTTTTCAATGATTACTTAAAAAAGCTCATCTTTTTTAATTACTAAATTGTCACACACACACACACATACACACACACACATATATATATATATATATATATATATATATATATATATATGTGAGAATACTAAGGCTTGTGCCAAATTATCCAGTAAATGAATAATTATAATTAATCCTTATCTTAAGAGTAGAGGTACTCCACAAAACAGCAATATTGTTGTGTCAGTGTCAAGTATACAATTTTACTTAAAGGCCATCATCAGGAGCACATAGAATTGTCAGGGATCAACAGCTAATTTATACCAGGTGCAAATACCGAGCAACTGGTCAGCACAACTGGGTCTTATTAGCTATTTCCTGAAAACTTTTCTCTTATACGCTTTAAACATTAGCAGATCACTGGAGTTTTTGTGCGTGAACTGGTGCTATGACAGGGAATTTCTGAATGTTTTGCTTGAATCAACCCTCACTTACAAATAACAGATGAGTAGATTGTTATAGTGTAAACAGAGCATTGAATTCACTAACAGAAAATTAGGAGATATAGAAATATCTCAGTGACTCAACACAGGAAGAGAGGAGAATGTGGTAAAACATGTTTCAGTATTTTTTTTGTCAGGTTCTGCAGAATATCCACATACGCAGGCACCTACATACAAACACACAGATACACAAATACCATGTTTCAATAATAAAACAAAACACACTCTCTAATTCTATCAGTTCAGTAATGACGCATTCTTAACGTCACACTGTGACTAACAGGCTTAAGTGACTGTTTAAAGAGAATGAATGAAAAAATGCCACGGGGGAAGGTAACATGTTACAGTGGATATTACATTCTTAGCCCCCTACTGGAAATGCTTTAGTGTGTGTGACCAAACACCATGGCTACCAGAATGACGCCACTCCTGTCCCTCTCTGGTCTGAGGAGGGATGAGACAAGGGAAGAGAAAACATATAGTTTTTTTTATAGTTATTATGGTGGATAAGTCAGCATGTCCACCCCCAGAGGAGGAGGGTCCTGAGGTAAAGAGCAGCAGCTTTCCAGTAAAAAGTGAAATTCTGGTGCTTTTTTGGGATGGCATTTTAATTTTATCTGACTGTCTTGTCACATGTGGTTGTCTTCCATGTTTTCTGAGCCTGATATATGCAGATAGGATTTCCAGTGGCACACAGCAAAACATTGATAGAACTCTGCCCTGCCTGTCTATAGAGGTCATTTTTTGGTGCTGTACAATTGTCTGCTCTCACCAATATTCATTTTATTATCTGATGATTTTAGTCATTTGAAATCTCTTAAACTTTTCAGTTACATTTTTTTACTTTTAGTCAAGTGCTGAATGTTTGTTTGGTTTGAGAAAGTTTTTGAATTAACTTTATGCCAACACTAAAAGTGGTTTGGACAGGAAGTAAAGCAAATTCTTGCCTTTAGTCATTTATGCAGAAATTTGATTACTGGAACGTTTTTGTGGTCTAACATCACAGATGTTAGCTGTAAACCAGCTGCAGTGGCATAGAACCTTCAACTATATCTTTGTGCCTGTGAGTTTTCATGTTCAGTTAAGCCTCCATCTGATTGGATTAATTCTCGCTTCCGCTTTCAAGATACAATCAACTGATGAACTAAACTTTCATTCTCAACTGAAAAAGATTTTTGTGATTTAACCAAATGAACAGCTGTATTTACAGATTCCAAACATCTGCTCTACTGCTTTGTCACATTCTATCATTTTTTCACCTAACACAAGTCATGTAAAGCTTTAGATCAGAATTGAGCAATAACAGTAGGAAAGCTTTTTTGTGAGTTACAATATTTGAGTTAAATAAGTGGGGGAAGGGTTGTCTGTGGGATGGCAAAGCTTTAGCTGATGGTAAGTGTACTCTGATAATGTGCTATTGATCATGACTCACTCTTGAATGTAAGACTATAGTAAATGACCTGACAGTCCAGTGCTCAATGCTCAGTACACTAGCAGTACTATTCTCAGTAATTGATACTTTATAAATTTAGGGAAAGGATAAATGCTTATTTTCATGGGAATAAATACTCTGACTCCTTGACTTGTGGAAGAAAGATAGGTGCAGGGAAGAGTTAAGAACAAAGGCAAACTGAGCAGTATTAGTCAAATCTAAAAAAACCAAAACAAAACAAAGAAAACCTTTAATGGACTTGATTCATTCACAAGTAATAACCATAACCGGAAGACTGGTCTAAAGCATCTAGGTCACCATGGAGCTCTATTCCCACTCAAGCCTCAAAAATGAGATAGAAGCTGTCGGAGACTCATCCAGATTAGAGCTCACGTTTGGTTTAGCATAATCCTCAACCCTGGCATCACCAGCAAAGCGTTATGATTAGAAATGATGCATAAACAAAAGTGCACATTCACATGTGTGTGTGTTTAGGACTGTGCACACAGCTGGATTTGTAGCTCCCAATGTCACGTCAGGGAGAATCATCCATTAAGGTTATTTGATGTGTATTTTTAGCTGTGAGAATCAAAACTAAACAAAAAGATAAATGATATCATGTTAATACATACAAATATATATACAGAAAACTGTGCAGCCTGTCATCACTTTGTTTATAATATGAAAGGACAAGTGTTTGTTAAGTAAATCACCAGCATGAAAACACTGAATGACAAGCTCAATATGAATTGCATGCTTAAAATGGATTTAATTTTACCTGTAAAATGTAGTGTATAGTTCACTATGTCAAAAAGTACACTGAGTTTGAAATGTCTGTACTTCTGCACTTATCCATTATTCTCTCATTTCTTTCAGCTCTGATGGGGGCGAAAAAGGCTTTTAAGGACAAAGGAAAGCGCTAGGGCTTTTACTGCACATGGAAACTGTTGGCTGAACACTGAGAGAATAAAGGCAAAGAACATTCTATTCCCCTGCTCTCCAAGTCAGTTATACCTGTGGGTCAATTATGTAATTTCACACAATTAGAGCATGTGTTTGAGTGGCTCCATGTCTGATGTGTGTAAAGACACAAAAAAAGACCGACATGTCGGGACGAAGGACGGTGCAGAGCAGAAATAAATGAATGACAGTGGCACAAGTTTACTGGGGTCCTGGATGGATAATCTTCTCCACAAGGTTTACATGTGCATAACCTTTGCATCTGTCCATGAATAACTGTAGTTTTCAAGAGGAGTGCATTTAAACCACAGCACCCAAACAAACACGCATGAGCTAAAGTCAAGTTTATTGTAATCTTTGATTTTAATAGTTCACATTCTCTTTCTAAACTTTCTTATACTGTAAAGAAAAAAATATTCTTTCTATATCAGACTTCCTCATTCTAGCCTTATGTGCCATTTTTATGTATGCTAAGTCAGACATCAGCTGCCTAGTATGTATTTTGAGACTGGCCAAAGCTTTCCAAACAAACCACCACCAAACACCACAATATGGAGTTAAAAATGTACATGACGTATGTGACTAGGCATAACTAGAGCGCTCACGCTTTCTATGCATAAATTTAAAAAGAGACCTTTGTCCTAAATGCTGGAGTAAGAGACATCAAAGCCAGTTCAGTACTGAGTGCACATTCATTCCTTCTTACTTTGAGTATATGCAGTAAGCAGCATATTGCAAGCGACTGTGATAATCAGTCCCATGGCTACTCATATGCAGCTCTGGAGCTTCTTTATATGGGAGCAATTAGGACTTAGATTTGAAACAATTTGCATTCACCAAGGTTATAGGACATGTCACCCACAATAGGAAGTAAACTACAGGGAAAAAACGGACTTCCGCACTACTTTCAGTGGAGGAAACTAAGTTGTCAGCATCACAATCTCACTTAATGATGCAATTCCCCAAAATCAGCCCTAGCAGTGGCAGCTGCTGTAAAGACTGCACAGTGTACATGTGGGTACAGATGGATAGACTCATTGCCACAACCTTCAAATCAGTTCTTCTGGCAAACAGAAATCTATGAATCACTCATTCTGGAATATCATTAATGGAAAATTTGTGAATCAATCCATTCAAATCAGGTGTGTACAGTTGCACAAATAGGTACTGATGAAAGTAGGGCAGCGCTATGAATAACAAGTGCTGCAGTGTTTTGTAACATCCCTGTGTAGGACCGCAGAGTCCCATTCGCAATTTCAGTCACTGACTCTTCATTCACAAGAGACACCTAAAGACAGACAGACAGAGAGATGGAAGGGGAGGGGATAGGACAGTGATAAAATTCGAGTGAAAACTGGAAATAAAGAAAAAAGAGATGTGAGACATTGAAGAGGACAGAGGATGACATAAAGGTAATACTCAGAGAGGAGAGCAAGAGTTAGAATGTGCTTAAAATAGCAGCAGTTGGGTCAGATGATGAGCGAATCAAAGAAGTCATAAGACAAATTTTAAAGAGGAATGAAACAAAAGGCAAGTACAGAAAAAGCCCAGGTTTTTCTCTCAAAAGGCCAGAACTAGTTCTGTAAAACGTCCTCCACCTACTTGTAAATTAAGATTAGTTAAGCCATTCTTTTAAAGTCTCCCTCTGGCCACATTTATCTTTAGTTGCTTGTCATGTTACATTCTGGACAAGGAAGACAGATCTAAGCTGCACAAGAGGATCCTGAGTGCAGATTGCACACAGGGTCAGGAACATGGGAAGTAAAAAAAAAAGGCTCTTGATAGAAGAACAGTGGCTGCAAAGCAGCTCTCAGTAAAATATGGATGGCCAGGCAAGTACATTCAAGGGAAAAATGTTACACGACCTACAACAAGGTTAAGAGGCCACAAAGGTGGTACAGAAAGAGAAGGATGGATACGGCGACCACCACCCTAGAACTGCAAAGACTCCTGTTGCACAGCGAGCTGTTCACTCATCACAGAGTGGGGAAGTTCTGGCGTCCTCACTCTGAAAAAGCCCTCCCAACTCGTCCGTCATGACCGCCACCTGCAACCTGTGCCACATGGGAGATGTCGGCATTGACACTGGGATAAGTGTTGTCTTAATGGCAGACAAAAACTCAGACATGAACTCTTTTGCGAAAGAGCCAAGAACATGTCTCTAAGTGTCGCATCGCTGGCAGATTTTAAAGCCCCCCCAGGGTCCTTGAGATGCCCTGCCTCTATTATAACAGCTTGGTAATGAGGTTCCATTTATAGACTGCTCATTTATATGATGTCAATGCTCAGGTCAAGCCAACACACACAGACGTAAATCCATGTCTGAGTTGCAAAGGAACATAATGGATGGATAATGGATAATGGATAAACGTAATTTACAAATAGGCTACATTTGAAAGTCTTGCTTCAAACTATTAGTGCAGTAATTTGTGTTAGGGGGTTCCTCTTGACCCAGATGTA
Organism: Istiophorus platypterus; assembly: GCA_016859345.1. Classification (NCBI taxonomy): domain Eukaryota; kingdom Metazoa; phylum Chordata; class Actinopteri; order Istiophoriformes; family Istiophoridae; genus Istiophorus; species Istiophorus platypterus. Next base: position 9,821,322 of record CM029128.1, on the reverse strand, counting down.
TATTGTTACAGTTACATAACTATCTTTTATTAAATTAGAAACTGAAACTCAAGGCTGTTTCGTCATAATGACGGACTTCAAAGGATCTTAAACCCCCCCTGACCAACCATGACCAGCTATGACATGTCTGCCACCCTTTAATGTAATCTCATTGAAGCTGGGGGACACTCACTCTTGTTGATGGTACATGAGGATGCAAATTGGCCTCTGTTAGCTTTGTGACTTTACGGTTCAATACTCTCCTTACCACCATGATCTGGCACAATGCTTGTATCCAACTTGCAACTGATCTTCTGCATGAAACTCCTGCACTTGGGACAGCTGCCCCCCCCCCACCCATCCGTCCTCGCGCCTTTCTACATTAATGTGTAAGCTAAACTCCTGTGTGTGTAACATACTAATGTATTCTGTCTTAATATAAAGCTATTTAGGAACAACTAAGCAGAGCAGGCCAAGTAGGTCATTTTGTGATAATGAATTATGGAGTTTGTTAAGTTTGAACAGAAGAAATAGGGAATATTGTGTTTGTCATCAGTTTCCCATGCACCTCCTGTCTCGTTGGAAGTCAGACAGTCTGTCTCTTGTCATCTGTCATATCTCGAGCTCGGGGTCAGGCCAAAGGTCAGCTTTGAGATTGAAGAGCCCACCACATGCTACCATAATTCCAAAGTCCTCCAGACAACCAAAAACAATCACAGATTGTGTTCATGCGCACTCATATGAGTTGATGTGTAACTGATTATGGCAGGGCTGATTATTCAAAGTTTTATATAAAACACAGTTTCTCAATTATTTCTTTAGGCCAGGATCCCCTTACAAGGTAGAAACTGTCCGCAAGAGGATTACACCATCTCATAAGAGGAATTTTTCTACCAAACCTGTTCTATTTTTTTTTTTGATACCACAGGAACATTTGTATTCCAATACTCGAATCACAATCGAATGGGACTTGGTTCAAATTAGTGCACAAGATATATTTCCTGTTGAATCATGTAACTTTTACTTATAACCATTCAAATGGAGGGGTCATTTATAGTACAGTTGTATTTCTCCTCGAATTGATAAGAAGCCATCTGTGCTTTCACTGAAACTTTGCCACCATCTGTAATTTCTGCAAAGTGTATTTCTTCCTCTGCAGATGGAAAAACCATTTTGTTTTTCCTTCATACTTGGGTGCTTTGTAATCTATCGCTCTAACTTGGCCGTCCTCCTGCTTTTGTTCTCTGGTGAGTTATGACAGATGGTGCATTTATGTCATTGTCACTGTTTTCAATAACACTAAACTCACTTTATCTATTAGTGTACATTCTTAATTTAGCTGCCAATGAACTCAGCAGTGTGGAATGGAGAGGCAGCAGTCTTGAGAGTTAATAAGGAATACAGCTGTGGGGAGTATCATGTGCTGTACATCCGCCTATGTGATCATTCAGGACTGTAGTTTTTTTTTCCTGGATGTTTACATTTTGTCTCAGTCTCATCATCACATCAGTGAAAACCTCTTTATGCGGTGTAGTGGTGATCACATGTGTCACCTTAGGGGAAAAAAAAACGGGGTTAGGTGTCAGTTCTGGAGAACAACCAGATGGCTGAAGAATGAGTCTGACACAGAAAAGCAGAGAAAAGCAGATAAAGGGTGGAACAGGATGATCTGGCTTCGTATTTGTTACTTTGAACTCGTAGTCTAAAGATACTGAGTGCTGCCACTATTTTTGTGATAAGCTATTATCAAATGTAGCAAAAAACATTGCATGATGGTTGAGAAAGTGCACTCAGAACAAAACAAAAGTCTTTTTTTTTAGAGATAGCTGTAAATAATACCATGTCAGTAGTCAAAACTTAAAATCTCTAAAAGCACTTTGGTGGGACCGACAGATTCAAAGCTCTTCTCTCAACAGAGGATGAGTAAAAAGAAAGGGACTTGGAAGAGAAGACAATGTCAATATGAAATATTAATTTAGAGTAATACCTGTGATCAATCACCAATGCTAGCTTTTTCTACTTGGGCTCCTCAGGAACTAAGAAGCAATTGTCAACCAGAGCAAACGCCCTAAACAATTGCACAAATAATAAATTCCAAAAGAAACTCTGCTTAAATAAGATAAATGAATGCTTAGTGCTACTTGGTGGTTAGGAGGCTGTTTTTAGTCCAGCAGACTTCTCTGTGAAGAAGAGGGTTTGGTAGAGGCTATATAAAGTTTTAATGCTAATTGGAGGAGACATGAATGGAATGAGCTTTTACCCTTGGCCTCGGTTTGAACTGCTGTGTGTTTGTTGGAGGCTTCAGTAGAGACACACACCTTCAACACACATTAAATAGTGGATTTCAAAATACCAAGGTGGGAGTGTGACTAACAGAAAACTGTAACATGCATATTAATGTGTGCATGTCAACAATGATGTGAGTTTTCCTAAACCGTGTCTGTCTGGCTCGCTCCTACTTTTTAGCTATGGTAGCGGCACTGTTGGTCAGGCTATTTTGAAGACTGAAATATCTGAAAACTATTTGATGGATGGCCATGAAGTTTTGTACAGACACTCGTGATTTCCAGACAATATTTCCTAATGACTAGGGTGATCCCCTGACTTTTCCTGCAGCCATGTCATGAGGTTGATATTTGTGGTTTTCAGTGAAATACCTCGTCATGAAATTTGCCTCCGACATTCATGAGCCCCTCTCAACTTTCAAAAGAAACTTTATCAGTCTAGTTTGCGTGACATCATTTTCATGAATTCAAAGCATGTGTGGCTTTCATTGGCAAGGTTAGAAAGACTGCGCTCAAATGTTTTCAAATTACTAAACTAATTCAAACATAGTTACTGTACATAAACTAAGTTATAATAATTTAGTTGCTTACTAATTACACAAAGGTCACTGCATGCCTTGGTAAAATGTTCTTTTTGATGATTTCCGCTTTGGACAAAGCCAAGTTGGGTGAAAAATATAAATAAACCACATGTATCCTCTCATGTTTTCAGTTCCTTGATGATGATTTTAGGTTGTGGCCTTGACTGTACAATGACCAAACATAAAAACAACATCCAAGTACAGAAAGTGGATAACTATAATTAGCTTTTGGAAAAGGAATTGCTGTAATCAGACACATTTTGTCATTGTGGGCAGCAGAGGTTTAGTGCATAATCATTGTATGTCTTATTCTTAGTTACCTCCTCAACCTTTCTTGACTTCTAGGGCATATGAAAGCGTAGGAGCTTCAGTTGGTTCATACTACCCTGTCATAACTATAATTACATTACTCACTCCTCTTTCTCCAATCAGGTGCTTACAGTGTGAGTGTAGAGATGGCATTAAAGCAATTATGGACTTCTTTGCTATGGGCTCTTGTCATGGTTTGTAATCACGTGAGGAACAAAACAGCTAGGAGCCTCTGATCACTTCTAGGTTGAGATTGAAAGAAACATGATAGTTTTACTTAAAATAGGCAAAGTACCTCTCATACTACTGTGGAATCTGATTTTGCTAAAGTAAGATGGGTTAAAAGTTACTCTTTTATAAATGTTTAAACATAGAAGCACAACAGTGATACTTATTTTTGTGTGACGCATAAATAAGAAGGGAATAATGAGGTAAAAAGTCATAAAAGCAAGTTGAAAGTATACATCCAACAGGCCATACCAGGCTGAAATACGTCAATATTTCTTTGACGGTTTTGCATGATTAACAAAGTAATTTACCAAAATACTGCAACATAACCTGCGTCATGAAATGTGAACTTTATGCACTGTTCATTTATTTATTTTTTTCTTTTCTTTTCTTTTCTTTTCTTTTCTTTTCTTTTCTTTTCTTTTCTTACCTTGTCTTTTTTTCTTTTCTTTTTTGAAATAGTTATTCTTACTTTTTCCATCCTATGTTAAGCTAAGCTAAATATGACATCCCTGTGACAACTGGGAAAACTTGAACCACTGATGAAGACTATGAAAAAAAGAAAAAAGAACAAGTGGTCCTGAGTTATGATTTATTTGTTTTATTTATTCATTAAGCTAAACAAGTCTGCAATCACATTCAGTTCAACATGGTAACATCTAAGTGTTCCTCTAAATATGTTTTGCTGAAGTCTACCCCTGTCTGTTTTTCAATCAGTCACCGTAGAAAACAAAAATATTCTATTTTTGGCTTAGAGTCAGCATCAGAATTGAACATGTTCCCTGATCCTAAATAACACACTGCACACAGGTTTGATTTACCTTTAACAAAACCCTGCAATTACCAGTGGCAACGTAACCAACAACAGTCAGGATTCCTACCTGCTTTCACTTGTCTGTGGTCAACCAACAACTACTGTTTTCTGGATCCAACAATACATGTTAGGTAAAGGGTGCACTTTTGTATTGTAATGGCTGGTTACACTGAGGTACTTGATATTTTAACTGATCACAGAGATTGGTCGGAGATTCTATCATTCTGTGTAGAAAACTGTTTTGTTTAAATCAACACTATCATCATTTAGTGCTATACTGTAGCTTAAATGAAGCCATCTACTGTATTTGCACATGGATGTCAGCACATAACCAAAAACAGCAGCAAATAGACAGGATTGTCTAAATGCATGTCCATTCTCTGTCTCTGCTCTTATGAGTTTGCGTCATTTGTGCCGAAGACCATGCCTACTGTCTGCCCAAGCGTCCTTGTGTGGTTTGTTGGTTTTAACACTTTGTGCAAAATTAAGTGCACAGAAACACTCAGTATTTTCAAGCCAGGGCTGTGATTTTAGAAAATAACTCAGTCTTCCATTACTTGTTACATACTGCCATGTACAGTATTTTTGAAGGAACTTATAATATTTCACAGGAGAAAGTTTTACCTTCTGTCAAAGCAGGAAAAACACGTGTAAATAATAAAGTAAATTAATCCCATTTAGCCTCATCAGGTTCAGGGTCCTAGTGTTGTGCATGCTGGCTCACAGTCATGCTGTCATGAGTGGTTGGGATGCTTGAATCGAATGTAACCATTGTTAATGTTGTTAGTGACACCTCTGCTTTTCCTACTATGCAAAAAAGGTGTAAAAGGTCTGTTTGAGACACTAGTGGATAAAGATAATCATAACTTTTTTTTCATTATACCTGTAATATTTTTTTCTTCTTTTGAATTTAGACCATAAAAAAATATGCTATTAGTATATAGGAATAAATCAGGCAGGATGGTGTGTGTGAGCATGAGCTGCCTTTATGCAACTGTGGTTGAAAGGATTTATTTTGTCTGGCACTAAAACCCTCTCCAGCATGGAGGCAAAAGTTACATCTTTTTCTGTGTGTACTGTGCACATATATTTACTGGCTTTCTTAGGTCTTACCTCACCAAGTGAAGTAAGGCAATTTCAAGCAGGTACATCCGTCTGTGTGACTGATTTGACCTTGAAATACTGGAAGAGTCCTAACTCCAGCCTTGAAGTGGACACTTGTTACTCAATTTTGTCCAATATGGAGGTTATGTCAGAAATTATTAGTACCATGGTCAAAATGGGAGTTGGAGGGAAACCATCTCTTCAGTGATGAAAATGTTGTTTGTCGATCAGTTTGGGGTATTATAAATCCTTGAAGCTACTGGTCATACCAGAGCAAGTCTGGTATGAACAGTATTTTATGGTTTAGTAGCAAAACCCCTGAGTAAATTGAATTAAACAAGGCTGCATTTTATTGCTTATGAATTCGACTTTTCATTTGTAAGAGCGGAGTAGACTGACTGACTTCCACTTCCAAAACTAGTCTTGCTTTAAAAGCCATGTTGTCTAAAGTAGCTATAGGAAGCTATAGATGAAGAGACTATACTGTTCCATAAATATGACATTGCATACACATATATGCACACAAAAAAATGTAAATGTAAGTTTTTCTTCACAGTGACGTGTCTGTTTTTGGAGCAATTGTGATTTATAACATACAAAGGTCAATGTAAAGTACTTTAAATGTTAAAAAAGTTTAAAAAAAGTAAATATAACTTTAGTACTCAATATTTCTACAATTCTTATGGAACAAAAGTACTTATTCTGTAAGTTGTTGTTCTCTTTATGCATGTTATTTTTGTCAAATTTTGAAAGACCTAGATTTACATTGCATCAGCAAAGGTCTGGTGGCTCTCAAGCCCAAGTGGGTCACCAAGAAAAATAGCATCCTTGTTGTCAGCACCTCTCACCTGTTGGTCCTTCTGCCTGTTGAAGGAATATTTCTCAAAAAAGTAGGCTGAGAGGAGGTCAAGCCAACCCTGAGTTTTGAAAAATGATCAGTCACAAACTCTTTCCCTAGTCTAGTCAGTGGATTCAATTTGTTTCTCCGCTGCTGTGAAGAACTGTTTTATTCACACCTGTTTTCCTAAAACATCCTTCAGTCTTCGATTTGTGTCACAGCTGCACATTAGACTTTGGAAATAACTAGTGTGCCGTCTCTGTTGTCTTCAAGCACTTCCTATCCACAAAGAAAGAATCTTTGGAGTTACCATTAATGCTGATTTTATTTTTAGCTCACTGGTCAGAAGAAGAACAGCCTTCCATCATCTCAGGGGTATTGCAAAATGCAATGCATTTTATCCAAGCTAGACCTGAAAACACTTGCCCAACACTTGCCTATGATGCCCTTTATACCATTTTTCTGTTAAAGCCACTGGACCATTGGACTTAAAATACTGCAACCTGTATCTTGACAAGGACCAAGAAAGTTGATAATATCACTCTGTCTCTTATCACTCTGCTACCTGTTCATTACAGAAGTGACTTCGCTTGACTCTGATTTGATTAGATGATTAACTTTCCCGTATTAAGAAATGCCTGAATTCAAGAGGGAACTTTCAATGAAGGCAACACATCTGTATATCTGAAACAGATGAGATGAGATGGGTCAAACCTTTGCAAAGCATTAACAGTAGAGGGGGACAGAGTGGAGAAGGGAACAGGTATTACGGGCCCCTGTGTAGGAGCAATGGAAGTGACTACTCATTGGTATGCTGGTGCTCTCTGCTGGACAGAGAGAATAAATGCAGCACAAGAGAGTGCGAGAGACAGAAGGTGAATAAGGTTCTTACAGGGAAAAAGTCAAAGCATGGAGTGCAGATCATAAATACTTCGCTGCACATCACTGATGCAATAAATCGAACCAACAGCAGTTACTAATTCCTGTATACATCTAGGATAGAATTAGCATACAAAACAACTCTGCGTAACTGACAACAATTACTCCAACCAGATAATATGGGCATTTCTGAAAGTGTTTCTGAAAGTGTTTCTGAAATACACTTAAATTAAACTAATTTAGATTAGAGGCAGTACACTTGTCCCTCTGCTTTGTTTGACTGTATGATCATCAGTTTTGTTTTAAGTACCACAAGATCTTATTACACCATTCCTCTATTGTAAATGTAAATATTGATTGATGCAATTATCGGCGATATCATCACTTTCCCGTTGAAAAAAGTAGCAGTAGTAGTACATTTACTTCATCATTGAGCAGTTCTCAAGACAAGGAAAACAAAACTCTTTGACTTATCATTATAATGTTTTAAGGATTTTCAAAAAAACAAAAAACTGGGAGCCTTTTCAAATATTAATCATAACTTCAGACCAGACTGTATTTCAGTGCAATAATATGCATATTAAAGAAAAAAAAGAAAGTGGAGCAGCTTCATTTTATATTAAAGATAAAATAAATCATGCTACACTCTTGAGGAAAGGAAAATTTATTTATATAAGAAAATTAATTTATATAATGGATACAGTGCCTATAAAGAGGACTCCTCTATCCCCTACTCCTGTGTTGTTATACAACAATAAATCATCAAATGAGTGAATGTAATTGGAGTTTTTGACACAGCTAACAAAAAAAAAACTGATAAGTAATATCAAAGAGAAAAGTCTACAAATTGACTTTAACACAATTATAAGACTCACAATAAATGATTGCATTGAAATTTACACCCTTCAAGTCTGTGTTTTTGGCGACATTAACTGCCATAAGTCTGTGGTTGGTCTCTATCAGCTTTTCACATCTGGATCAACTTCTGCTTTTCCCCAGTATTCTTTGCAAAACTGCTTAAGCTCTGTCTAGTTGCACAAGGGCCATGGGTCAGTAATTTCCAAGAACCTTCCACAAGTTCTTGATTAAATGAGGTCTTGACTTTGACTCAGCTATTCCCAGGACACTAACACTGTTGTCTTTCAGCCAATCTCATGTAGATGTGGCTTCATGTTTAGGATGGATGTCTTACTAGGAAAACAAAATCATCTCCCAAGTTTCAGCTCTCTTGAACACCAAAGCAAGTTTTTCTCAAGGATTTTTCTGTATTTCGCTGCAAACGTGAAGCATCAGCATTATGCTGCCTCTAGGATTCATGGAAGGGATGCTGTTTCTGCTGATGTGCAGTGTTTATGCCTGAAAAAAAACAAACTAACAAACAGATTTTTGATCAGACTTTTCTTCCACTTGGATTCAGGGACCCTCCTGTACTTATTGAAAAACCATAGACACTTTTGTATGGACATTCAGTTTTTAAGGAGGCAGTTTTATATGCCATATTTTTGCTTGACCTGTACTCTTAGGGTTATCGGATGTCTTGGAAATGGTATTGTGTCCTTCCCCTTGTTACTCCTTTTTAATAACTTTCTCACAGTCACAATAATACAGGCAAATACTCGTGCAATACTTTGTTTAGTGTTTTTCGTACCATTTTTGTAGTTTAGATTGCTTTGTCGAGATCTGTCTTCTCCTGTAATATTCACTTCTGTTTTTACATTCACTTTCTATTTCTGTTCCTTAGGTTCACTTTTAGTTTTGTTTTGACTCCTACAGTCACAGTGATTTAATATTTCGTTTTTGTTACATAAAATAAAACCAATCAACAAAAACAACCAGTGGAACCACTCTTGAAAAACAGTCCTGTGGGAGTAAGTACTCTAGGCAATGTAAATAAGTCACATTTGTAGATTCAGCTTTCTTTTTTGCAGTTTATATGTGTCAGTCATTGTGGATTTAACGTATTATTTCATTGGACTTGATTGCTCTGATAGAAAAAAAAAATCCATAATTTTTAAGTAACTAATCACAAATTAATTAATTAATCGATTGATTAGCTGGGTAATTTATTGACTTTTTGAATAATGATTTTAGTATGAATTTATCTATTGATTCTTCATATGATTGAACATCCTTCTGAGAGGTTTGCAAAGGTTTTTCAGAGGTTCTAGATGCACCACTTAGGAACTCGGGACAAACAAGGTAAAGAGAATCACTTCCTCTTACCTGTACAGGTCTCCTCACCACCGAATGAATGAAAATACAGTGGTGAATAAAAAGCCGGAAAAGAAAACACAAAATAGCCTGAACATCTTCAGAATTAACATTATTTGTGGCTAATGCTGTTTCTGCTTGTAGGAACTATTGCTGTATTGCATCAGAGATATCATAATGCATATGCTATAATATAAATATAACCTTAAAATACAGTGCATCATCATATCATTATTGCTATTTTATATAGTTGTTGTTGCATTTATTTGGGTACTATCTCCTCATTATTCTACCCTCTCATTCACAACCATGCCTGCGCCTTAAACTTATTTAAAATACTAATCATTATTACTTGACAAGGCAAAGGTGGTTCTTCAAACATCTCGGAACAAAAACTTTTTTTATTTTTCTAGGAACAAAAACCGAACTACAAAAAAAAAAAAGATTGTTAATTCTGAGCGAGGTTTTGAAATAATAATAATAATAATAATAATAAAAAAAAAAAATGTTGGCCAACCAAAACGTTGCTCCTCGCGAGCAAACCGTAACAATAACCGTACGCGGAGACAGCTGTGGCGAACAGCACCATCAGTGGGTTCAGTGAATTAATTTGATGAATTATTTGTGCACACTCTCTCTATCTCTGTCTTTTTTTTTTGGGAGGGGGGGTTGGTTCAGCACGGGGCGGGGGTGGGGAGACTTTTAAATTTTTATTTGCAACTTTCCTTTCCGTTTACAATCACGCACAAAAAAAAAAAAACCCCCACCAGAAACAACAGAAAGCACCTGCGGAACACGCAGCCGAACCGGGGATCTGTGGCAGAAACGCGATGGACGTAGAGAGAAGCCACGACCGGATCCACCAGCCCCAGAGTCCCGATGGATCCGCAGTGAAAACTTGCTCTTGTTACGTTTCTCCTTTCACATCGCGTTTTTTTATTTATTTTTTATTTTCTTCCCTCTGCGTAATTTCCAGTCTCGCTTTTCTCTTTTTTCCTCCTCCTCTTCCCCGCGTAACCCCGTTGTCGCCCAACCGATTTTTTTCCCCCCTCCCCTCTTCCCAGACTTTTTTCCCTTTTTCCTTTTTTTTTTTTTTCCTTATTTTTTTTTTCCCAAAACCGGGATAACACACACACACACACACACACAGGCCGGCGCTTCAATTTTTTTTTTTTTTTTTTTTTGTTTTTTTCGGAATCTGCCTCTCGTATATGGAGGACGAAGACAAATAGAAAAAAATAAAAAAATTTCCACGGGAGGGAACCGCGACGCGAACCCGGAGCAGAAGCGGAGAGATCGGGCCCGGACTCGGTCAAACCCTCGGCGAATTCACCCTCTATCACGCCATTACTCTTTTCTCAAAAATTTTTTTTTTTAATTATTTTGTTAAACTAAAATGTAACGCGAGCGTTTCGCCGAGGGATCAAATAATAAATTAAAAAAAAACAAAAAAGGAAAAGCTGCGTTGAATTTTTTTGTTTTTTTGTTTTTTGGAATTTCTCGTAACTAATTCACATTTTTGTTGTTTTTTTTTTTTTTGGGGGGGGGGGTCGATAGAGGAAGCAGTTGTGCAGTCACCTCTGGTCGGGGAGGGAAGGTTTTCTGGAGCGGGGAGCCTGGTTCGCATGAACTGCATCGTTTTCGGGAGGTATGTCAAACCGCCGTGGCTGGTTTTTTTCCCTTTTCTTTTTTTTTTTTCCTTCCTGACTTAGAAATCTTTTAAAATTTTTTTGCGAAATTTCAGTGTGCGGATGTTAAGTTTCTATCCCCCCCTCCTCCTCCTCTCTCTCTCTCTCTCTCTCTCCGCGTATTAAACCCCGGCGGTGTCTTTGCGCTTGTTCCCCGCCGCTGCTGGACCAGGTGCGGGCTACGAAGCCTCCGAAATAGACCTGATCTGTTGATGGAGGGTTTTCTTTTTTTTTTTAGGGGGAGGTTTCGGTTTTTTTGTTTTGGACTGAATTTTTCCTAATGAAGTTTCTTTTTCTCCCCGTCTGACCGCTGACCGGTCGCATTTGCGCCCGGTTTGCTCGGATAATCCACCGCCTGGGCTGAAACCCCGGCCGTACGTATATATTCCTACAGAGCGGTGGGACCAGACGATAGCGGCGACGTGAAGGACGATGAGGGGAGGAACAATCCGAAACACAAAAAAACCTCCTGCAGCCATGTTTTTGTGAATTTTTTTTTTCCCCCTGCAAATTTTCGCCAGAGCTCCGGAGTTGAACCCCCCGCTAAAGTCGCACGGCGACGCCGTCACTTTCGGCCGTATTTTGACGGCTCGGTGGTCGTTTTTCGGCCGAGGAGGGTAAAATATATCAAAAGCGTCGTCTGGTCCAAACGCATTTGGACTTTTTATTTTTTAGGAAGATAGAGGATTTAAAATCCGCTCGTCGTTGGCGCCACCTGTAGGCAGTCGTTTTGCAGAAATTAAAAAAAAAAAAAAAAAAAAAAAAAAGAAGAAATTTGTAATGAGACTAGTTTCGAGACTTATTTACTGAAATGGGTGTTTTGTTTGTGCCAATTTGGACACATGCTGCAATGTTCTTGAAAAGAAAATGAACAGACCTATTCCCTAATGAAATGAAATAGCACAGGGCCATGTGCTTATCATACTAATTAAAGCAAAATGACCTTATAAAAAAACTGCATTCACAGCACTGTGCAAGTTAATTCTGTTCACCTCCCTTTCATTTTGTTCATGATTGAATATTTTGGCCTCAAGTTGTTAAGCTAAACATCTAAACTTTTTATTTTTTTCTCTAAAAATACAGTTTTTCATTGCTAAAATCTTGAAATGTGATTGTACTCTTGGAGATGAAGACAGAAAACAGTTATCTTCAGTCTGTTCTTTGTCTCTCCAATCGTACATACAGATTAACTGTGATTTTTGTAGTTTCTCTTGTTTGTTTTTGTTTGAATGTGTTTGTGTGCAATGATGTGTATACAGATATCATTTACTGCCTGGTAACCATGGAACAATTTGGACTTTTATTTCTAGAGATTGGAAATGTGTAAGCGGAAAATAACTATCCAAAGTGAACTGAACAGGACTGGAAGAAGAAAGACCAAGTCAGCATAATTTGAGGTCAGGAAAAACAATCACAACCAGTGCCTCTAATGTTTATATTAATCCTGCAGACGCCAAACAGTTTCCCATCTTGCACGGCTTGCTTTTATTTTAATGTAAGGGAAACTGTGGAGGCCATTTTGCTATGAGTAATTTTTATGCTGACCTTCAAATCCATATAAATTCAAAGAGCTGGTGGAAATTGTATGGCTGGTATGCAAAATCTGGGTGTAAATTCTGACCTTTGCTTTGGAAAGTCTATTTAAAATGCAGCAGTTTCAGTTAAAGCACAGAACTGATGAGGGACAGCCAGTGTCATGACTTAAATAGGGTTGGATCATTCTGTAAGTGATGGGAATGTTTATATGTAGAATACCTAAAGGACCATGTAATAAGTTATAAAGCTTGCAGAAATAACACTGCTGGGTTGCAATGAAAAACACCTAGAACCCTGATTTGGTTAATGGGAAATGTATACTGAGAGTGTTCTCATTTTATGTAAGATAACAGGAATGCTGGTCTGTCCGTACATGAACAAAAGCCTTGTTTCACTGAGGACATTTGAAGTGAATAGTTTGGAAAGAGGTGAAACTTGTCCTTCCAGGCTCTGATGAACACAAGATTGTGAGGGATCATGTCACAGTCTGTGGGCTGCAGTGGTCGAAACATAGCTGCTGCTTTAATTGCCATCAACTTAGTACAGAGGTTTTGTTTTCTTCTTAAAGGGTAAGACCTAATTGACAAACTGTTTCTGTCTTTAATGTCATACCCATTCTTTTTTTTGTTAATGCACAATTACAGATTCATGATTTGTGCTTAGATATGTCTAAAAAAACCTACATCCTTTTAAATCATAGTGAACATTTTATGTTCTGCCTTTTTGTTAATGGCATGTTGAAAATGTCGGAAAATGGCTTCACCTAAATTAGTCTCTAGGGAAAGGCTTTTCATGGGTTGGGGCTGCTGCATTAAAAAAAAATTCTGTGCATTCTGCACATATTTTTCCTGCTTCTTCCTTTGTAAAAATGAACCTTATTGGTTTCATGAATAATGCATAAGGACATTCAATTGCTGCAGCAATGAAAATTAGGCCTGTTTACGTGCAGTGGTTATGTACACAGAAGCTCTTTTTTTTCCTTGACCATTTTCTAAAGGTAGAGCAGAGCCTGAGTAGCTTTTCTGAAAATACAAATTTTCAGCAAAGCAAATCTCATTTCTTTGAGTGAAAAGGGGAGGGGTGAAACTCCTGTGGGTTTAATGAATCCATAAATCACAATAGTGCCAGGTTTGCTGCGCTTGCGTCAGTGTGCAGTGTAATTTTGATTTTCATCAAAAATTTAATCTGCCAGCCTACAAGGGTTTAGCAGCAGACCGGATGCCGCCCTGAATTTCTAATTTTAGGGGCCTGATCTTTCAGGATTTATTTTTGTATAATTCAAGTCTGCTTTTCAATATCTCATGTTATTAAATTTTAATTCGTGGCATTAACATATAGATTGAAAAGGTTTTTATGGCGGTTTTTGAGTGTATGCTGATGGAATTTTACTAGACGACACAGTTTCTTTTTCCAGAGCATCCCGTGTGTGTGTGTGTGTGTGTGTGTATGTGTGTGTGTGTGTGTGTGTGTGTGTGTGTGTGTGTGCGTGCGCGTGTGTGCGGTGGGGGGGGGGTTATCCATTTCTCTGCATTATTGCTTTTTTGAAATCATTGGTCATACACCATCTTGGAAGACATTTATTACAGGGGACAGGAAAATGTGCATTTGATTAAAGAAACACGGAAAAGCAGGCAAAACATTTAGTGTGAAACAGGTTTTGGTCAACCCTTGGTCCCAGTCACTGACTCTGCTCCGGATAATACAAACATGCAGTGAAAGCAGTGATTGAAGTGACCCCCGCCATCCCCCATTTTAGTTGATTCCTATTTTTAATCCTCCCAGAGTCGAAACATTTCCATGAGCCTTAAACAAATTTGTATTTTATATTTGGGATCTCTATTCCAGTCTACTTAACATGCAGAGCACAGTGATTTTTGGCAAAGTAAGATACAATTCAAAGTAAGAAAATCCTTCTAAGTTTGAAGCACAAGATTTTTTCTTTTTTTGCTTTAACTGAGCACAGTGATTGATTTACTTCATTATTGTGCAAAGGCAGATACAGTACAGCCCAAATATAGGCCAATTATTTTAAGTACTTCGACTAAGCACTGAATTCTGAACAGAGGTACGTCCTAGAGATGTTTTCCTTGTATGCCTAACCTCCTTATTCTGTAACCCTAGATAATTTTAGTACAGTGATACAATATATTGTCATTAATATGCACGCAAGCATCACAGCTGGGTCAAATTAAAAAAAGAAAACTAGTTCAATAAATTGACAGGAATCACAATGCCACCTACGCATGCTTACTTTAGTGCCTGTTACAGTGATACTATCTATAGATCCTTGATATGCAAATAACATTTGGTGATTTAATTTAACTATATTTCCTGGTCTTGTGGTAGTATTTATCTCTCCTGTTGACCTTTTGTTTCAGTTGGTTCCGGTTATGCTTTATTTTTAAGGAACCATGAGCAAAATGTGCATCTGGTTTACATTTTTGTTCTGCGACGGTGCTGTAGGTTATAGTATATCAGAAGTCTCAGAGTATGAAAGAACAGAAGGCCAGATGGCTAATTTAGCATTTTGACTTTAATTAGAGGATGAACAGGCCACAACAGGCATTTCATGTTGTCAGGGTATGCATTCAAAATGTTGCACAAGAAATATTGCCTGGTTGACAAAGATGTTGATCTAATTCACGTACGTCTCTTTTGCCCTTACTTCATTTGATTACAGTTGTCAAAAATCACTGGATTTTTCGTTTAAGGAGCCAGTGAGATGCATTTGTTTTCTCCCACTGTAGGGTTGCTCTTATCAGTAGGGAGCCGATCAATATATGCGGATATTCAAACACTCATAAAATAACCGAAGCAATGAATTGTCACTCCATCATTGATTTCACTGCTCAGTCTTTTTCTCAGTTGCCAGAGGCAGCTTATGGTCCTTTCTAGTCCCACACATTCTTATGATGGCCCTGTTGACCACTGTGGGAGTGTGTCCATGGGGGACTCCAGTCCACCGATTGACTTCTGTCAGCTACAGAACAGGTTGCTAGTGCTTAGTGAGTTCTGGGGTGCTTTATTAGCACGTTAAGAGCAATTGGTGCTAGTGTCCTGTAGCTTTTCTACTGGAAAAGTACTCATTCTGCGCTAAAATGTCCCCTGTGACTCCTTTGTTACCATGTATGAGAATATTACATCGTTAATACTAATGCAACTGTGTTCCCCCTCATAGCAGGTTGAGGTTGGCCTATTTTTTATACACTAGATGCAATTATGTAGTTAAGTTCAGTGTTTTGCAGCATAGGGGTCAGCTCCCTTCTAAGGATAACCAGATAAATCTGAGGGGTCATGAGATGATTAATGGGAAAGGAAAGACGGAAAAACAAAGTTCTGCTCCCCTAATCTGTTTTTAATTTTTTTTGACTTTTCTCTAATTTTTCTTTTTTTTTTTTCCAATGGAATAACGGAAAGTCTCTTCATGGCTCAAACAATTATTTAAAGGAAACCATGCGAGAAGTTTAGTGGGGTAATGCCCCTTAAACATTGCAAGGTGCCCCAGCCAGACATTGTGTGGTCTAAAGTAACATAAAAAGGATATTCTGAAGTAAAGCACAAGCACCTCAAAATCTTACCACAGTTCTTGAGTAGATTTTTGCTGCCACTGCTTATTAGTTGTAATGAGTCATTTTTAAAAAATGAGTAGCACCTTAGAGGAATGTAGTAGTATGTTTGTATGGTGGGTATGGTAGCACCTATTGGTTATTTCTTCTTTATGCTTCTTAAGTCGGAACTTAAAAAAAATGTTTCAGGAAAGGAAGCAGTTGCTGATTGGTATCGCAACAGCTGATTCTAATCATGTTAGATTTGTGATCATTATTGGCTTTAAAAAAGCCTTTGATATGACCTTTTTGCAAATAGCTTTGAAGAACTTCATTCAGATGGTTTCAGTAGCATAGTAAGTAACGTGATCAATTAATTTCCCTTACTGGCAATAATTAATAAACCAATGATAAATCCATCAAAGTGAAGAGTCACTCTATTTTTGCTGTCACGTGTTGTGACTAGAATTTAAGCTGACAGAAGACCTTTACTCTATCATACAGAACAGAACAATGATGACACATTGCTTTTTGTATGTGTGAGGGATTCTACTTGTCACGGTAGAAAATTTTCATACCAGTGTAAGTTCTGCCAGAACACTGCCAAATACCGGTATTGTTGACTTTGAAATTGCTGCCCTTAGGCTACGTTTTGAAAAAGGGAAAAAAAAAAATGCGGCGACATAGAAGCCTGGCTTTTACTGTATTTTTTGTGACTCACTGTTAAATTTACACAGAAACAGACATTTCCCACAGCATTTTCAGGAGGAGAGAAGATTGTAAAAACAGAGCCAGTTATTTTTGAAATAGCTTATTAAAAATAACAACAGTCCAGATACTGTTGTTAAGCTTTAGCAGTCTAGGTACTGTACGTCTATTACAAATGAAAAAGGGGGCCTCCCAAAATTTAAATTTCCTGTGTACATTGAGAAAACTTGCCCACAGAGCAAAGCTGGCTCAAGGCTGAACCCAAACTGCTACCATCCTAGAGAAGTTGTATTTATTTTGGTTAACAAATTCACTGTCATAATGTAATTGCGTCATCTCTTTCTCCATGAGTCAGAAAATGTTAAATTGGAATCCCTTCCACTTGCAGGTGCTGTTTATTTTTTCTGGATATTCCTTTTGTTTTCACAGTGTAGAATGAGAGTTCAGAGTGTTCATGATGTAGTAGTGTGGGCTGTGTAACACTGGTGACACTGCCCACTGTAACAAGCCTTGTAAGGAGCAACTCCTCGAGATTTGTTTCGAGACAAACACCAGCAGAGCTTAGTTTTTGTTTTAGTTGTTTTCTGTAATGCAATGCTTGAATGATATTTATCAAAACAGAGATGGGGTACATGTAAAATTTAAACATCAATTACCTTTTAAACAAAACATTTGGAGGCATTTTCCTGCCTTAACTCCACAGCTAGTCTCATATATGAAAATGCCCTCAGCAGTGACATTTTGTGGTCGTGATCGTGTTCCATATGACTGTTCCATCCTAAAGCTAGAAAACATAGAACTGACTATTTAATTTACGATGCCACTGAGTTGCAAAATTTGGCACTGATGCATGGGCAATAAATGGGGTGACTCTAACCGAAAAGATTTCTGTGTGAATTCTTGCATCCAAACAAGGTTAAAATCCATACATTCTCTTGCTTCAGCAGTGCTAAAATGTGACAACTGCATTCATACAACAAAAGCATCCCCATTTCAAGGCGTTTCTCAACTTCTAGCTTTAGATAAAAATAATGATACATCCATAAATATTACCCAAAGTGTTCTGGCACTCAGTAACACATAAGCCCCTCAAACTGTGGTATATGCCTGCTTCTTCTGGTATGGAGAGCCAGGGTCTTATATATTGACTTAATAAACAAGACAGTATGATTAAAAAATCATATGTGATTGATTGTTGCTGTGGTTCAAATGAGAAGACAACCAGTCACATAACTGGCTCTGTTTTTGTCTTGATTTGAAGGAAAGAGAAAAAGTACCTTTGTGGAAAAAAAAAAAAGACAGAAAAATGAAATTTCAAAATGAAAACTGGAATTGAATAAGGTTCATGCCAGTGTAGAAGGAAATATGCAGGAGATTTAGTCATAAGAGTTTAAGGATCTGTGGCTTCAAGTTTTAGTCATAAACTTGTGATTAAAGTGGCTCAAACCTGGCCTAAAAGCTAGTTAATATTGCGCAGCTGTCTGACTCATTACTCTTGTAAAGTAATGTAGTTAGGAGATATGTACTCTTTTTAACATTAGTTTTTTTTTTTTTATCATCAACCGTGTTGAAAATACTTAACAATGTCTCATAGATGACCAGTAATTAAATTATACAGTTTGTCCGTTAATTTCTGGACAGTGAACAGAATGGATGATATAACACAGTTGCACACAATTGTTGTACACCTTAAGCTTAAGTGGAAATACTCAAATATCAGTGTTGGCTATTAAGTGGATTGTCTGCTATCATGACTTCACCCCCGAGGATGAGTCCTGCTGGCCCTTGTGATCCCCTGACCTTTTCTTTGGGGCCCAGTAGGCTAAATTCCCCCTTGTCTAACAATGTGGTTCATGGCAAGATAGAAAAATTGACTGAATTTTTACTAAATATGCAGTGGATATTTAAGGCACCCAGAATTTACAATTGTACACCTTAAAATCTTAAAAACTGTCCCAGCTTGTTCCAAACACAAGTTGGATGGGGTTTGGGGAAATCAGCAAAGCACTCAACTTACACAACCTCGCACAAGGCCCAGCAAGTGTTGCACATACTGTACAATTTAACTGACAGCACTTTTTTATTTTTCTACCAATGAAGGTGAACTAATTTAAAATGATACCTAAAATGATTTGTCTCAACATTATCCAGTTCATGTGCCTGTTTGCAGAGGCTTGTTGGTTGTGTGTCATATCCAAAGAAAGGTGTATTAGGGCTATGAAAAGGCTTGTTGTTGCTGTATTGGTGTGCTATTAATAGAAGACCAATTTTCCCTCTTTCCATAATATCAGTCATCCTGGCATAACTCTGTTTTGCTTGGTTGCATTTTGAGCACATTCTCTTGACAAGGCCTTTTATAGCCTTGTGCTGAAGTGGCAAGTTGTGTAATTTGGATATTTCTGAAATTAGAGCATTTGGGTGCCACAAAGCCGTGGAATTTATGCCATCAAAGGTCACTTATGAACAGTTAAGCCACTCTGTTCTTCACTGCTAACAGCATAAAATTTTGTCAGTTTTATCTTTCCTCAAAATTACACTGTCACAGTTGCCTCCTGTGCATTTTGAGCACGCACATCTCTCACATCTCTTGACTGTGTTTAGAAAAAGAGAGGTGGTTGTCTCATCGTTTGGGTATTTTTTTTTTTTTTTTTGGCTCTATAGTTTTCAGACGCAGGTTATTACTTACTCTTTGTGAGTTTGCTCTCAGGCACTTCTCTCAAATCAAAGCTGACATAAAGATACAATCATTTTTTTTTCTGATACCAGTTTTGTTGCACTGTTTAAAGACAAAACATTTGTGTTTGGCCTGGCAGAGCTGATAGTATGCCTAGATACTATACCGTATGGGCTAAAAATCATGCCCTATCAAGAGTGTATATTGTTACAAGACCATGAAATAAAGTCTTTTTCTGTCTCTCTGTTGTGCCCTTCGGTCAAGCAGAAGCACAGGCTCAGAGGAGGCGGAGTCATGAGTGCACAAGAGGCACCCAATCCTGGGAAGGAGCAAGCGGACAGTGGGAGTGCGGCCAAAGATGGCCCCTCACCAACCTTAGCCTCAACGACCAAGAATACAAGTCCACCACCCGTCACCGTTAAGAAAGAGCCTGGGACCTCGGAGACGAGCAATGGGAAAGTTGGTGATGCCAACCCTGCAGAGATCTGTGTTGTGATCGGTGGGAATGATGGAGGAGCAAGTGGAGCTGGATCCCGTAGAGCTCAGACCGAGGGTATGTTTGCCCTTGGTACTCCTCCTCCAACGAAGAGCACAGACTCGTGCATAGGTGTGTGAATATACATGCATTAGTCGACTGCAGTCACGCTTGGTGTTCCTTGACCTCCGGCCTTGCTTCCTGACTGTCGAAACAGGCTGCACAGCATTTAAAAATGACATTTAAAAATTCAGCAGCAGTGTATCTTTTCAGAAACAATGTCCTGGTTACTCAGAATAATCCACAAACCTCGCTGTGAACACTTTCTGTTAGAACTACTCTCTAAAGAGGAAATGACCCGTATGAAAACTATTGACAGTGCGTTGCTGCTGTTGAATTTTTTGAATGTAATTTTCCAATGTTGTGAGCTAAAACAAAATTCCTTTCATCTCCATGTATTTGGGTGGCAGCTATCTAAATACAGGTGACAGGTACAGGTATCTAGATACCTGAGTGAATGAAACCAGGACTAAGTGCATGGCTAGAGACTCCACCATTGTGGCAAAATTAGATTTATTTATTTATTTATTTATTTATTTTGGTTATCTGAGTGAGCTGGCTCTTTTTTAAGGAGCTAGTCTAAATTTCATTCATGTTTCTAACTGCTTTCCATTCATTTGCTAACTTGAAGCTTTAACATGATGATAGTAATGTTAATGGTTAATTTTAAAACACCCACTCAGCAAATTCCTTGGTCAAAGTATTTGCAGAAATAATTACGAATGCCCTGTGAATGTGTATATGTGCAAATACATGAACTGTGTGCAGATTCGGTTGCCACTTCATTAGGTACACCTAGCTAAAGCTAATGCAGTCCAACAGTCCTGCAATAAATACCACCTCCAAGAAACGTCTAATGTTTCTTGGATTTTGCCTACCTTTTATTAATATCGATAAGCTGGACAAAAAATCACCCGCTCCTCCCATTATAATGCAGAAACAATTCAGCAGTACATGAAATTAGTTTCCAAAAATACCATAAAGTTGAATTGATGTCTCACAAAAAACGATCATTGTAACTTAGACTCCATTACTTTAATCTAGATGTGCCTAATAAACTGGTAACAGTATGTAAATGTTGTCACTTACAGGTATTTGGTCCAGATTGTATAGGATTTCCAAGTTGTACCTTAGAACATTCACTTGACAGTTTTAATGGAGCATAATTTAGCATTTTGGCAGCAATTTGAAGCACAATAAACACTGACTCAGAAATAGCTGGTGTCTTTATGCAGCTGATACTGACCAGTTGAAAATACCTTGATTATCCCTAATACCAATCTCGGCTTGAGATATTCCCATTAATTGAATCAATTAATCAGATTTGTAGTAAGTCTTCCCTTTTTAGGCAACAAAAAAAAAATGATCTCAGTGGCTTCTCAGTTAATGTTAAACTGAAGGATGCATTCAGATTCAGGAAACATAAACATTTTGGGGAATGTGATGTATTCTTGCAGAAAAGAACTGATTGTAATATATCAATTTTTCTCAGAGAAGTAACTGGGAGAAGGTTGCCAATATTAGTTACTAGGAAGATTAGAGAGATCTTAGATCTTAAATTTTTTGACAGCTTCATGTAAATACTCCCGATCATACTCTCACTTTGTTTTTATGACACTGTTTTGAATTCTCATGCAGGTTCCTATGTATGTGGGGTATGCGGGAAGAAGTACAAGTATTATAACTGCTTTCAGACACACGTCAGGGCACACAGAGGTAAGGACGGTTTTCATGTATGTGTTTGGTCTTAATGAAAAGCCAAATAATCACAGACCTTTCGCTCTGCTTTTCCTCTTGACAATATGTTCTAAAATTATTTACTACCTCTACATGAGTTATTTATTAATTTTGGCCTCTGAATTAATCTAATAGTTCTTGCACAAGGTGGAAGCAGCTGGCTCATGGTTTCATGCTGTCAGCACACTGTTGCATTCATCCAATCATCTATAAAGATTCCCCAAAAATCTTTTTTCAATTTTTCTGCTGTAGAATCAGAATCCATGGTTGGGGATGGCCTACCCCAGACACCCAACAGTGAGTATACTTTTGCACACTCAAACACACTGAAGTTTATCAACATGTCAGCACAAGCTGTTAACTTTATACTTGGTTCATTTAACAGACATTATGTCGTTTGGCAGATATCATTTAGATTTTCATATAGAAGACTGAAACAGTGCACCACAGTTTAACTGACTTAGCAGGCTGAAAGCCATATAATGTGCCCTCATTGTAGCGGGTTTTGCTTGACTTCCCACTCTTGTCTCCTCATTGTAGTGGCCTTTGTCACAGGTGACATCCTAATCAGGTGCTAAAGCAACTTTACTTCGACATTTCTGGCAGATTTTCATTTGAACAATCTGATATTTATTTTTAAAATTGCAAAATCAATCTTTGCAGTCGCACCTTTTCTGAGTAAGCGTATACATCTACGCGACATGTTATGTGTGGGCAGTGGTTTCTTAAAGTGGTTCAGTTCAGGCTGCATGGTTTTTTAAATGTCTTCCTGATGGGAAATTGAGTTATTACAATGTGCACAAAAAAGGTTGCTTTAAGTTGATAGGTAATGCAGATCATAGCCGGCTTTATGACAGTCATGACAGTCATGACAGTCCTGAAAACTGTGACTACTTGATAATTACAGTTTATACAGACCCACCGCAGTATTATAGGACTGTTGTGACTCAGGATGGTTGACTGACTTTGGCTGTAGCCAATGCAGAGATTGCATCCATGAGAGGGATAGACTGAAAAAAGACTGCACACTGATCTGAGCTCTGTTTTTGTTTGTTGAAATGATATTATCTCTGGCCACGAGATGTGAAGCCATGGAAGTAGACTGAACAGTGTGTGTATACTACTTTATTCAGTCTGTTCCTGCCGGGGAGCTAACACTAGCTAGCAGCTGTCTGCGGCTATCAGGCTGATGTCTTGTCAACACAAACAGCACAGATGAATTAGTGAGCAGACTTTCAGTTTCTGTCCCGTCTATGCTCAAAGTGGTAATTAAAGTTGATATCTGTACTTAGTTGAAACATCTGCTACTGACAGTCCATACGTAACTGTACAGGATGGCATTTATTTTGTAAAATTGTGTTGATGCCCTGGTAAGTGGTACCGATTTTTTTATTGTTATTACTCAACTGTTTTGCACATGTACACCTTAAAAAAATAAAGATCTGATATTTTGGTCATTTTGTAATTGCCAAGGAAAACAAGTCCTTTGCTCACACTTTAATAACACAGAAATTTATTTACAATTTAGCAGGCAATGTGCACTTTACAGCCGTTTAAATTCATGGAAACAACTGTGTTGCTCTCTCATTGAACTTGGAAATATTTTAAAATAATCAAAAAAATCAAATCCAAAATGAATAGTTCCTGGCTTTTGTGAGTCAAAATCAAATGCATCTGGGAATTCACTGCTGATATCCAGCTCTAGGTCACATTGAAATTTTAGTGATAAAATTAGTTTTGTTTAAGCTACGTGATTTAGGTAAACATCCACTCTAGATTTATTTTAAGATAAAATACTTCAGTTTGAATTATTTGTGTCTGATATGGGTTTCCAACTAAAAGATTAATTAGCAGATTCAAATTCTTGAAATTTGCTTCCAATCCCTCCCTTAATAATAATAATATTTTGTAATTTCAAAGGTTAAACTGCTCAATAAAAAAATATTTTGTTCCTGAAAAGTCCATTTTAAATTAATGTGCACTGGAAGTTTCAAGTTTCCACACTTGTTTAACTTGAGTATTGGACCATGATGGCTTCTAGACTAGTTTTGATGTGTCACAAAATTCTGCTTTATGTACTTGTTAAATCGAGACTGAAGGTGAGCACAAAGAACATTTTCCTCTCGGCGAAAAGGAAGTGAAAACAAACTCTGCTCATACACCAGTCTGCACAGGAAAGGTCAAACATCCAACTGCAGTAACAATAAGCAACACATTTTTGAGCAGAGGGGGGCTTTAAACTGAGCCAATTTAAGTCCTCACAGCCAAAACGGTGACACACTAGACCCTCAATGTCCAACAACATCAGCTCCTCTAGTTCAACATAGGTGAACCTGAAAGTATTTATAAAAATAAATGATGTCTTGTAGGTGTGCAGATGTTGTTCCTTTAATGGCATTGTATATAAGCCGCCAGGTCCTGTATTTATCAGGCATTTTAACATCACTCTCAGGAATCACCGTGAAAGTTTGATTAGAACTAAAAATACTCTTACCTCAGAGTAGAGTTATTTATAAAGCTTCCTACACACACTCAGCTATCATCATGTGAATGTGCACATTGCTTAAAGGCAGCAGTATCACCATGGCGGAGAGAAAAGAAAGAGTAATCATCTTTATGTAGAAAGAACATGGAACTTTTTTTTTTTTTTCTTCTTTGGCTGTATTAGGAATAAAAACACAGTGTAACCAAAAGGTCTGTGAAAGCATTAATAAGTAGCCAAGATAGACTGCTTGGCAAAAGAAAATGATGATAGATTAAATTCTTAAGAGGATGGAACATGTTGTAAAGTATTTTTGGTTGATGTCACATATTTTGACTTTATACTTAATAATGATGAATGGCGAGTTTATATGTGTATTTTTATGGCTTCTATGAGCAGTCCAAGTCGCCCAAAAAGAACATGGCAGGGAGTAAAGATAAAACAAACTGAGACAAATCACAACCTTTTTTTTGTGTGTGTGTATATGTGTGTTTGTGTGTTTGTGTGTGTGTGTGTGTGTGTGTGTGTGTGTGTGTGTATGTGTATATGTGTGTGAAGTTTCACACTTGTTTAACTTGAGTATTGGACCATGATGGCTTCTAGACTAGTTTTGATGTGTCACAAAATTCTGCTTTATGTACTTGTTAAATCGAGACTGAAGGTGAGCACAAAGAACATTTTCCTCTCGGCGAAAAGGAAGTGAAAACAAACTCTGCTCATACACCAGTCTGCACAGGAAAGGTCAAACATCCAACTGCAGTAACAATAAGCAACACATTTTTGAGCAGAGGGGGGCTTTAAACTGAGCCAATTTAAGTCCTCACAGCCAAAACGGTGACACACTAGACCCTCAATGTCCAACAACATCAGCTCCTCTAGTTCAACATAGGTGAACCTGAAAGTATTTATAAAAATAAATGATGTCTTGTAGGTGTGCAGATGATGTTCCTTTAATGGCATTGTATATAAGCCGCCAGGTCCTGTATTTATCAGGCATTTTAACATCACTCTCAGGAATCACCGTGAAAGTTTGATTAGAACTAAAAATACTCTTACCTCAGAGTAGAGTTATTTATAAAGCTTCCTACACACACTCAGCTATCATCATGTGAATGTGCACATTGCTTAAAGGCAGCAGTATCACCATGGCGGAGAGAAAAGAAAGAGTAATCATCTTTATGTAGAAAGAACATGGAACTTTTTTTTTTTTTCTTCTTTGGCTGTATTAGGAATAAAAACACAGTGTAACCAAAAGGTCTGTGAAAGCATTAATAAGTAGCCAAGATAGACTGCTTGGCAAAAGAAAATGATGATAGATTAAATTCTTAAGAGGATGGAACATGTTGTAAAGTATTTTTGGTTGATGTCACATATTTTGACTTTATACTTAATAATGATGAATGGCGAGTTTATATGTGTATTTTTATGGCTTCTATGAGCAGTCCAAGTCGCCCAAAAAGAACATGGCAGGGAGTAAAGATAAAACAAACTGAGACAAATCACAACCTTTTTTTTGTGTGTGTGTATATGTGTGTTTGTGTGTTTGTGTGTGTGTGTGTGTGTATGTGTGTGTGTGTGTGTATATGTATATATATATATATATATATATATATATATATATATATATACACACACACACACACACGTACACATATATACACATATATACATACATACGCATTGTTTGTGTGTATGCGTTCGTGTGAACAGGTCAGTGCTCTGTTTAGAGTTTAGGGCTCAGGTATAGGTATAGTATAGGTATAGGTATAGTATAATAGACATACAACATTATTATAATCTCTACTTAAAGCCTGCACAAGACTAGGCTTGTCCATAATGATCATTACTATAGCACATTATTCCTGATCATTGCAATCCAGCAATTTAAAACCAACTGAGGGGAAAAAAGACCCAGCCAGCTGAGTAGAAGCCTTGATTTGTCAGTTGGTAAGGTTTGTGAAATATCTTGTGTTAATTGAGTATAGATATAGGAGAATTTTGGCTGCACTGTTGTGAAGTGCTTGGTGTTGAAGAGAGTATTTTGGGAGCACAAGCTTTCCGTAGTTCTGACTAAGTGGGTGCTCAGACCAAAAACAGCTCAATGATTTAAAAAAAGATGCAGGGGGTGTTTTGCTCCAGGTACTGGTGAGACCGGGAAGTCTAGTTTGACTAATCGTCAGATGCCAAAACATTCCACAGAGGTTTACAAGAGTTATACTATGAGACAGGATTTCACTGCCTTAGAATTTTTATCATTCTGACAACAATTTTATATTTTTTCGTGCTCATTTGCCAGGTAGCAGATGAAATACAGCATTCATGTTACAAAGTAATCTACCTAGGACTGTGCGCCTGCATGACTTTGTTTAGCACTGCCTGCCCAGGTAACATAGCCTTATGTTGTTGTGAAAGTTGAACCATGTTCAACTTCTTGGCTGGACGACTCTGTGTTTTAAGTACCCCTGGTGCGTCAACAGAGTGGTCTTACTCAAATGAATGAGCGTAAATCAGTTGAATGTGGCTTAAGGCTTGGAGAAGGTTAGAAGGTTAAGAAGGTTAACAGAACAATTAATAGTTGAGTTCAGTTTGGATTTAAATGTGGTTAGGACTTTGCACATTACTGGTACAGCATGAAAGATAGTTATGAAGATTTCCTCTCACACTCAGCCAATTTACACAATCATTAAAATGAAAATGAAAACTCTATTTACAAGCATAATCCTGTCATGTTGTTTGTGAAGTCAAATGTAAAATGGGTTTTGCATTTTCAGTTTTGCTCAGCTGGCAGACAAACAACCTAAGCTGGAAAATGAAAATGCAAACTTTGATTTCACATTAGAATGTGAAATGTATCATGGTTTTAGTCAAGTGAAAATTAAATGGAAATGCCAGTTTACATTTCATTCGTTTTTTAAACTTTGTCATAGTTATCCATTAAAACTAGTGAGTGGATTTATCATCCAGTTGGTTGAATTCTAATATAACATAATAAAGAATTTGAAAGTAACAAGGTATTAGCCAGTGCACAGAAACATCACTTTACAGAGAACAGCCAGCAAGGACCATGCATCCATAACCATACTGTGTTATCGATTTACTCTGAATGTTTCCTTACCTGTGCTTGAAGCAATGTTGTTATGTGAACTTTAATTACGTTGAGAAATGCCAGGAACCCACTAATTTGTGGTTGCTAGTTTTAATTGCGTTAATTGGTGGGGAAATTATAGAAGATGCATGGTATCGAAGCCTTAAGGTGTTATAAATGCAATTACAGTTAGGCACCCTGATAATCACTGTTGTAGTTATATTTCCTTGTTGCAAATTAAGCAGAAATTGCATGAGCCCATTTGCTGTGAAGTGAAGAAACTGTTTTAAATCATCCGTTTTAGCTTTTCTGTGTTCCCTTATATCAACGTATTAAGACAGCCATTTGCTGTGTCTCAGAATAGTGAAAATACATTTTGACAAAGGTTATCTTGCTACTTAAAGTGTTGACAGAGATTTTCGGGTCTTAAAAATTATCAGTCCAGAGTAAAATAGTTTATTTTGTGCTGTAGAATATTTTGCACAGTACTTAAATACATTCTGAAATACCTCAGTAACTCTTGGAAGCTGATGCTCTGCTACTAAATGATAAAACATTTGTCAAATGGATGTGTGAGTTGAGCAGCCTTATACTGGGGTAATATAAGTCAGACCCATTATTATTGAGAGAAGACTAGTCTCTGCCACATGACTGGAGTGAAGAGGTTAGAAATTGATTTTGTTTTACAGTTGCTCTGTGCTGTTTACGTAACAGATTGCCTTCAGACAGGATTTCTCTGCGGTGTGCCAAAAATGATCTTCAGGTGTTCTTAATTGTCAAGAGCCACCTGGCTGCACAATATATTCCCCTGCAAAAAAATCAGCAAGAGCAGACAAGTCATCTGCACCCCTCATGTCCTTTTGCTCTCTTAGCTCTGTACAGACTTGGCAAGAATTGGCTATGAAAATTGATAAATGTTTAAACATGTAAATGGGAATCAGTATTAATATTGATTCAAAAATGTTTGCATGGGTTTGGTGATAACAACATTTCAATTCAGTATTCCAGTTAAAAAAAATCCTCTCTGGATCATGTGCGAGATATGTACAGTTTGACAGATTCTGTATAAAATGAAAAGATAATTTCCCATCTCATTTTTAAGAACACTGTTTATCTTTAAGTAGAATTAATATATTAACTATTTATTATAAAAAAAAACTAAAATGCAGCATTGATCTAATTTGCATTGGTTTTTTTTAATTTCTAGTGAGACTTTATGAGAAATTAAAGATGGACTTCAACAGATTTTATTTTGTTTGTTTTTTTTGCATACACATATAAATGTTTTAAAGCTTTGTTTATATTCAAATATAACTAAATAAAATAATCTGGTCGTTATTAACTTCTCTTTCACTTTTCACCTCAGGGACTCATCTGTCTATTTGCCTTGTTTATCTAATCTCATTCAGCCTGTGTCTGCCTGTCCCACTGCAATCAAATCTCATCCTGTGTTTTTTAAACTTATTTTTTTGTTTGTTGTAGCAATCTATTTTTCAAACACAGAATGACTGGAAATGTGGGACCACGAAATACTTTTCTGAAAATTGGGTGAGAAAATTAGTTGGAACTCCTTATGGAATGAATGCCTCTCTGGACTTATCGAATTGCTGTGTGTTTGGGTTCAACTGGTAACAATGTGTGCGCCTCACTGCAATGTCCATGGTTCAGTTTATCCGTCTCTTATCTCTTCTCCTCTATGTACTGTAAAGTGTGCAGCAAAGCAAAGTTTTGTTCTTTTTGCCAGTAATATCCGTTGTTTTGCTTGTCTTTGTGTTAGTCATATATACTGTATAAATGGCACCTCTCTCTCTCTATCTGTCAATTTGTAGGTAGCTTCCGTTACTCCTGTGACATCTGTGGCAAGAAATATAAATACTACAGCTGCTTCCAGGAGCACCGTGACCTGCATGCAGTTGATGGTAACCAGGGGTTTCTTGGACAGTTTGAATGACAATTTATTTCTTCTTTGCAACTCCAAGACTTGAACTTGAAAGCCACACATAAGTGAACTTCACCTGTGTTTTTCCAAAACAAACTACAAACTACATTATCAAGTGATCTGTAACAGACTGATGCTGACAATACACAGGTGCTCTTCAATAGAGACGGACTAGTTCTTACATCAGTGTAGGTAAATAAAGCCAATTGAACTTACTTATTGCAGTTAACTACAGAGTATCATTCCATGCAAAGACATAGGTAAATATGTATAGAAGGTACAGTATAAATATATAAGTAAACAATGGGATTCTCTTGCCACTCTCCACTGTAAGCAGAGGAGAAAAAATACTGATGAATGCCTTGGCTAGTCAACATTTCTTTTATATTTTGTTTTCTTGAAATGAGCATGCTGTAAAATAAAAGCTTAGCTTAATTTTTTTATATGATGTGCTCACAAAAAGAATGGGTGCTTGCCAAGAGAATTTAGGGACATGACATTTCACTCTTTTTGGTTTTACCCTTGATGCACATTATTTGTTTTTTTTTTCATATCCAAAATGAAAAGAACAAATAATATTCAGCAAAGCTTTTGTAAATGACCAAACTTACCTTTACAAGGTAACAACATGAAATTGAAACAGTCAGTAGATAAGCATGACTGAAGGATGATGCTGGGAACAATATGATATACTGCAGAGAGCTCAACAAATGCTTTATGATAAGCCCAAGTATTTGGTGAGAAACTAATTGTCCCCTCTTTTCTTCCACCATCTATCTCAGATCCTTATGAACAGGTAGTCTTACCTGTGGATGGCCTTAAAGAGGAGGAGCCAGTTGAACCCTATCAGAAAATTGGACCAAGTAAGACTGTTTTAATGTAGATTTTCTTTATTTTAAGGTTAGTTCTGTTTTGTTTTTTTTGTTTTTTTTTTATAGAAAATGTCCTCAAATGGTGATTAGAAACTTAAGGTACATCTGGCTTCACTTTATCAGAGCAAAATTTCAAACCTCACGTTAAATACAGTAGCTTCAGAGGGAGTTTAAAGCTGCTTTTTTGCATCTTGTGTTGTTAAACTCTGCAGAAGAAACAGAATAAATTGGGATCATATGTTACTGTATTCCGCTTTTGCAAAGTTATTTGATATAATTTAGTTTTTGTTATTTTACCGATAATTGATTGGGCAAAATCAGAAATATAAGTTAAAACATATGTGTTAACTCAAATTACACCTTGACAGTCCATCTGTGTCCGGTATTGGTGTATTGGATGCAGCTTTTAATTAAAGACCTTAAGTCATGGAGATGATCCATGTTAGAAAAATAACACCAAGCATATGAGCTAACTCCACACTGGAAAGGTTTCAGAACATGAGTCCAAAAGTCCTCCTTCGCAGGGGAAAAAGCACTCGCCCACCTCCGCAGAGACCGTGGGTTCAACCGAAGGCAGCGGGTGTCCCTTCAAACACAATTGGCAGTGTTCGCAGGTGGGAAGCCTGCACTTGTCACTGCACTAATGACTCCTACTGATTGGGGGGATTGTGTGAACCTCCACGCACAATGCAGGGAGAGTCCTGTGTTTTTTTATCTTCTCTAATATTGAGGCATTGCTAAACGTAAACTGTAAAAGGGGAATTTTCAGTCGGGAACAGATACAACCAATCACCAACTCCTTCCTCTTCCCCACCCTGTTAGGACTTCTTGTTTTCTTCTTCTCCCTAGTGACATAAGCTATTATTAACAAAATAATTCTGTCCCTCATTTTTTGTAATTGAACACAACTAATTCAACAAATTAGATCTTAATTAACACGACAGGTTTTTATTCCCCACATGGATTTTAATGAAAACAAAGGTTTGTTTGTGCTTTTTCTTGTCTCCAGAAACTGGGAGCTATGTTTGTGAGTTCTGTGGGAAGCAGTACAAGTACTTTAACCCATACCAGGAGCATGTTGCTCTTCACACACCGATGGGTGAGCCTGTTTATTTTCTGCTTAAAGCTGCTATCTGTAGTATTTGAAAATTTCAAACTTAGAATTTTGAGTCCTTATTTTATTCACTTTGTTTGTTTATACATATAAAACGTCTCATTAATATTTTCTATAGAGGGTGCTAAATCTTTGAGTTCTATTTTTAAACTTGTACAGTGTCAGTCTTACATCTGTTTGAGAAGAAACACCGGTAGTGTCAATTTTGATGTAACTGGTCTAAGTTGGATCATTGAACTACAATTAACTATGAAAACTTCTTTTGATTTAGGCTCCTTTGATATGAAGGCATCACGGGTACAGGAATGTGGTAGTATGGATATGAGTAAATTTGGCCACAGCCAAACTGGCAAGATAAAAAGTAAGCATTTTTTTTTTTTTTGATTGTGTAATGTAATTTTACCTTTTTCTCAGAGCCAATCATAATATATACAGATCATCTACATTATAATTGACATTGGTGATGTAGAAAGCTGAACACTGTATGTGGCTGTAGGTGTTGACATTAAAAATTGTATTATTGTTGGATATAGACCAAAATTGGGCAGAGATTGATGTTGATATCCAGACCAACACACCGAGGACCTCGAAGTTCATGACATGGATTTTTTCCTAACAAATTGATGTAAAAACTTCTGTCACATTCATGGGACCTTGAAAAATCCAATAAGCTCAGCTTCAAATACTTTTTTAGTTATGAACTTTGGAAGTTTGGCCGTAATCTAGTAACTCAATCCAGTGAAAAATAAGCAATTGGTGAGTCATACAATACATATAATGAATTGCTGATGGAATTTAGCTTAGAGGGCCACACTTCAAAAAAATCCTAACTGTGTATTGGGAATAGAGCTGATAGGACTTTGCAAGCTCCCATGTATTTAATAGAAGTTTTTACAATAATTTTTTTGAGAAAATTGATGACATGAACTGTGAAAAGTTTTGAATTCTGGATGAGTTGGCATGGAATGACCCCTTAGTGAACTTGATCAGAAACCAAACACTTACTGCTGGAACTATTGAACAATGTCATTTTAAATTTGCTGTGTGAATCTTGTTGCCCGCATGACTACACAAGTGCAGTCATTTTACCATGATATTGGCATAGCTGGGTTTGAGGGCAGAGACCGTCACAATAATAGCACAGTCCTGCTGTGAGGGATCATTGGAAATGGACAGAAACGTACTGCACTATGAGTAAAGTGTGTTACACTGAGCCAGTGGAAAAAGGATATGAGAGAACCCTAAGAGATTGAATGTAAGGTTCTCGTCAACCTTGACCTTGCCACTGTGTGCTGCTGGAAACCACTAACCTTAAATAATGGTTATTTGCAAAACTTAAGCGATGATAAATTGAGCAAGTTTTTTTCTTGATGTGATTGTTTTAGTAATCGCCTTGAGTCCTAGTCAATTAAAATGAAGTTTTAAAAACACCAAAATTAAATTTAATACAGACTGCACAGATTCTTTCGCTTTTTACCAAATGTTAGTCTCTTTAAAGCTATTTTCGTATTTATAGTTGGACTAAAATGAATGAAATACTTTACTTTGAGAAAGTAACATTTAATACGAATGTATTTTTGCCTGTTTTCTTAACACATTACACATAGTCTATTGTCAGTAATGCAGGAAATTTTAGGTAACTGTTCAATTGCTTCACCGAAAGCTCTTTTTTCCAGTATCTCATAAATCATTGACTTTCTCCCAGCTGGTTCTGTATCTTATGGTACACAAACCCCCCAATCTTTCAGCCAAGAAGCGCACTGCCACAAAGAACTATTTAAAGCATGGCACACACTCACATCTTAGAAGTGGGTCAAAAAGATGGAATGAAGAAGAGGAATTAAACCCCTATTAAATGTAATATGAACATTTGGGTCCTTTGTCAAGGCTGTTAGTGTGATTGATTTGCATGCTAAACTAAAATTAAGCGTAAATTGCATGTCATTGACTTGGCTCCATCTTAACTGTTGAGTGCTTAATAGCTTGAATCAAAAATATTATCCACATTATTTAGCATGGCCGTGTCACTCATTGTGTCTCCTGTGTTTTTACCAACAGACAGTCCATTCAGGCGGAAACTGGAGAGTGCAATTCAGTCTAGTCTGGTTGACACAAACAGCTCGCAGAACTCAAGTGGTGAGAGCTTAGTCACTTATTGTACATGGATGTGTGTCTATGTATGTGGAAATTGTATCATTTCTGCGCAAATGGTAAAAAGTATTTTCACTTCTGCTACATAGCAGCTATATGTGAATGTCTGTATAGATGAAAAAGTATTTCTGCAGAAAGTGATTTGCAACTGATGCCTTGGCTGAAAACTGAGTTGGAGAGGGAGTTGAGGATGTAAAGAGGTTTGTATGACCTACCTTGCATCAGTTGTTACTAAAAAAAACTCAACTCCAAGAGCTCTATCATTATTATTCTACTCCACACTATGACCATGAAAAATGGAGACCTTGTTGAATACAATGTTAGAACACCTTTGGCTCTGACAGGAGCTGCCACACGCCACACAGCTGACTCTTACTAAGAGCAGTGTTGTTGTACAAGTATACTACATTGTCTGGCATGTTGCAAAAGCCCTGGTTGTTTCTCAGTAGAACTTTCTGGCTCTAATCTTTTGCTGGTGCTTTTCTCACTGGTTTAAGGAGGGTTGGGCTAAGCTGGAAAAATTTGACATCACATATTTCTGTGCATCAAACGGCAATGTTAGGATCAGAATCTATTGATTTAAACCTGATCAAATCACGCGCACATAGCCCCAATAAAGCGGACGTAATGACTGTTTGAGTGTTAAACTCTTTAGAAATAATACCTAATAATAATACCTAAAGTTGCTTATTTAGTCATGAATGTTTCATGTTATTGACCATATTTTTGATGTAAGATAGAAGATGTGAAACCAAGTTTTCAGGGGCTTTAATTTCAAGTTGGCTTAACAGATAGCAATACTTCACTTAACTGCTATAAGCTGAAAAATTCTCCCTTCTGTGGCGATGCCTTCCCAATTTCAGTGGTTTACTATGGGCAGAAGAGGTACTGAGTCTGCTCTTATGCCCGGTAAAGACAAATGTGTGAAACTGATTGTCATATACCAAAGCATTTGGTGGTAATTGTTTCTTGGTACTATATAACCTCCTACTTAGCAAGTTAAGAACTTCATTTGCTTTGGAAAAAAAAAACAAAAGAAACAAGGAAATCTACAGTTGTGATGATGTTCAGCCCTCAATGCATAAGCAGATGTAGATTTTGCAGAAGTTTGTGGGTTTAATTAAAGCTATTTCAAAGCTTTTTTACACGTTCAGTTAATGTGAAGTTGCTGTTGTGTAAGAAGTGACAAAAATAGTGAAAAAAGCCAACAGTCCACTTCTTCTCTTTGGATGTGGTTCTAGTGTTCTGATCACTGTGTATATACAGTGCATGTGATGACTTGTCAGGATTTAAATTTTTTTAACAGCTGATGATTATATATCTTGTCCGTCTTACATAGGGATCTGACTGCTCGGGGTTTAGCTTGGTGCTGAAATCAATCAACACGTGCCTGTAATAAAAACTGTATTTGAAATGATTATATAAAGTTAACACCACATCAATCACTGCACAAAATTTCTGCAAGTCTCATAATGTTCTGTACCAAATCACAAAAATAGAAAGTAAATGCTCTTTTTTTCCTTGCGCAAATAAAAACAATTAAAAATTAACAATACACATTAATTGAAGCACTAATTAAAAAAAAAAAAAAAACAACAAAAAAAAAAAACAAAACGGGAAAACAGCAAACGAGAATTGCTCACTGTGTGTGTAGTCTGAACTCCCTGCCTATAATCTTGTCCACAGGAACTCCGAGCCCTCTGGTGGCCAGCTCCTTCTCTACAACACAGAGTAAGTCCAACCCCACCTTCCTGCTCAAAACAAAATATGTGCTTGCTGCACTCCTTCTCATTTCACCTTTTTTTTTTTTTTTTTTCTGGCATGCTTCAATTTTTCTTAATCTCTCACTATTTGGTGCAAATAGTTTCTCTGTAACCCCATATGATTGTACAGATTTTCTACATTTAGCGTCATTATCACTAGAGAATGTCTGGACTGGATGATTGATATTAGTCCTGCTGTACATCTGCCTCTGGGCAAATTCAAACTGGGGACAACGAACTCAAAATTGAGCACAAACCTTTCCAAATTGCAACACAGTTTTCCAGAAATGCTCCTGTAAATTGAGCCACTTGGGCTGCGAAGAAATCACAAAAAAACAACTTCTCATCTAGTGTGGGACTGACTTGCGGAGCTGCTAAGATTGGCAGAAAACTAGCGTAGTTCAGGGACAATATAGGCTAATAGTTGGACAGATGTACAGTATTTTCATTTTTGCCTCCGACTAAGAGTCAACACTCTTCTGGGCCTTGTGGTTTTTTTAGAACCCTACACTTGTGGTGCTTGTGGCATCCAGTTCCAGTTCTACAACAACCTGCTGGAGCACATGCAGTCCCATGCTGGTGAGTCCGCGACTACAAATACGTGTTAAATTCGACAGAGAAACAAACACAGAAAATGAACACACCCTCAGTAGCTGCAATGCATGTGTATCAAGTCTGTATGATTACACATAATAATCCTTTTATTGTTTATTGGAGTATAGGCAATAGCAGAGTTGTTGTACACAACACAACATTTGTATAGAATTCCAAGGAATGAATCGTTGTATTGAAGGTTGTTGCAGATCTGGATCTGAGGCTGCTGGATATGGTTGTTGTTTTGTTACTAAAGCTTTAATCCATTGCAAATGTCACCATGTAAATATACAGCAGATCCCTTGTCTGTTATTTTCTCATTTAATTAATCAAATAAAGAAATTAATCAGAAATTAAGACTATGTCCAATGTCAAGCAACCACATCTCAAAGTCATGAGCACATTTTTTTTTTTTT
This sequence comes from Istiophorus platypterus, assembly GCA_016859345.1. NCBI lineage: Eukaryota > Metazoa > Chordata > Actinopteri > Istiophoriformes > Istiophoridae > Istiophorus > Istiophorus platypterus. Next base: position 9,785,255 of record CM029128.1, on the reverse strand, counting down.
TTTTTTTCTGGCATGCTTCAATTTTTCTTAATCTCTCACTATTTGGTGCAAATAGTTTCTCTGTAACCCCATATGATTGTACAGATTTTCTACATTTAGCGCCATTATCACTAGAGAATGTCTGGACTGGATGATTGATATTAGTCCTGCTGTACATCTGCCTCTGGGCAAATTCAAACTGGGGACAACGAACTCAAAATTGAGCACAAACCTTTCCAAATTGCAACACAGTTTTCCAGAAATGCTCCTGTAAATTGAGCCACTTGGGCTGCGAAGAAATCACAAAAAAACAACTTCTCATCTAGTGTGGGACTGACTTGCGGAGCTGCTAAGATTGGCAGAAAACTAGCGTAGTTCAGGGACAATATAGGCTAATAGTTGGACAGATGTACAGTATTTTCATTTTTGCCTCCGACTAAGAGTCAACACTCTTCTGGGCCTTGTGGTTTTTTTAGAACCCTACACTTGTGGTGCTTGTGGCATCCAGTTCCAGTTCTACAACAACCTGCTGGAGCACATGCAGTCCCATGCTGGTGAGTCCGCGACTACAAATACGTGTTAAATTCGACAGAGAAACAAACACAGAAAATGAACACACCCTCAGTAGCTGCAATGCATGTGTATCAAGTCTGTATGATTACACATAATAATCCTTTTATTGTTTATTGGAGTATAGGCAATAGCAGAGTTGTTGTACACAACACAACATTTGTATAGAATTCCAAGGAATGAATCGTTGTATTGAAGGTTGTTGCAGATCTGGATCTGAGGCTGCTGGATATGGTTGTTGTTTTGTTACTAAAGCTTTAATCCATTGCAAATGTCACCATGTAAATATACAGCAGATCCCTTGTCTGTTATTTTCTCATTTAATTAATCAAATAAAGAAATTAATCAGAAATTAAGACTATGTCCAATGTCAAGCAACCACATCTCAAAGTCATGAGCACATTTTTTTTTCTCACCAATCAAAAAAATTGACTAAGAAAACAGTTCAATTGAATTTCTTTTCGTAAACTTGTACAGCCAGTTTTACCGCACAGCTGTTTTTTTGTGTTTTTAATTTTGTAGCATGATTTTACTTTATTGCATTTTTCACTTTCTCCATTAAATTTGGAGACCGTTGGCCTCTGCTTGAACTTCCATCTCTGTATCTTCTCAGCTGACAATGAGAACCATACCAAAGGGGACTCTCCCAAAACCTCCTCAGCCTCGGGTCCTCAGGAGCAGCTGTGGAGAGGTTCTCAGGCTCAGGCCCATTCCTCAGTTAAACTACAAATCCAGCCTCAAAGTATCTCCCAGAGAAACCACACACTCAGCCGTAAGTGCTGCCATCAACTTCACTGATTTCACACTGTTAGTTATTGTCTTTGAGGAGGTATGTTTAAGAAATAAACCATATAACTGCAATGGCCCTAGTTTCGTCCTTGCTCGATATGTCACGTCACATGCCTTTCTTTCCCTGCATCTCTTGTCTTTATCTCTACTGTATTAGTCAAATGAATGCAAAAGATTTGCAATCTTTAAAGATTTGCATTCATTTGATTTATTAAACTTTTCTGACATATAGATTACTTTTTTTTACATTATAGCTGGCAAACTGTTTGAAGTGAACATAATTTAAAAAAATATTAGTTTAAATTGGAGTTTCAAATGAATCTGTTCTTTAAACAAAAGTCAGGTGTGTTTCATGCTAATACCATGACTTGATCATTCTGCATGATTGTGTACTCCCCACTTAATGTTTTGTTAATTTGATATTCTAAAACTAATTGTGTATCTTGTGTTTTACTCTGCCTTCTTATCCATGCATCTGCTCTTGTCTGCTGGCAGAAAATAATGGACTACCTGAGAAGGAGCGACAGCAGGTGGCTGAGCGCCTCTTACGGGTAATGTGTTCAGATCTGAGCATGCTAAATGTGCTTAACAGCAAGGACTTCCTGAAGTTGGCACAGACCCTGGTGGATACAGGTGCTCGTCATGGTGCCTACTCCACCCGTGATGCTCTTGGCAACATGAGTGCCTTGGCACTGCGTCAGCTGCCCCGCATGTACAACCAAGTCAAAGTCAAGGTCACGTGTGCCCTAGGCTCCAATGCTTCACTTGGCATCGCTGTCACCTGCCACTCCCAGACATCTGGACCAGATGCTTGCTACGTTCTAACGGCCTACCAGGTGGAGGGGTCGAGACTGAAGCGCTACGTGCTTGGTGTGAGGGAGGCTGAGCTGAGGGAGGGGCCTGAGCAGGTTCACCACTGGGTGCAGAATGTGCTATCTGAGTTTGTAATGTCAGACATACGCACTGTGTATGTCTCAGAGCCCAGGGTGTGGTCAGCAGGATTTGCTGGATCACCACTGGGCAGCGGTGGCCGGGGGAGGATATGCTTGCGATGCGCAGGATGCTCACTTGGTGCAGTTGTTCAGGCTGTTCTCGGAAAGCGCAGCCTCCAGGCCCGAGGTCTTCATGAGTTAGCCGAGCTTCTTTCAACGTGCAGAGATATCGCCTCCTCCACCACATTGGCACTTCGTGAGGAACAGTGCACCACCACATCCGCAAGCACAACTGATGAAGGTACACAGGGCAGCCCAGCACAGTGCCCCACTCCTCCTTGCTGGGATCGCATGGCTGAAGCTCTTCTGCAGGTCCATGCCCACTTTGAACAGATTTGTGAGGCTTATGGACGCAGTAAGGCCACGGCTCCACTGCTCCAAGGTCTCAACAAGCATCTGCTAGGCACACTGGCTTGTCTGTTGGCACCTCTGCGTCTGGCAGCTTTGGAGCTGAGCAGCCAGAGGAGACCAACCTTACAGCAGGTGCTGCCTGTCTACCTACGCTTAGAGAAGTTTTTCACATCCAAAGCAGGAGAAGCTGGGACTGGCACAGCTAGCAAACTCTGCCACTACTTCCTAGAAGCACTTAAAGAAAATTTCAAGGTACTGAGCTGGTAGTGCTTCCATTCCATTCCATTGAATGATCTTTTTGCTGTGAAAATGAAATTCTGTAAGAAGTAAGGCTTTTGATGATATCTACCATTGCTTGTGCCAGTACAATGCCAGAATTTCAGTACCGTTTTCAAAAGGATGCTTTTTTCCAACACCTCAATAATCTAAACACATTATTCAACAAAAACCCTTTTTTCATTTAACAAAAGAAGCCAAAGTTCTTATTTTAAAAATAAGTGAACAAGATTATAAATCTGACAAGACAATTGATGCCAGCTTTGAAGGTCAGTGCAGTTATTATCAAAAAGAACCCAGCACTGTTAAATGGAGCTCTGACACATTCAAGTTGCATATGAGTGGCTGGTTTTAGGAAGGAGTGAAAGTGACTGACTTGTCTCTCTGTCTCCAGGTTGAACGAGCCCACCAGGTAGCCATGGTCCTGGATCCTCAGCTCAAGCTGCGTTCAGTGCCGGCCTACCAGCATGAAGACATAATCTCCCGTGCGTGCGAAATGGCTGCTGAAAACAGGGATGGAGGTATGACGGGTGTTGGAGGGTCAGGAAGTGAAGAACGGGACACCGATGGCCCATCGACCCCTAAAATAAGCCGCATAGAGGGAGGTGGAAGCAATGGCGGCACCTCAAGGGGGACATCCTCATCTTGCACAGTGTCTGGTAATGATGAGAGTCAGAGCCAAGTCAGACAAGAGATTTTTCAGTACCTGGCTGAGCCTCTTCTCCAAGGCACACCTGATCTCTTCCAGTACTGGAGCTCAGCGGTGGGTGAGAAGTTCCCTAGGCTTGCTCGCCTGGCACTGTGGCTCCTTGCCGTGCCTGCTGTGGGCATACGCGGTGAGTGTGTGATTGTGTGTGAGCAGAGCCTGGCTATGAAGAGAAGGCAGCAGGTTACTGCTGAGGAAATGAACAAACTGATTTTCCTTCGCTCGAACATGGGCTAGAAGAGAAACCCAACCAACCCTAATCAACCAAACTTTCACCTCCAACGAATGACTCAAGACTATTATTTATATACTGTAGGTTTAGACCAACTGTAAACTTCAATGTGTATGGACATTAAATACTTCTTGAAACAGATATTTACAGGAAAACTCACATTGTATAGGTTGCAAATACCCATAAGACGGCATATGAAATATTTTATAAAGGAGAAAGGACTGTTGTAAAGTACTGTGGACAAAATGTAGGGGTGGAACGTTGACTTTCAAAAGATTGTCCTGTTTGGTACTCCACCCTCGGTTTGGGATGCACATGTATGCAGGATGAGTTTCGGTCTTCTTTTGGCCAGTGATTTGAATTACTCCAGACTAGCGACTGAACTGCTACAAGGCTGTAATGCTGTTATTCTCACTGGATGGCAACATTTTCAGGTAAAATCATCTTTCACTGCTTAAAACTACTGTCATAGGTCTCTGGAAACAATCAAGCTAGGTTATCAGAGTAGTCAAAGAGGGATATAGCAGTAGATACTGTATATTATACAGTATGTTGTAGAAATATCATTTTCATTGGTGTATGATTAAAAAAAAAAAAAAATCAAATGGTGAAATCTCACTGCCATTGCACCTCTGACATTTACGTTTACTGGGTTTATGATAAAACTGTTCTGTACCACTGAAAATGATATGTATCAACATATTCAGCCATGAGAGATATGTGAGAGCTACATCATTACAGATAATTTAATGGTTGCTTCAGTGGTCTCAAAACGTAGCTGCAGATCATTTGCATGCACTGCACCGCATGCACATAGGTAAAAAAACAGCTGATTAAACATTAATTCGGATGTGATGCTTTCCTCCTTGTTTATGTTACGAATTTGTAAAGAAAAGTCATTCAGTGTTTTGTTTTCTTTCTAACAAAGTAAAAAAATTCTAAAGCGGTCTTATGCTGCTAGATATGCAAGTCAAACTGCTAGACTTGCACAAAAGGCCGAAATTATAAGGTAACTACAATAAACTTGAGTTTTCTTTACAAATATTTGTTTGGTACATGCATAAAGAGGTCAGCATTATATCAAAACCTATTTGTTGTCAGCTTTACACTGATTTCATTCAGCCTTTCTATACCTTAGCTGGATTGCACCAACAAGAAATTGAGAAACATGCTGAATAAATAAATCTTACATTATCCTTTAATACTTGATGGTACAACCCAGCTTGCACGTCAGTTAATATACAACAATAACATTTAGAGGCCATTTTGTCTGGCCTGATGATATTTTCCAGTGCCGATAATTCAGGAATGCCACATCAGTCAAATCTGTAAAAAGACGCCTACAGTTATGTCTATAAGTCATAACTGTAAGTCATATTTTTTCTTTTTTACATTGAAAACATTTTGCCTGTGCATTGCCCTCAGATAAACAGCAGTATCATTACTAGCCATCAGTTTGGTAAGCTTATAAGCAAGGATTTAATTCATACTTGCATTGATCCTTGTGTGGTTACCCACTGTGTGTATGTGCATGTCTTTGTGTGTGTATTTGTTTGTTTTTTAAAGCTCAACTAGAAAACGTTTCCACAGGGAAGTTATGATTATTATTTTATTTATTATTCTTTCCTCATTTATTCATTATCCTAATATAAACATTGTCTTCCTCATGTGAGCTACAAATCTTTTTTTAAGGCAATAAGCTTTGTCATAGGGCATAGTTTCTCACTTTCTCTATCAAAAATGACTGTTGTCATGATGCTCCTACAGTTTATTATTAACAGTAAAGTATTTTCTCTTTGTGAAATCAACAAGATTTTCTCAGGAATGAGTGCACCCAAGCAGGCACCAACACTTTTTCCTCACTGAACCTAAAACACACCAAACTGTGACCTCAATGCCGAGGCATGTACTGAACCGTGGCTTTTGTGAAACGTTCCACCCCAAATGAACTTAGTGCCATTTGCAACAAACGAGTAAAGAAAAAAAAAGGAATACTGAGGGTTTATTTCTTTCAGGACAAAACAAATTCTGCCAGTACATTCACGAAAGTCAATGCATGCATATTAATGAAGTCAAGTTATTTATTTTTTTATGGATTCTACAATACATTTACCTGAGCTAATACCTCCTTAAAATGACTTGGATGAATGGAAGTTATACTGTAAAATTTGTTTGTTGCCTCTGGTACTAATCAGTCAAATACTAAAGTGTCATCTGTGTTTTTGGGCCTTAAGTCTCTTTCATGTGATCACCTTAAACCGTTTGGTCAGAGCCAACATCATGCCTTTATATTGCTGTTCGATGGCCTTTGTTTCACCATCTTTTCTAAAGCTTGTAGGTTTTCTGTTTTTTGTTTTTTCCACTCCAGTAGATTCCAAGGGACTTATGGCTGATGGCTGGAAACAGTGACCTCTAGTGGTCAAATGTGGACTTTTTAAATTGTGGGTAACTGTGGTATTTGACAAGTGCTTTATTCCAATGTTCCCAGGTTTTAACAAGGTTGAACTAATTGAGCATGTAAGCCTCTAGAGATATCTCTCAGTTTATCGAACAGGTCAGGAATAACTTTAACAATAACACACCCAAGCACAAATAACCATTGTATAAATGTATACTGAAAAACTCAGTAGTAGATTAGAAATCACATTTGCAAGAGTTCATAGGCGTTGTACAGGAACAGGAAGTTAAATGAATGCTGATGTTGAGACATAAGACTGGTTTTCTAAAGGTCGCAGCACGGTTTAATGAATTGCCGGCTCCACAAGAATGGACAGGGAATGTCTTTCTTTTTTCTTTTCTTTTTTCTGAGAGAAGCTCTATCACCCATAGTCACAACTAAAAATGGTCTTGCATAATCAACAGAAAAAAAAAAATCTTATCCTGTCTTTGTCATGCCCAGCAATACAACTCAAGGTGTGGTCACATTATACTTTTGCCCAGGGACTATTCTCTCAGCCTCCCATTCATATGGTGGAAAAAAGTAATCATGATTTGTACAATATCACACTAAAAGACTACAAACTGCAACATCAACCTCGTGGGACTGTTGACAATCTGTAATTGGTCTGATCAGTGTTTATGTATCAGTCACATTAGAGACGTGATGCTACATCATCTCTTTCAGGGCTGAGTGCGGAACAGTTCTCGTTAAAAATAAGGCTGATGCAACTGAGCCTTTAGGTTGTAAGGGCACAGGAAGTAGGAAGTGAGTGCACTGCACACGGGAAATTAAAGGGCATCTGAGTGAGCGTCTAGTGAAATGCAAAAAGGACAGGTCACAGTTTCACTAAAATGAGAATCTTTTTATTTCTCTTAAATACAGTTGTGTGGGTTTTCATTTATATGATAAAATGTTTCAGCTTTCATTAGAAAAGCTTGTCGGGTCTTAAACTATGTCAGCCAATCGATTGTGAGCGGCCGTGCATTGCGAAACGGTTTCACAACTACATAAGATGGTTTTTAATATACTGTAGCCCTCCTTACCTCCATTAACAGCTTTGATTTAGTGTTTTATGAATGTTTTTCTCGTCTTAATTTTATTTTGTTTTAAAGTGTCTCTTTTCACATTTAGGTTCTCAAAAGGAATTATTATTACTATGCCTGGGTTGATTTTTATTATCTACCTTTTTTAACACAGTTGATCTGTTTTTCTTCTGCTTTTGTAAGGCTTGGGGAGAATGGTTTGATTCAGTGTAACCCAGACTTGCATTGTTGCATTGTGATAATTTGCGTTCCTCAAATCATAATGTATACTGCTGTTTTCAAACTGATTCACATCATACATTTATATTTTGGTAAAAAAAAAAAAAAAAAAAAAAGAGAAAAATTGTTGTAAATTATATTTTAAATTTAATTTTTTAGTACCAAATCAAAGTTTTACCTCAGTACTCAGAAGGTAATGTTGTAATTTATTGATTGGAAATCGGTTGTTCAGACAAAATTTACCTTAGGTCAAAGAAATAGTTGAAATACTGTACATTGGTTTTAGCAGTGATCCTCGATTGAACTGATGAAGGGATTTTTCTTACAGTTTTTAAATAAGTATTTTAAATAGGATATGCTCTGGGACAAAATGCCATTGTTGACGTAATGATGTCAACTTAATTTTACTTAGAAATAACATTGTTTTTGTTGATTAAATGAGAATTATATCTAAGATATGCATGCTTTTAATAAGAGTACTGATATATAAAGTTATAAGCCAGTGTTTCTCATCAGACGGAAGTGTATCATGTTGGCTCTGAGTAGATGTTACCTTAAGACACTCATCAAGAGTTAGAGACGCGACCCTGGACTGAATTTTAACCTTTCAAGGTGAGAGTAGCGATGCTGATCATGGATTGGTGTTTATGGGCTTACATCATCCATTTTCAGGGGATGTATTGTGTAAATACAAGAGAACTGCTGTCTTTATGCCACAAGGGGGCGCCTTCATTTCAGAGATACAGTAGGGAGCACCAATAACATTATACCTCTTTTTTCTACAGTAGCATTTCAAAAGGTTTTGATATAATAAAAAACTCAAGTTAGATACTGTTATTAGACAACTGAAATCAGCTGTAAGTTTTATTTTGTTTCAGGATTTTAACTTATTCAGATAATAAAAGTTCAATTGTAAAAATATGGTATAAGGATGCTAACATGGAGATCTGTTTAACTCTGGATTATAGTCTGTATTATTGATTCAGGTTAAGAAATTAGTGTTGCTTTCATCCTATTTTACAGGCATTTCTTCCTTTTATACTCTGCTAAAATGCAAAAAATGTGTTTGATTCTATTCATTTTGTCTTTTTTATCGCACTTTGGCAGCAGATTCCTGTGTAGATTCAGATCTGAGTTATCTTATTAGTAAGCCTAATTTATACTTTTGTAGCAACACTATTTTTATATAATGGCAAAGAAAGGGTTCAGTGTCTTTTTTTGTTTTTCCTGTGTCATATATGGCAGCGCTGTTCAATGTTTCTTGAATACATTACCCACTGTAGTATGTGATGTGTGAATAAACTCCAAATCTGTGTCAAACTGTTGTGTACATGCACTTGCAGGAATGGTAGCAGTTTGTTGAGAAAGGGAGGATGCTAAAGGACCTGGAAAGTATTTTAATGCCATGAATTCCAGTTTTATCCCTGGTTAAAGTGTGTATTTAAGGTTGGAGTAAAACCGAAGCTAATAAGCTTTACATTACCTCTGCCCTGCATTTTGGATGAAAGATGTTTTTCAGTCAAGGGGTGAAGTGAAATGTTTATAAAACCTGCTTCAATATTTATGAATCATGAGAACTTGATAAGATATTTGACTACCTCTTCTGTAAAATGAGGCTGGTTGCTTATTTTCAGTATGAATGAGGACTCCCACCTAGAGAGAAATAAAGCAGAGATTTCCACAGTGGCTTAGAGGGAGAGAGGAGAGGGCCTCAAACACATGTAGAGGGGAAAGAGGCCTTATATAAGGGCAGAGCGATTGAAGACTCACACATGGGGAGTGAATATACAGAGGCTGCTTAGAGGTGCGTGCAAGGGTTCCCCAGGGGCTACGGATAGGGCAAAAGAGCGAGGGAGTGAGACAGAAAAAGGGAAAGAGCGAGCAAGTGTTCATCACAGCCTGCTGTCTTTCTTCCTCCTCTTGCACCCGGGTCAGTCAGCCCCCAAGGTGCAGCAGTCTGCAGCCATGCAGAAACACCCGCACTCTTGTCTCCTCCACTGCTCCCTACACAAAGGTCTGCCTACCAAAGCCTAATTTGCAGCACATGCGTCCAAGTTTGCCTCCCCCACTCTTTCTCCACTGCCCCACAACCCCCTCACACACACACACACACACACTACAACAACCTCCTCCCTTCCTCCACACCCCACTGCTTAAGGTGACGTTTTTCCACAAACTATTACTACGTTGAGATGCTAAGTTTGTTTTTGCTCATGGCACCAAGTGTTTGAGAGTTGGCCCTCATTTCCAGTCATTTAGGAAGGCAAAATGTGGGGAAAACAACCCACCCACTGGACAATTGCTTCCGTTTCGTTCTGGGTTGCAGATCAGTGCAGTTGCAGATCAGCTCTTGGAGAAAGTAAGGAGGAGTATGCGAGGCTGCGAGTCGGCATAAATGCACACAAGTCATAGAAGCAGAAACTATAAGTGGGGCCTTTTTTTGCATTGTTCAAGTTGTAAAATTATGCATTTGGACTTTGACTGTGTTGAGACTGTGATAAATGCAGAAGCAGCTGAATGTAAAGGAGTTTCCCTCTGTACCAGTATTTGAACACTAGGTGGCAGTATCTGACTTTTTATAAGTTATAGGGTGGATATGATGGAGCCATCACCTGTGCATTATAATTCAATCCAGTACAGCAACACTACAAACTAAGACCTTAGAAACGACCAAACATTTGAGAAACACAACTTGAGTCAAACACTGAGTAAGTCTGGATTACAGAATATTGCCCAGGTGTTGTTTTTTAGTGTTCACCACTGTTATGGAGAGATAAGTGAAAACACTGTCCTGTCGTGGTCCAGGGAGCCCAGGTTAGAATGTACAGAGAAGACAGTCCCTCTGCTTTCAGAACACGGGAGACCAAGATGTTTTGGGTCAAGGTGAAACCTTCAAACACAGCCAGACATCCATCCAATGATCCAAAATGGCTTTTGATTCCTTAGTTCTGTTTTCTGTCTCTGTGTTTCTGAGGTTTTACAGTGTAATCATTAGACACATATGGTAAGGAGTTTGTTGTATGAGAAACTCACACACCTAGGTACGGGTAACTCAGAGAGAACTGGAGGATTTGCATATTTGTGGACAGTGAGAGGAATCCAGGACACCTGATGAAATCCCCAGACAGCAGGAAAACACGTAAACACGATAAAAAAGTAGACAGGGAGTCAAATTAATGGCAAAAACTCACTGAGATACTATGCAGCACTGTAGCCACACAATTTACTCCTATCCTCCCTTCGTGTTCAGCATTTGCACTACTACACTAAAACACATTTTTTTGGTCAGTGTTCATGTTTAACTGTTTCATACAGACCCATCAAAAAAAAAACAAAAAAACTTCAGCATCTGAAGCTTAATTTTTTTTCTTTACCTGTTAAGACATGTGTACCCGTCCAACTGTATTTACAGTAACAGAGAAAGTTCTGTAGACTTTCCTTTGCCCTTGGCTGTTACACAACTAAAAGAAAGGCATCCAGGTTTCATTTTCCAAGCCCAAAGCAGGCGGTGGCATGCAGCTTTGCTCCCACCTCTGGCACTGACAAGGTTGGCACCTTCACCCCTGCCCAACCAATGGCCGTCACAGCTGTCCTGACTTGTCTGCTCAGTGAGCATTGGAGGGACAGGGAAGGACAGGTGGAAGGAAGTGTTCTCATTCTCTTCTCCTTGTGCTGTATGGAGGACCCGGCGGCACCGGCACTGTAGTTTCTCCTGCTCAGCAGGTGCTGACTTTTATCAGTAGTGACATGAATGTACAGAACTGCCAGGGCACATCCACATAGTTGCTGTCAGGTGTCGTTCCCGCTAACACTCCACCTAGCCCCTGACCTCACAGGCACCCGGTGTGCCTGTCTGTTTGCCTGCCTGCTCTGCTCCCACTGCACACCTGCGCAGGCACACATATAGACACATGCGCACACACATCGTACACTGACTCAGATTAAAGTCTTTTCCCACAGCTGGCCGAAAAGGCTGAGTCTGTGGCTTCCCGTGCACCTCTCGGGGGTGCTGGTTTCTGCGCAAAGTCACATAAGATGCAATATGATAACTGCAGAATTATGCCTTCATTGGCACACGCGATGAGCATCCAGGTGTTTTGTTTTTTTTTCCGTCTCCCCATGTGTGCCAGCCCACAGGTGCTGCCATACCCCCCCCCCCCCGAGCAAAGAGCGCACAGTCTGCGAAGCTTATGATGAGGAATTTCACTGCCTATTACAGCAGGCACAGCAGCATTTGAATATTTCATATCTAAGTCAGAGTTATGAGATGACGCTGAAGTGTGAAAATATGATGTTTGACTCTTGGCTTGAGGAAGGCAAGTGTGGTTACTGTATAAAAGGAGGTCAAGGTTAAATTTGCTCTGTGGATATAAATAGCCCTTCAGTGATGTCCCCCTGATCTCACCATTATTATTTATTAATCGTTGCCATGATCTGGGGAGCACATCCGGCCTCACCATGCAGTTTCAGACAGCTGAAGACAATGACAAGAGAAGGACAAATATCCAACCTGAATTTTAGACCTTCACAATGAAGCCCATATAATTTGGGGTGCAGTGAAACAGGCCTATTTGTTTTGTGTAAAGACGTCATTGCCCCTTTGTTAAACTGCCATATTCAGGATTGCTGACGCTAGTCTTTACAACCATTGTTATTGCCAGGGTATATCAGTGCTTATGTTCCCGACATGACTCTGCCTTTTGTTAAGTATTTTTTTCATTGACATAATTTCTCTATTCCACAATTAATTTTCACCAGGAGAACCTGGGGCTTGACAAGTAACATTGCACATACCAATAAAACTGTGTTGTTTGGCTGGGAAATTATTCCAAATGTCAGAAGTTGAAAATAATCAACTCCTCTGTCTTGGCACATTATACAATCTGTTCCTTCTGTTGCTGTTTTTTTTTTTGCTCCTAGGTTTTGTCCCTTCTCTATAGCGTGTGCATAGTCTTCAGCTGCTCTGTCAGTTCACCTAATACTGGACCTTTCAAACTTATTTCCCTGCAAATGAGTTGTTAGACGCAATCCCTTGGGCTTTGTTAATAGCTCACTAAGCTAAAACATATACCATGTACTTGTAACATTGTGAATTTAGATCCAGTTCATAACCTGTTTGTTCTTCCATTTTCTCTCTCTCCTCCCCGTTTCAGTATTGCGTCTGTGTTCTTATTGCAAAACTGAAAATAAGTTTTTAAAAGAATGTATTAACATCTGTTTGGGCACCAACATGTTTTCTGAACTCTCCCCTGCACCCGGCCAAGAAATAATCCAGCACACCCCTTTAGAAGTGCTGGTAGGTTGTTCTTGTGTGTGTGTGCGTGTGTGTGTGTGTGTGTGTGTGTTTAGCTGTTTCCCCCTGCTTCCAGTCTTACTGCTAAGCTAAGCTAACTGTCTCCTAGGTCAAACTTCACACTAGGATACTGGTATGACAATAGTATCAATCTCCTCATCTAACTCTTGCTAAGAAAGTGAGTACGTGCAATTTCCGAAATGTCAAAGTACTTCTCTGCCTGCAAACACACATGTTCAAGCTACATGTTTGAACTTGTGGGATTTTATTATGCACAGTTTGTTCATTTCTTTGGTATTAAACAATGGGGATCTGCCAGTGTTGCATCTTTGTGTTTTTAAAAACAAGATTCCTGAAACATAAATTAATCAGGTTTTTCCTGTTTTCTCTTTTTTTGGTTAGTTCTTTTTTGTGTTTTGTGTTGTGGAGGTGTTGTGGAGGATTGAGTTGGTTGATGACTTCAGACTGTTTTAATGAAATCTAATTAAGGCATTGTTCTGACTGTTTTTTATAGCATTCACATTGTATTATTGACCTTTTAAATCTATTTTATTACTGCACGTCAAGACTGTGCTGTTAGGATATTGCCCTTAGTTTTAAAAGTATGATCTTCCTACCACAGAACACCCCAGGCCAGCTCGCTCTTTATACTTGGCTCTTAGCCAACCAATGTCACGTGAGGTGTCACTCTGGAGCTGAGGTAAAGAAAGTATATTTTAATGATTTAGCATTGAGTGCCTTTCTATTCTATATATTCCATCATCTCATTTCCATGATTTGTAACTACTTGGTAGCTGGAATTATTCCTTAGGGGGAATAATTCCTTGGCACAGAAGCAGACATTCAATTGAAAATACACACCGGGCAATTTTAATTTGAGAGGATACTGAAGAATCACCCATTTATTAAGCCTGTTTGATAATCAAAGCTAATGGATCATTTCAATTTTCTTAACTCTAAAAGGAAATGAGAAGAGGTTATTTGTGTCTTGTAATTCGGATATATGAAATGAGATGATTTGTTATTAAATGGAAGTATGCTTTTGTAATCGGTTTGCTTAATTGATTTTTTTTAATGTGAAAAGCAGAGTTTTTCCTCCGCAATGATTTGGAATTAATGTGTACATCCGCAAATATTGACCTTTTTTTTTAAGTATTGCTACCACTAAACAAGACCAGGCAGAGTGCATGTGTGCAGGTTATTGCCATAAGGAACTGATCACTATGCAGCCAGAGATCTAAATCTCCCACAAGGTGTCTCAGATCTGGAGTAAACACAGAGGGACCCAAGGGCATTACAGGTGCATCACGATGACGCACACCACTCATCAATGTCCTAGTCCTTGACAATGTCATTCTAAACTGAGAAAAAAAGGAGCTTCTGGGATCTGTTCAGTGAGGCAGGCTTGTTTACATTCTCCCTTTTCTTTCTCCTCCTAATTCTTTCTGGCATTCTTTTTCCTCTCCTCCTTTGTTTTGATGGAGGCTGGTATCTTATTGGTGGAAACGAAAAGACAGGTTGATTGATCAGGCCAGGGGTTATTGATCAAGCTGATCCTCTGCCATGACCCTTGACCTTCTGATTGATAGCAACCCCTATAATGAGGCCTCAGAACAGAGACCGTGGGATAGGGGGTTTTGGGAAGGGCGCCTGTGGGGAAAAAAACAAAAAAAACCCCAAAGGGATGCGTAGCGTACAAACACACACACACACACACACACACACACACACACACTCACACTCACACTCACACACACACTCACACACACACGCGAGCCCCGCTCAATCAACTTGGTGCCATTGTTACATACAGTGCCCTCGATAACCCCAATTTGCATAATCGGCTTTTGCATTGTTTGGCCTAGACACATTAAGGTACGGCATTGCATTGTTGACTGCAAATCAGCACGTGCCCATTGTTTGCTCATCCTGATGTAGTGTTATGCATTGTTTACTTATGCTGTAGCATGTGTTTTCTGGATTAAAGCTTACCTTTCCCTGCCAGACTAAAATATACATTACATCTTGCACGAAGACAATGGGTCTACAATGTAGTTTATGTACTCCATAAAGCACCTTGATTATTTGCAACCCATCCAAAGAATATAAGGTATTTATGTTCTTTACAAAGTCCATTGCATTTTGTTAATATTTACTGAGCACATTCTAGACATTCCAGCCATTTTTGTTGGTTATACTGGGCTAAGGACTGCACCTCTACTGTGAGATGTTTGTACTTTGGTTTTAACACAATATACACTGAGAATCTATATATCTATCCGTCCATCTATCCATCTAGGACCACAGTCGATGCATGGCAAGAACAAGGACGGAGGTCAGGAGAGGAGAAACCCTGCATCCCATGCGTAGATGTCGTTAGTACTGACTAACCCATTCAAACTAGCACACAAAGTGAATTTGCAAGTATGCACATTGTATGCACCCAAGCATACACCCCCCCCCCACCACCACCACCACCACCACATGCTGCGTTGCTGCTATTCCCATTTCTGCTCACAGGGAAAACTACCAACTACCAACCATGTCCAATCCATTAAAACACAGTCAAACAGATAAACAGTGGTGAGCAAACATGCACATTTGCTGTAAATACATATACAGCACAGTGCACTGACACTGGCGCCGCTTTATGAATACGATGTTTTATTGTCATTTGGCACGTAGTTTTTCTTTTATTTGTCAGATGCGTGTAAATATTGCCCTGCCAATGAAACATGCAGCCTTAAAGATGTTGAGCAATGAAGCTTGGCTGTATTAATAAAGGGAAAACTTTGATAGGTATGAACCGTTGAGATGTGCTTACAATGGTTGCTTGAGAGTATGTTGACTTTGCTAACAGGCATTGGGTTGGGCTAGTCCACCATTTGGCAGCAGTTGATTTGGTTTTATTTAGTCTACAGATATTAATATTTTGTCTTTCTGTTTAAAACTGTTTCCCTTTTGTTTTTCACTGTATTTTAAAGTGGGCGCTGTGTTTGATGTGAAGACCCCCTGACCCCTACAGTGCAGGTGTTTTGTTTGGGTGAAACACCTGGTGTTGTGCCAAGAACTGCTGCAGCATTTTTCACAATGCATGTAGTCATTTGATCCATTGTCAATGAAACAATTTTGATTATAGTAGCGTTAATGTTACACTAAATTACTCTGTATTGATTTAAAACATAAGATTGGGATGTTTTAATGTAATTCTGTGGTTAAATGATCAAGGGCTGCAAATTTTCATGCATATCTGAGGAAAAAATTACTTTCCTTTCTGCACAATTAAATGCAATTTTCCCATGGTATCATGTTCCCCAATTAGTCTAATTCAGTCCTGCGTAGGCCTCCACTTGACTGCACAGTAGGTGTTGAAAGGTGTTGAGGTTGATCTACAACTCTCCAAATGTCAAAAGGGGTTAGATATACTATAAATATGGAATTTATTGGTGTATTTTACAATGTAAATATACAGTTTATTTTATCTGAGGAAGATCTTGCAAGTAAAGGGGGGGGGGGGTGAGTTTGAGTGCGGTGAGTTCAACGTGTGAATGTTATGCTGAAGATTCAGTAGTGACAAATTTGCAATGGCTGACATATGAATTTGATCTTTGCACTCTTTTCCTCACATCTCTCCAGACCCTAGAGCAAGCTTTTGGTCATCCTTAAATGATTTTAATAACACCAAGCCATTTTTCTTCCAATGGGCCATATCCCATTCACCTTAGCAGATATTTTTCCACTCTTCCTCACCCAGATGGATCAGACTACCTCAAGCGAAAAAGTTCCAGAAATCTTCCAAGAAATTATTTCTCTCCTTATTCCTTTCTTGGAAAGCATTCAGTTTCAGCCATCATTTGGTGAACTGGAGGCCTGCGCCAAATTGTTGTCAGTCCTGGGGGCTTGATGCCTCAACCTGGTTAATACCACTGCAGAAACCACTCTACTTTGTGTTTTTATGGACAAGCGTCACTGCAACTGTATTTCAAGTAGGCCGGCTAATGAGCTTTTTAACCATCTCCATATGGACGTGCTCTAACGTCTAGACGGAGGGGCAGTAGTGGTGGCAAGCAGTGGTGTGCTGACTGTGCCGTACTCTGCACCCCTGCACATATAATTCTTGCCCACAAGCAGCAGAGTTAAACGAAGGGCAAGCCTTAGTTGCTTTTGGGGACCCATAATGGGTTATTGTTTACCACACAGCTCACAACAGCAGCTAAAATCCAGGATGTGAAGATGATGAGGAACACACTGCTCATGCACATTTACATGTGTAGACAATGGTATGATGGTCAGAATGGCTCTGTATTTCCTGGAGTGTCCAACTGAGATGTTTAGGTTTTACTTTGGGAGTTAGACACAGAATTCATGTTAAACTATTTCATACATCTTTTTTAAATTTTTTAATAATTGATCGGCTAAAAGATTCTCAAGAGTGCAGAGACACTGGGATGACAAGAGACAATTCAGTGTTAAGTTATTGTCCTGACTCATTACCATATTTTAGCCATTGGACTTCTGCTGGTGTGGCATTGAGCTTACATGCATCTTACTCGGTTCTCGTCATATGTCTGGAAACCATTTGTCAGTTCAGACCTAGAAACAGTTTAACACTGTGATTCTATAAGTTACTGTTTTAAAATCTGATTTGGATCATTTTGTGTTGCATTTTGCTTTGGAAAATTAAGCTTTTGCAAGCAACGGTGAATGATTTTTGTGTGAGGAAGCCGTCAAAAACGAGGACAATGCACTTCCATATGGTGGCCACGGTGAGAGACCAACTTTCTGCAACCCCTAACTCTTATGCTTTTATCTACTTCATAGAAGCACAGAGGTCCTACAGCTGAAAAAGCAAGACACGCCATTGCTAACACCTGTGTCGTCTGATCAGCTACACTGCAACACAACATAAGTGATCTCAGTGAAAAAGAGCAGCTACAGCAGTGAGCTATGCCAGCTGAGGCCAAGCAAAGTGTATGAGGGGCCAAGTTTGTCAAACCAATCTACCCCTTCAACCACACAGCTTCCCAGATGGTGGTGGTAAGTATTTCACTGCCAATTGACCATTTAGCTCAAACAGAAGAAAGAGAAAAAGAATTCAGAGTTTCTAGTTGGTTTTTGGCATTGAAGAATGTACAGCAAATATTTAGACGATATAAAAATGCAAAAGTAGACTGAAATCCTTTAAAATGTGAACTGCATTTCAAGCTGTATCCACGTTCTTTTGTATCATTTGTTAGCTCAAAATCAGAGTTGATCAAGATGTGACTTCCAACTAGCTTATGTTTGACCGGTAAGTATGAATAAATTGATAACATATACTGTATGTTACCTTGGTCTAGCATTCATGAGCTATTATATAACTGAATCAGATGCTGTGTCATTAAGCATAAGATCATTCAAGCATGTTACTTGAGAAAATGTATCTCTTTGCCACAAGATACCAACAGTTAACTTTAGTGTTGTGTATGGTTGTGTAGGGTTGTGGATGACGATATGTACAGTTAAGTATTGCATGATGACTTGAAAGTACCAAGCAATATTGACAGGGTTTGGTATGTTTTTGTGTCTTAAACTGCTTCGTCTTTTTTTTTTTTCCACCACAAACTGTTTTAGCCAGTAAATGGGATTTGTAATTTGACAGCAAAATTCTGCCCTAAAGGTGCAGATAAGTAGACAGATGTAGTCAGAGTATAGAAAGATAAGATTCTCTGTGGTATGAAAAGCTAGAGGCAGAAATATAACATAGTCATATCCTGCCTTCCTTCTTACTTTCTGTTGCTCTACAGCTGGAAGCTATGACTAATAAATGATGTAGCACTTGGATAGGGGAAGATAAAGGAGCAGACCGGAGGGCTGGGAGGGGGTTAGCATATATAGATATATTTATATATATCAAAAACACCAAAATGTGATACATTATAGTATAGTAATATAAATGCATTTAGGAGAGACGATTAAATTACAGATTTAGAACTAGGACACAACCATGTGCTTGAGATAACTTCTCCCTGTTTGCTGTGATCCAGAATGATCTACTATCTGAAATGATCATTCAATTTGCTGTAATGAATGTAAATAAAACAGTAGACTTCATTACTTCACATGGAATAAGATTGAATTATTAAAAATTTCACTTTTCATCAACAAAATTGGATATTTTTTTTGATTCTTTGCATCGTACCATGAGTAATCCATCTACGCTCTGCCTCGGATGGCAATTCGTGTACCATTATACCAATACTCTGGTTATAGTTTGATTATCAAGCCATAACACAATAGCAGTCTCTATTTTCAGCGTCCATGTATACTGTATTATGCCACTGTTCAGCTGAACTGGCTGTCCTTCCATGCTAAGCGCATATAAATGACAGCTGTCATAAGCATTAGAAAAGATTAAACCCGATTTAAGGGAATGTATACATTTTATGTAATCTTTGTGATATTCTGTTTAAAAGTAACAAACAACACCTCCATTTCAGTTCACACATCCCTTATTGGGAAGTGCTTCCATTTTATCAGAAACTGCCTGTGCACCAGTTTTCATGGAATCACTGAAAATTCGACCAAGTGTGAGTTTGAAGGTAGCACAGGATTATACTCTTAAGGGCTTTAATGGGTATTCTGTAACGCCATTATATTTAGAAAGAAGTACTGCCTAACAAGGTTCGGCCCACTGTTGTGGAATCCTATTGTTACTGCAGCTTTGCATAACCACTTTTATGTCTTTCTCACTTCTGAACCAATTTAGAAATTCCCCATATTTACTGTAAACCTAATCTGCATTATTCTTTAATGTGTTAACCTTGTTGACACTCTGGTATATCATTTTACTCTCCAGATCATCCACCAAAAAAAAGAGGTATAAGCATTTAGGTTTGCACTTTAGAATAGCCACAGTCACAGATTAATCTGGGTGCATTAATGGATTATAGGACAATGTTTTTTTCCTATTTGACTCGCGCTGCTCCACAGTCACTCGGGTGACGTAGTGGGATTATTGTACGATGCTGTGACCACTTTTCTCTAAACAGAAGTGATAGGGAGACAGCAATGGGTGCATCACCCACCATGGGTGCAATGGGAGCAAGAGCTGAAGTTTGACAATACTTACAATCCACATGCCGTCAGACAATATAAATATAGTTCCCATTCTTGACACATCATAATTGCTGAAAACAAAATCTGAAGAACCATTAAACAGGCATATTTTTACTCTGTTCTTCCACTGAATATAAACTCACTGATCCCGGTGTCGATGGCACGCGTTCATATTTTACCCATCTCCCCAAGATGTTGCTTGCACATATGTGATCTCCCTCAAACAAAAATTGTATGGCAAGTGGGAAAATATATGTGTGTGCATCCAGATACTGAATAGATGCACGTATATTTGGCACAAATATTTACTGTTCAAACTCTTTATCTTCTACTAAACTGCAATACAATGTATTGGCTTTCATTTTACATCTAGATGTTTGGATTGAACATTAGAAACTGGGAGTCTCTTGTATTTCAATTCTGATCAAAACATTATATTACATGACGATTATATTAATCAGTCGCCTCTCCATTTGTCTTTTATGCATGGCTTGTTCTTTTTCTGATTTGACACAAAGGTTCATGTTTGTCGAACCCTGGCTGATCATAACATCATGCCCTCGTGAAAGCGATGGGTGGGTTCTACTTTATGGACTCAGACGTGCTTTGGGATTTGTAGGATAGCACAGGGGGCTCTGTGACATGAACCATCACAGATCATTGGGTTAAGATGGGATGTTGTCTTCCTGGACCATTAAATCCAGGAATAACTGGGAATCAGCCTCTTTTTAAACAGAGAGGTATTTTGATGCTCTTTTACGGTTAAATGGTAAAGCCAGGGAAGCACACAGTTTGAACTTTGTGCGTTTGATTGGTCCATGCCCTGAAGGGGTTGGATGGTGGGTGCAAGACTATACGAAAACAATTCAACTCAATCTCCTTGCATAACAGAGGGATGGTGAATGACCTTTATGTGAGCATGTTTCAGAGGGTTTTTTTGTCCTTCCAGTCTGTACATAGTGTACCAACCTGGAAGGATGCTGACTGTAAGACATTAGGTCATCTATTCTATCTTCAGCACTCATGTTCCTTTACAGAGAGAGAGAGAGAGAGAGAGATAGTCTGATCTTAGGTGAAGAAGTGAAGAATGTAATTACAGGTCTGGAGAAGTCTTTTACTTTCTGTCATGGTACTTTGGGACATGGGGGGGTGCATTTCCATTTTCTTTCAGTGTAAACTCCTGATATCAGGTATCTTTTATGAAAATCCACTTGCAGTACATTGTAACACTGAATTACATCCAGTTGGTATTTGGCTGATTGAAAAAATGGCCATCGGCTAAAAAAAAAAGTTTGCATTTTACCACAATGTATGCATGAAAAGTAAACAGTCTAATGGGAATCATGAGTCTTTGAGACCAGCATCCGTATAAAAAACTCTTCAAAAGAGCTAGAAGAGTTGCCACACAACCAAAACTGAAAAGAGGATTTCTTTACAGCCTGTCCAGGGAAGATTTGGACACAAAAACTTATCCACTGTCTCCTTTGCTCCCAGCAATTTTCAAGGTCAAACACCTTTTGGTATGTCATTTCCCCCTGCTCACAACACAAAAGGAAATATGTGGCCTAAAGTCGCAACACCATACGAAGAAGAAAACAAATATTTAATGTTTGTTCTCTCTGCCCTTTATGGTAGGTGGCAAATTTTGGCCGTCTAAACAAGACATTTACGACAAACAACCGTGGGAGAGCAGAGAGGAAACACAGAAATTCCAGCTGACTGTCTCTATGAAAAGCCATTAAAGGTAAGGTAACTCTCCTTTCTGTGCCAAAATATTTTCGGGGGAACAGTAACATTAACCAGAGGATTGTTTTCATTTCACTCGGCAGCTGAGACTTACAAAGGCTTTGTCACCAGTCTCAAAGGCTTACAAACCTGAGCTGAGAGTATGGTTTTGAAATTCACATCCATCTAAAGTGACATGTCAGTAAACATTAGGATGTGTGAGTCTACCTCAAACTTACAAATCCCTTACATTTTTCTTTTTTTTCCAAAACCCTTTGCCAAAATTCCTGGTGTGGTAATGGTAACTTGGGATAAACTTAGACTGGAGTTAACTGAGTTGTCCAGATTTTTACTGAATATACACAGGCAGAAAATACAGGAGTGCACTTATTAACCTATTGCTTTTAAATTGCAAGAAAAAGGTGCATACGGTCCATTAAATTAAGTAAAGGAGGTGCATCTGCTATTGCTTTGCTAGTGTGCCATTACTTATTTGATTTAATTCTTACTTGATTTAATTCTTACTTTATTTTGAAAAAAAAATGTGAACGGGGAACACTTAGCCTTTGTAGAATAAATCATACTTTTCCAAATCTGAAATAGAGGATTTTCCCAAAAGTCAGCAAGTTGCACAATAGTTTTTTTTTCTTCACACTGCATAAAACACGCTATTTATTTATTTATTCATTCATCTATTTATTTCTTCAGACGCTGGAACTTGTAAATATCGATCTCTATCGATCCCACATATCCTTATTTGATTTCTTTTGAACGCTTCAGAATAAAAGCTCCGACCTCCGAGTATAATCTGGCGCAGTCCCCGAACTGTTTTCTGCATTTTAAACATTTGCATTTAGGA
The DNA here is from genome assembly GCA_016859345.1 of Istiophorus platypterus. Taxonomy (NCBI): domain Eukaryota; kingdom Metazoa; phylum Chordata; class Actinopteri; order Istiophoriformes; family Istiophoridae; genus Istiophorus; species Istiophorus platypterus. Next base: position 9,762,683 of record CM029128.1, on the reverse strand, counting down.
GCAGCCCTTCGAGGGATCTTTTTCTTTTTTTTTTTATTTATGTATATCTTCGCAAACGTGAGCGCCCTAAAGTCTTATCGCTTATAATGAAATCCAACTTAGAAATAAAGCTTTCTGCGGGGATTTCAGCCGAGGACATCGCGGATTCTGGATATCGTGCCCTCGACCGCCTGGTTCGTGGTCCTGTGTTGTGTCGGACTCGGTGGAAGGCGTTGGATTGTTTAAATTGTAACCACTAGAGGGATACATATACGCCCTCCAAACTCCGTAAACACCATCCCATCACTATGTGCCATAGGGAGAATTACCGTCAGTGAGAGTTGCCTACCTGTGTGACTTCCCACTTTGAAAAAAAAAAAAAAAAAAAAAGAAAAAGAAAAAAGAGAAACACGGCCCCGGAACATTTGAAACATGAGTTGTTCTAAAAAAGACTTAGAGAGAAACTGCCTCTAAAGCGGACGACGAGCCCCGACTCCTCCAAGTGTATCTGCTCCGGGCAATCAATGAGGACCGCGATGCTTACTTCTGCAGCTCTCTGCCCCTCTTTCTCTCTTTCGCCTCACCAGATATCATAGTGCAATTTCAACTTTTGTGCAGGCACACAGGCAAAAGGGAAGTTTGGATTCCAGTTTTTTTGTTTTTTTTTTTTTTTTTTTGTGAACGGGGAACACTTAGCCTTTGTAGAATAAATCATACTTTTCCAAATCTGAAATAGAGGATTTTCCCAAAAGTCAGCAAGTTGCACAATAGTTTTTTTTTCTTCACACTGCATAAAACACGCTATTTATTTATTTATTCATTCATCTATTTATTTCTTCAGACGCTGGAACTTGTAAATATCGATCTCTATCGATCCCACATATCCTTATTTGATTTCTTTTGAACGCTTCAGAATAAAAGCTCCGACCTCCGAGTATAATCTGGCGCAGTCCCCGAACTGTTTTCTGCATTTTAAACATTTGCATTTAGGAGCAGCCCTTCGAGGGATCTTTTTTTTTTTTATTTATGTATATCTTCGCAAACGTGAGCGCCCTAAAGTCTTATCGCTTATAATGAAATCCAACTTAGAAATAAAGCTTTCTGCGGGATTTCAGCCGAGGACATCGCGGATTCTGGATATCGTGCCCTCGACCGCCTGGTTCGTGGTCCTGTGTTGTGTCGGACTCGGTGGAAGGCGTTGGATTGTTTAAATTGTAACCACTAGAGGGATACATATACGCCCTCCAAACTCCGTAAACACCATCCCATCACTATGTGCCATAGGGAGAATTACCGTCAGTGAGAGTTGCCTACCTGTGTGACTTCCCACTTTGAAAAAAAAGGAAAAAGAAAAAAGAGAAACACGGCCCCGGAACATTTGAAACATGAGTTGTTCTAAAAAAGACTTAGAGAGAAACTGCCTCTAAAGCGGACGACGAGCCCCGACTCCTCCAAGTGTATCTGCTCCGGGCAATCAATGAGGACCGCGATGCTTACTTCTGCAGCTCTCTGCCCCTCTTTCTCTCTTTCGCCTCACCAGATATCATAGTGCAATTTCAACTTTTGTGCAGGCACACAGGCAAAAGGGAAGTTTGGATTCCAGTTTTTTTTTTTTTTTTTGTTTTTTTTTTTGTTTTTTTTAGGGGGGGGGGGGGTGTTGTCCAAAATTTACCTCTTGTTTTCCTTTAATAAATATGAGAGGTCGGTTTGTTGTCACTTTTCTTTGGAATTTAATATGTGCCATTTCTTATGCTGTTTTACGGGTAGGATAAGGAAACAACAAAAAGGTGTGACAAGAGCTTGGCGGACAACTGTGGATTTCTGCGAGTAACTCCTACCGTCCAAAGGGGATGAGGGGGGCATCGGCCGGACCCCCCTCTTGATTGATTACTTATTAGTCATCCCTTTGGCTAAATGGGACCCATTGAAAAGGCACCGTGGAACACATACATGAATCAAATATTCCTGTGTCCCCTGAATGTCTCCAGAGTAGTTTTGCTTAAGAGAGGGGGTCGTGGCTTAGCATTATAAAGAGGGAAAAACAGCATAGCTTTATGGGTTTATTTAGACAGTTTCTACGGTTTGACATTCTGCCGCTGTAAAAAGAGAGAAGGAAAAAACTCGAGAAGATTCCAAAGAGGAGAACATTTGTGGACATAATTTTTTTTCCCTAGTTATTCCGTTTCTTTTAATTTTTTTTCCCCCCGTCTTATTTTAAATATTTTTTTGCCATTTCCTCTCCCGAAAAATGAAACTTTGGACATCTCCCTGGGTGTCTTGCCTGGTGATTCTCATCCTGTGTTTTGGATCAGAGTGCGGGACAGCCCGGAGAAAGGGGAGATCCAAGAGGGAGTTGGTGCGCATTAGGGAGGCGAAAGCCACCATCCCAGGGGCTTGTGCCACACGTCTGCCCCGGGGCAAACGGTCTTTGCCCGGCTTGGAGCGACGGGTGCTTCGCCAGCGTCGGCGCTCCTCGCAGGCGGAGGAGAACTCTCCAGACCGCGGGAAAGCTGTCTATTTCACCGGCAGGGGAGATCAGCTACGGCTGAAGCCCGGCGTGGAGATACCCAGAGGAAATTTCACTCTGGAGATGTGGATCAAACCGGAGGGAGGTCAGCGATCACCTACAGTGATTGCAGGTAGGATAGTCTACACATCCTCCATCCTATTGTCAGCCCAACTCTCTGTGTTAGTGTAACTCCAAAACTGGCGAGTTAAATCTGACAGTGAGAAGTGAAGGTGCAAATGTGCAGTATTTTTTATCCCGGTGTCATGTAGTCTATCAAACAAAGCAACATGCAGTTTCAGCGAGTTGAAAATGAGTTCATCTATCAGACTAGACAATGATGTAATGCTCTCAAAAGTACAGCGGATATTTTAGGTAGTGCAAGCGTAGGGTCACTTAAGATTTTGATCATATTTAAGGTACCCACCACACCGAGCGATAAACGCGGCCATTTGGTTTTATTTTACAAATGAACCCCCCCTCTCTCAATTTCTTTCTCGTTCACTTTGGAAAGATGGTGCGTGGTGGGTGGGGGGGGGTATTATCGTAAAAATCTAAGTGAGGAGTACGAGCAGCAGATGTAGGCTACTGCATCATTTGACCGGCAGCTGATGTCACCGTGCGTAAAATGTAATTTCTCCGTTCCGACTTGGCTATTTTCAAACTATGATGTAATGGGCAAAACTTTGTTGAGCGAGAAACGTCACGTCAGCGGCGAACGGCGGAGGTTTCGCCGTATGTGGAGGCGCCCCGCGCTCCCGGCGGCAAGCGAGCAAGCAGGCGGCGAGGCTTGAGTGTCCCCCGAAAATCGACACCTTCGGATTGGCTACCGGAGTTACGGGACGGGACCGAGGGATCCAGGGTTTCCCCTCCTGCGCCAAAAATGCGCTGCTTGCGTTTGCGCCGTGGCGGTGCGCTTTCATGCCGTTACGTACTACGGTCTCTCGGAGACGACAATTGAGCAAGACGACGGGCCGTTCGCCCGGCTTCTAATTAAAGGCGCAGTCCGACAGCGACGATGCGTCCCCGTCCGCCGACTGCGCAGAGAGGGATACTCAGACGCTTGAGTGCATCCCTGCCGCCGGAGGAAAGGATCCACACTTTTGTGGTTGTCGTCTGTGCGCACTCCTGTTTTTATTTTATTTTTTTTTTTGCCCTGCCAAGTCTGCAGCCATGCGTAAAGGCGCACTAGAAATGTGTTAAAAACTGCTGCCCTGCATCATCTGTTTTGACCAATAGCGCTTTTGTGCATTACAGTCTTGGACAGTTTTTTTTTTTTTTAATTGCTTTTTCTTGCCGATAGGGAGCGTTGCATACACAACTCATTGCCTGCTACAGTACTTGTGCAGATGGCTGCCTTTGAACTGAACTGAACTGAATTGAACCCAGTCCTCCTCAGCCTCCTGTATGCCAGGCTGCACGTTTGGGGACGTTACTAAACCCTATGAGTAAATTTACTTGCTCCTTAATTTTCTATCTGTCTGGCTCTCTCAAAATAATCCCCTCCCATCCACACAGATAAATAATCACTTTTGTGTGTGTGTGATTGTGTGTGTGTGTGTGTGTGTGTGCGTGTGTATCAAGATACGGTACACTTTTAGGTAGTGCTAGCCAGTTGGCAGGGACATGCTCCGCAAAGCCAATCCCTTGTAAGAGTCTCAAACTGGGGGAGAGGGGGGTGAGAGAGTCTGTTGTGACCTGAGTGACTCTTAGATTTTCAGGGGATGGACACAATAACAGGAACATCTGTACAGTATAATGCAATCTGGTACAACAACAACACAAACCACGACCATCACATTAATCACAGATTTGAATAAACACCTCTCTGACACCCTCTTAACAGAAAATTAAATTTCTAGGCTTTACAGATGTGGTATTGGATCACATTATTTTGTACAGGTGTTGTTGTTGTGCCCGCCCCCATCTGTACAGGCTTCTGCCTACTAGATACCTCTACCCACGTATGATATAATGTGTTCATTTTTAAGATTTGCTGTAAGTGTGCTCACATCAGTCAGCTTTAGAGGGGTCCCGAAGAGAACAAATATGATGATCAAACAAATTCAATAAAAGCCTAATCTTTTAAATCCAATTCAGGCCTCAAAAATCCCAGTGCCTTTAAAACTGCTCCATCCCCTTGTTTTGATCCCAGCACAGTGTTGTTTGCAGCAGCTGTTTTTTTTACTGTGTTGTTTTTGACCATCTCTCTCGCTCTCTCTCTCTGTCTCTCTCTCTCGCTCTCCCCCCTCTTTCTTTTTCATTCTTTCTTGCTTTCTATCCTCCAGATTTCAATTCCCCTTTATTTATGTTCATATGTGTTATTGTTTTCTGTGCAAGTGGGAAATAAGGATATCATCATACAGTGAGCTCAGATGTTATCTTGGAATCCTTTACCGATTTTAGTGACATTTTCTTGTCTCTAGTCATAAGTTTTTTTTCCTTTGGAGGTTTTTTTTTCTTTTTCAAAAAATTTCGCAAACACATGAGAAAAAAAACACATGAACAGATTATAAATGAGCTCCCAAGATGATCAGTTCATTATGATACGTAAAGAAGAAACTTTACCTATTACACTTCCTTGGAGGGGTGGAGCAGATTTGGATGCTTTCTCATTTAACCATTTTTTGGGAAAAAAGAATGTTCAAGGATCAATCACTGTTACTTTATACTCTACAGATGACTGAACAAACCATGATTAAATAAAAGTGTGGATCGTACTGTGTCCTTGAAAGTGAACCACAAGTCCTTTAGAGAAAAGGTTTCTTGTCCTGTCATTTCCCAAGTGTGACAGTTATATGTGGTCAGATCTAAAAGCATTCGAGCCATAAGCGTAAGAGTGGGAGTCTACACACACACAGTAACACACGTACATGTGCATACACCCACCAGTCTACACTCACACACCCAACCACACAATCAGAACATCAAGTTCTGTGTCCAAATGTTATGCAAACTTTGTTGTGCCCTATTAGCCCTCATATCCAGGTCATGTTGGGTTGTCCCGCATCAAAGGAAGAGGAAAATAAATCACAAGAGCAATGGAGGCTTTCTTCCATGACCTGCCGGGGACAATTATATGCAGACGTTGGCAGATAATTGCTGTGATAACAGATATATCTTGTGATGATACATACAAAAATTTGTTCAAAAGCACATTGAGGGTCATTTTTTTCATGGATACTTAAAAACTGTATCCTCTTCCTGTTTCATTATATTCAAATATGACTGGGATTCTAACAGTAAGATGAAAAATCATGACTAATGACCAGACACGTGATTGGAATTTGAAAAAGGTGGAGGTCCAACTCTAACACTTATCCTCAGCGATTGTTAGCTCATCTAGAAACATCTACACAGTCTTATTATTAGTTCGAACCATTATTACAGTCATGCACTGAGTGCCTTATGAGTGATGAGTTGTTGAATACCCCGAAATCCCGATTAATATCCTTACATTTAATGGAAAGGTTTTCTGAGAGTGACAATGTCAAAGTATAAATTATAGTGTGGTAAAAGTGTAGTATCAATTTATGTCATCTGACATTCAAAAATATGATTTGTTGTTATGTTGACTCATTTAAACCAGATTTTGGTTGAATTAAATCAGTGAAACTTGACAACCAAGTTGAATGTTTAAAGTCAAGTGTTGTAAAGTGTCATAATAAAATTTTTATAATCGATATCCTTGTTATGGTCATTAAGCTTGTTTTTAAAATGTCAATGGAATTTTCCATTGTCTCCTCAGGAAAATTGCTGCCGAGGTCACTTTTGTATGACTATGAAAAGTGCCTTTCTATGACCTTTCAGAGCCAGAACAGCTCAAAAGTAAATGGAGTATTCATTGTTCCCTTCCTCCCTGCTTTTTATCAAGTCTTTGTGACATTTTTCTTTGTCTGTGCATGTGTATTTTTTTTTTTTTTTTACTTTTTCTTTTTTCCTGACTGTGTTTTTCTTGGAAGAAGACAAATGGCAAGTGCGAGGAAGGTTGCCTTTGAACCTGACAGGAACCGCAATCCGCTGTAGCGTGTGCACATGTAGATCCCTTCGTGTGCGTGTTTGTTTATGTTTCTGAGTGGACACAAATGTGTAGTGTGTTCCGTGTTTCAATTTGTCTGTGCATGTGTGGGGGTGTGTATTTGTTCATGAGCGCGTATATATGCATTTCTGTATTAGTATGTGCATATGTGTGCATATGTGTGCATAGGTGTGTCTGTGTGAGCCTGAGCAGTCGCAGTGCAGGGTCTGGAAAAGTGTAGTGTGTTAGATTAATTGAGCATGGCAGAATTATGACAGCTGTTTACACTAGGAGCCCTACGAGCATTTTAGCACACCTTTTAGCCTTGAGTGCACTAGCTGACAGATGGAAGGCTTTTTCCTTCCAGTGTAGTGGAAAGCCTGAAAACGTCATCCACCAAAAGACTGACCTTGATGCTGAACCCAACCCTCACTCTTTGAACATTAGTCCATTGAAATACCAAGTTAATGAATGCTTACTGGAGTGTTCATCTAATTAGAAACAGGTCAAAGTTAGCAAGATGTCCGTGCAATCACCATTAGCCAGCCACTTATTGCAGGCCTAGGTAACCCAATCGATGGGGAACAAAGGCATCTGAAGAGGACAAGTACATTGAGGCAAAGATGTGATCATTACTATGATAATAAGCTTATAATTTTAGACCATACTAAAGGTAGCAGAGGCAAACTTGAAGAGTCATTACAGGCATTTAATACAGATCTCAGAAGCAACTGTAAAGGACCCACCATACCTACTTTATATGGGTTGCATGTGCAGGTCACAGATCACTCGTCTCTTTGTGGATACATATACCTGCCAGAAAAACCATGGTTATGAGTTCTACCATAATGTTAACAAGTCCCAGGAATGCATTCTAGTGACAAGAGTGGGGTCCAGCTCTCTCCCCAGGATCACCTGTGAACACCAAGACTTTCACATTCTGAGATAGACCTTGTGAGGCATGGCAAAGGGCTGTGGAACTTTTGCACTCCTTGACTGGACCGTATGGATATATGCAACATAGTCATGAACATGTAGTAACAAACACACATGCACACTCACAGACGTGAAGTTGTGTGCCTGCACACCTCAACAAGCGCTAAACAAACAAACTGTTAGCATTCAGAGATCCCCTAAGAAGTGAAAACACATTACCATGCTGAAGCTGACATTCACGGTCCAAGTGAAACAGGAAAAAGGTGTTTTGGTGCCTCTACAAAAACAAGGCTTTAGCAGAAAACTAGCCTTTTCTGGCTACCCTACTGGCAAGGGAGATTTACACGAACACTTTAAAAGCGCTCAGTGTTCACGAAAAAGCTGTACCTAGATATTTCCATGGGGTCTCCCTAAGCTAAACATGCACTTCAACCCAATTTCCAGGACAGCATGCCCTTAGATATCAAAAAATATATCATATCAATGCATTTCTTGCTCTCGAACCTCAACAAGATTATCAACCCCATGCATTATATGTAGAGCATTCAAAATGTATACAGTGAAATTTAACTGGCTTATTGACCAACAAAAACTTAAATAAAACTAGCATTAAGGATTGCATGCAGGGGACTTGCGCAGACTGCACAAATTTTATTAGTCAAAAGAGAAAATGTGGATGGAAATTAATCAGATCTCTTTCATGTGATCAATTCACAATGCTTTTTGTTGTTTCTGCTCATTTTATCACATGTTCATGTTCACAATCAGACCCGAAAATGAAGCCATACGCATATTAATCGCCTCTTTTTCATCCTCTCTCCAGGCCTATACGACAAATGTTTCTATGCCTCCAGTGACCGTGGCTGGCTGTTTGGCATCCAGGCAGTTAGCGAATACGGGAACCGTGACCCCCGCTTCTTCTTCTCCCTTAAAACTGACCGTGCTCACAAAGTGACCTCCATTCACTCCAATGCTCGCTATGTACCCAACCAATGGGCACACGTGGCAGTCACGTATGATGGCATATACATGAAGCTTTTCGTCAATGGCGCCCAAGTGGGCGTCAGTCGGGAGCAATCAGGTGATGTCTTCAGCAATTTGACCAAAAAGTGCAAAGTACTGATGATTGGGGGGAATGCACTGAATCATAATTACAGGGGAGCAGTGGAAAGGGTGGGTCTATGGAGGCAGGCTCGAGGGCAGAGAAAGATTATCAGGGATATGCAGGGCCATGAGGACCCCCAAGATCTACCTCAGCTGGTCATTCGTGAAACATTTGAGCACCCAGGCCGAAAGTGGCTGACTGTAAAAGATGGTAGCTTTCCTCAGCCTGAGCATGGAGGAGGTGGAAGATTTGGGTTCCCTGGTGGGGGTGGAGTTGGAAATGCTGAGGGATTTTTGGACACAACGCTGGATCCTCCAACTTGTGGTCAAACCGTCTGTGACAATGTTGAGGTCATCAAAAACTACAACCAGCTTTGGCCATTCCGTCGACCCAAGAAAGTGCGATACCGTGTCATAAATATATGGGACGATGCACGGATGAGGCCGACAGTATCGGACCACCAGATCAGCCTGCAGCACCAGCAGTTAAATGATGCCTTTAGCCCCTACAACATCACCTGGGAACTCAGCATTCACAATGTTACCAATTCCTCCCTTCGTAACCGGCTGATTTTAGCTAACTGTGATATCAGCAAAGTCGGCGATGATGCATGCGACCCAGAATGCAACCATCCGCTAACAGGGTTTGATGCAGGTGACTGCATGTCTGGGCACCGGAGCCGTTGCCCTGAGTACAAACAGGGGAATGGTGTATGTGACCCCGAATGCAACTGGGAAAACTTCTTGTATGACCTCGGTGACTGCTGTAATCCCAATGTGACAGATGTGACCAAGACATGCTTCAACCGCTCCTCTCCACACAAGTAAGTCCACTTCCTCCACATTTCGCATGTTATTATGTTTTCAGCAATGGTAATTCTCTTTGGTATTTGTTTAATAAACATGACTTAAATTCACAACACTCATTGCTTAATTTGATACATTTTTGAAAAATTTTGGTAAACCAACTCCAGACCATTGCCTCAGATGCCTAGAGTAAATCAAACAACAAGTCTTTACATACATGTTTCCCTGAAGAGAGGTTTTGATGTCTAGTCCTACTGTTTCCTGACCATTTGGGCTCAGACTGAGTGTAACCCAACTCCCAGCTTGTGTGGCCTGGGAAATCCTCAGGGGGCAGCTAGTCAATATAGTCTTGGCCTGGTTCAATCAGTGTTCCACACATAAGCAGGGCAAAACAAACGTAACAGGGTGACTTTCCTGGTAGCAAATGTGCAGGCAAAACGGCTCATTTTTGTGTCCATTTTTCAACAACTCTCCCCACCTTTTTCTACTCTGTGTCTCCTATACCCAGTGGTCCTAATTAAGCTGGCTTGATTGGAGAAGGGAGGTGGTTTGTAAAGAGTGACACTCTAAACAGAGTGCAAGGGCAATTAGAGGTCAGAAAAGAGTATGGCAGTATGGCTTTTGCTTGTAGCAATAGAAATTATTTCAGACACACCACTCTCTCCAGGAAACTGCCAACAGACATGTTTCCTGGGGAGGCAGGTATGGGTCCCTAAATGTGGGTGCCTGAAATTTCCCAGGAAAAAGAGAAAGCTCACTTCACTTGCATGTAAATACCAGTAATACAGATTCTCCCAGGTGTACTGTACATGGGTCAAGAAATTATGTGGTTTAATGTGACTACTTTAGGAGGACACATAGGCCCTCATAGATGTGGGCAAATTTTTGTTTTTGTGGTAATCTCATTGTGGCTTGTAGATGATGAGTAAAAGCTGGCAAAGAGAACGAATCTTTGGAATTTGCTGTAACAAGGTTTGTGCCAAACCTCCAATAGCAGGATTGTTTGTTTCTTGGTACACTGAAACTCAACACAGTAGACTGAGACATTTTTGTGGACGATGCAGGGGGTCTTTATGGTTATGCCAGAAAAATAGAGAAAAATGACAGAAATTCAGATGTTTGTCTGCATTACTTGCCACTGTCATTTGGGGACAAGCGCAAGGGAGAAAAAACTAGTAGGACTAGTATGTGGGATTGTTTGGGTCTTTTCTGATAGCATGAATCAAGGAAAATAGGCTGTTTTCAATCACAGTTAGGCTGGAAGCTCTGTCTGTTTGGCACTATCCCGTTGTTTAAAATGACCGCTAAATAGCTAAATAATGACATATTATTAACAGCATAAGAGGGGAGAGCAGGTGGGTTTGCTGTTGCTTCCATCTCTCAGTTCCTACCACATCCCTTGCAGCTTAGTCTTCATTAGAGGCTCATTCATCAAATCGCGGGCAAACTACTTCATTTAGACATCAGCAACTGGCAAAAGGCTTGCCACTGCACTGTTCAAATCTCCCATTTGAAAGATAGACTTGTGGAAGGAAGGATACCAGCAAGAGTGAGAAAGAGACAGACAGAAAGAGGACAAGAGATTTTTCAGTCTAAAAAATAGATACAATCTCCTCAAGTGGTTGCTTATTTTGCTTTGATTATGGCATGTCTAGGGAGATTTGCAGAGAGCTGCACTACAAACAGTTTGACATTCCTCCTTAATTATGGAATTCTGGATGAACAATGCACTGTGTATGCAGGGGAACAATAGTTGTGAGGTCCTGCATTTATTTTTGCAGCGTTTGCGCCTGTTACCACTTACGTGTAGTGTTTTCAAAAATCTGGCTAACACAGGACACAGGCTTTGTGGTCCTGCAACAGTCTTTCCTCTGAAAATACCATTGATAATAACCCCCCTTCCCTCCCTCCACATTTGTCTGAGGGAAATATTTTGCATTGTTTTCACAGCCCTTGGTTTTGACACTTCTTATGGTTTTGGTGGTATTTGATGTTATCTGACAGCATTTATTTTAAGGCTGAACATTCTTATGTCTGGAGCTGGGGACATCTGAAATTGGGGCTGTAATTCATACAGTGAATTTACATTTTATGTGCAGAAAGGCAGAAAAGAAATGGCCCCCAGATTCAGTTGTTTGAGATGATAATGTGTGCGTTTGACTGTCCGTGAAAGATCATTGATTAACTGGACAGAAGATCAGTAGAAGATCAGACGTCTTTTGCAAGTACCCTAAATGAGAATGCTTTTTGGAAACATGTCCGGATCTAGAACAGGATAGATATACAATCTGGCAAGGCCGATATTAAGACCATTTCACCCTCAATATGTTTTTGGGAAATGGAGTTCTGGCCTGGTTTAGTCAGAGGCTAATAGGTCATCCGTTTTCCCTTGGCCTCTGTCGCTCTCCCCCTCCTAAGTCAATACCTCTCAATGTGGCAGGTTAATGGATGGACCACCCTTTCTCTTTCCTTTTACTTGCTCTCCCTGCTGTATTCCAGCTCAGAGTGGGTAGCTAATCTCCAGGGCCCTTGACTTGGGTGTTTTACAATTGGTCGTCTAAACCTTAAGCCCCATCCCATAAAACATAATGGAGTGCTTGGGCGTGAATGCCATGACTTTGCACTTCCCCTTTAAAGCCATGGCACATTAATAAAAGCACCTGTTGTCAAGGTTTCACCTGTGCTCTCATGGGCGCTGATAGGAGTATTTCTGCATAACTATGGGACTGAGGGGAGGGTAGAGTCAGGAGGGGTTTTACTTGGGCCACTATAGGCAGGCAGAGGACTTGCATCTGGTGGTCTTTTGAATGTACGACACACCAGGGAATTCAGTTGATAATGACTTGGCCAAGTAATTATGGTTCAGAAGTCAAGGAGGGCACTGATGAAGAGGTTCACACATCTGCCAGGACGGAGGGGGTTCTATCCAGTACTCAATTAAGCGCTCCTAGATCAGTTAGGAACTGGAAGAGCTGGCGGGGCGTTCGGATCGTCCCATTAACCATTCCATATGTCTCCAAATCCTACTTTTTCAAACTCTGCTCTCACCGACGAGCAGTCACCGCAGGATCTCTGGAATCTGAGCGTTGACACAGTTCTTATGTATATATCTTCCATGGAAGGGAAAAAAAAATAATCAGTGTGTTGGAAGGTTAAAGAGGAGACAGCAAGTATAGTAATAAAGGCAGAGATGAATGATGGGTTTAGGGGCTGTGGTGCTGACTGACTTGATGACAGGGGAGCGAAGGGCCCCCTCCAATTTTAAAAGTGTTCTTGGCCGTGAGACCATCACTGCCATGCCAGCTCACCCCAGCTTTCACACTATGCTGCCCCAGACATATGTATACGAGGCAAATTTATGGGGTTATATGAATTATATATGGGTTTAAATGGATGAAGTCATAATACCCTATTTAATATGTATCAGATATAAAAGCATTAATATGACAGTTTGTGCTGCCTTGCACACTCCTGGATCACCCTGCAACAGATGCACTGCAGTGATGCTTAAATTTTGTGAAGCTTGATTCTCTGCACTCACCTTACCTATCTCTCTCGAGCTCTCTCAATTTTTACTCTCTTTCTTTTTCTTTGTAAGTCTTTAAAAGTTTTTTTTTTTTTCCCAGGACATGTCTAAAAAGTGGTGTGGTTAAATGCATGGAAAATCCTGTCCTTCCCAAGTGGCTCATCTCTAGTGAAAAAATGTATGATGAGAGGCAAGAGAGGGGAACGGGGGCTATGGGATGGGGAAATAGCTGAGGGGTGTGAGAGAGAGAGAGAGGGAGAGAGAGGGAGAACACTGGGGGCGGAGTAAACCGGGGTAAAGGGTTATTGGCAAGGAGAATTGAGTAAGATGTGGATGGACAGATAGACAGAGTGTTTGAAAGGCCCAAATTGTTCTGATTACAATCACCCTCAGGATGAAGTCAATGGGCAGGGACTTCCGACAGTGGCAGCAAACAAAAGCCGTTACCGGATCTTAGCCAACGTGATCATTAGACATATAATGATTTTAAAGAATGCAAACACTAAATGCACATGAAGACACAAAAATTGCCTTTTTTTGAGTATACTAAAACTCACTTTCCCCCTGTGTATCAATTTTGAATGTAATGCACATTGTGTTTTTGTAACAGGGCCAAGGGCGTTAAAATAATTTAACTCGGATTAGTTGGGGTTTTGACCCTACAGTAAAATTGCTGCTTTTATTCACTGCCGACTCAATCATTTCAGCATCAAACCCCTCTGACCCTTTTCCCTCCTCATGCATGTCCGAAAACTGGACAAATATTTTCTAAGGAAATAATGAAATTCCTGAAATTATTAGGAAGAGGGACCTTATATCATCTGTTCTCTCTCGCTCTCTCCCTAGACTTGGCCCCTGTGGGTGCCCCCAATTGCTCTTGCTCAGGCTTGAAGGGAGCATTAGCTGCACAGAACTTTTTATTCATATATATTTAACGTCTGTTTTGAGGAAACACTGCGTCTTCACTAAGCACCTCCTTAGTCAACTTGTGATTTGAGGCAGAGAGACTTGTCCAACAAACATTCTAGAGATGTTATGAAACATTTCGTGTAGCTGCATATTAAATGTGAATTGGTGGTAACCTTAGTAGGCTTGTCGCGGTGGGAGAATCATCTCACTAGGATAAATTCTTCCAGAACACTGCCAAGCACCGGTGTTGCTGACTTTTAAATTGCTTCCTTTAGGCTACATTGAACATACGCTGTGAGACAGATCGGTTTTGCACTCAAATTTTAATATTTTATGCAGACACTTGCTTTTCAAACATAAAACTTAACCAAAAAAGGAAAAAGATAACTTTGACGGAGCAGAGCACATTTCCAGGGCTCATTCAATACATGCAACTATATACATACATAGTATATACGTAATGTATGCATAAGTACAAAACAGGTTTGAAGTTTACACTCCAAATAAAATGGTCTAATGATCTAAAATAGTAAGTGATCTTATAAAAATAACAGAAGCTGCAATTGAAATGTCTTTTATACACTGAATGAAAATCAGACTATAAAGAGAAACTAGTTTGACATTGAACCTCAAGTGGTACCACTTGAGCAGTTGCACGTCTTTTGGCAAATCACAACATGTCACATTTGATCCCCTCTTCCTTTAGCTGCTTGCAGATATCGCTTTTGTCATCACAGGGCCATTAATCATTAAGTGTGTTGCATGTCAGTGAGTCGGATAAAACAGAGTTTTTTCAGAAAACAGTGCCAGTTAAGTGAAAGCAGTGAAATATTACCAGTGTGTAGGCTATGCTGTCAGAATGAAATGAAATGAAATGAAATCAAGAGTCTTTGCCCGGTGGAATTCTAAACCACCCTGTAACATTACAACAATACAAAACATAGTGTAAATATACTTAATTTTGAGTCAGCTTTTGAGAGGAAGAGTAAATATAAATAGCACACTCCAGAATAATGAACTTCACTGAGGTACGTGTCTTTGAAATGTTTTACTTTTATCCTTATATTTACCTGAGTTCTCTTGAGTGGGACAAAAGTGATATGCATTTGAAAATGACAAAACATTACATTTGGTCTTACAAAATCATTTTGCACTAAAGGAAACTGTATGTATGTTTTTAAATGTTGGTAGTATAACTTCAGAAATTGACTGAAATAACCAAAACATTTTGCAGACAGGATCATCTGTGTTCGTGACATACTGAGTTGAAAAATACAAACATTGCAATACTAGCATGACATCTTTTGAAATTATGTGCAATACAACCTTGTAATGTAACAGTAGAAACTCAGATTTGGCCAGTCTGTCTCTTTCTTGGCAAAGCATTGTCATTGATGGCACACAAACACCATTTCTGTTCTCGTGTTTACATTGCTATAATTTATCTGCATAATTACCACATGGTTCATCTTCCCTCTGCCATCACATTGCTTTACACCATTTAGGTCCAGGTATGAGCACGTAAAACTTCAGTTGCAGCTTACCCCTTTCATCCAGGCCCATTTTCATGTCTGCACATGCAAAACAGGACTAATCTACTCATTATTCTAATATTTAGCCACTGACTTAGAGATGTAGAAATGAAAAGACACCACACAATTCACAAAAGAGTGCTAATAGCATGCACTTTATTTGTTCCTGTGAGAGATTATAGTGTATTATTTTATAAGTTTGTGCAGATTTAGTTAAAGAAGAGGGACAGTTAAATCACTTACGGTACTCTTTTGTTGGGAGGAAACTTAATCTTAAAACTTAATGCACTTAATCTCATGATCCATGCACATACAAAATATGAGTACAAAATAAAATGCGAGCAAGTGGGTCACACAAACTAGGTCAAAACATCCAAAGTGGATTTCATTTGTGATAGTAGGGCCAATATCTTTTTTGTTTTTGATAAACTCTTGTTTCTGCATCCATTGTGTATCTATTTCCAATGCTTTTGAAAGCCAAAGGAAATGAATAAACTATCACTTAAGCATATGCAACAGATTATTGACTCTTCCAAGAGATGACTGAGTTTGTTGATGCTGTTCGCCAGGACCACCAGCCAGGTTCATAGAGAAAAGTTGTTTGATGTGTTCATAAAATGAATGACAGTTTCACTGCAGGAACAATATCTCATTGTGTTGAATGATTGCAGGCATCAGTGCTGCCGTAAGTGCTCCCAGAGCTGAGACAAAACATTGATGAGGAGACATCAGAATACCTGCAAAATTGACTGAAACATTAGGCTGACTTGAGCGACTGGCATATCTAAGATGCCATCAGAAAAAAATATGTTAAAAAACTTTTTGTGCTATAAATGCAACTAAACTGAAGGAGGAATGGAATCACTGTTGCTGCGGGGACATACAGTAACTTTATTTCATGGCCACGCTAATACCTCATATTCACTACTTGGTCCAAGTTTTGGAGTTTTAGAACACCTCCATTTCTCCAGTTGTCACTGTTACTTTATGAATGTAATGTCTTGTGTTTCTGAAATTAAAATATAGAAAGAATAAATAATAAAGATTAAAAAAAAGGCATCATGTTAAATTAAATTCTAAATTTAATCGAAGTTTTTGACTCATCCGGCAGCTGAACACACTTGTGGTTTTCTCTCTGCGATGGAAATTACATATTGTGCAGAAAGTTGTTGCAGAGGTTCCCACAAATGTGTTGCACTTTTAGGATGTGTTGCTTTCAACTTCTGTCAAGTTCATCCCAAACCAGCTCCATGGAGTTTAGGTTGGGAGACTGTGCTGATCTTCCATCATATGAAGCAACCATCTAGTTCTATTCTTCTAATGTTTTGGTGATTACCTTGCTGTAGAACGAACCCCTGACTAACCAGTCTGTCCTTCTTTGTTACTTGCCTTTTTCTCCTCATTCCGACAGCAATATACAGACCTACACTACCGGACAGTATTGGCCTAATGATGAATCAGAGAGTGAAGTAACACAATCTGATCCAACACTGTCTCTGTACAAACAGAGGGCTTATAAGTAATTGGAAAAAGTTGGGGGAACCTATAGGAATTGTTTGTATTAACTTTCAAGGCTTCATTTACTTCCATTCCTGCAGAAAGGCTTTAAGTCAAAATATTATTGGAACACAAGAGCATCATGTACAGCATTGTGCAATATCCAGTAAATTTAAGACTAGTATGAAAACTCATGTCTAATATGTAATATTAAATATGTGTATGGGATGGCCAAGCAGAAGATAGCCACAGTTTATTTAATTCAGGAGTCCGTTCAAATAAAGTAAAAAAAGTGCCACTTTCCTACAGTGCAGCTTCCATAACCATGGAAAAAACAACCCTGTGTTATGTGACAATTAAAATGTGTAAAAATCATAGATTACTTTTTCTCTCACCAGTAAAGTGGATTGATTCCCACCAGCTCCAATTTTGGCTTGCTACAACATCTTTTACTGTATGTCTAAATGAAGTATGCTCAAGAGAATGATCCGAAACAGACATAATAATGGAACAATGTTTTATTGTATTGGTTATTGCATGATTCACTGTATTCCAACATAAAACATCCAACACCATCATGCACACACACACACACACACATACACATTGTGGCTTGGCTTTTAGTGTCTCCACAAATGAGAATTCAAACCAAAAAGCACTATACGCCCATAGTTGCATATTTGGGATATTGTACTATTTATTTGCCTCTTGCACTTCTCAGACAACAACCTCAAAAACATGGTCTGTAATCTCCCTTCTGTTGAGCAAATGTTAGTGAGCAGGAACTGCAGTGAAATTGAATGGAATGAGAAGAAATGATTAGATTGGTCAAAATTGATACCAGTCTGATTCACAGCCATTGAAAAGTTCAATAAGTGTACTGCATCTTACACCAATCACAACCTGCACTGCAGCTTTACAATGCCCGTGCCAGTAGACACGATATTATCAGAAATCTGTTAGTCATGTCTAAATGAGTGTTTTTGTGATTTTCAGACTACAAGATGCTTTGTAGTAAAGTCAACCTTGATTCTAGTCTTCAAAGGGAAGATATTCATCGGGAACTCTTAGGCAGAGCAAGGAGAGAAGATATATTAAAAGTTTCTATTCATTCAGGGCTATTGGTTTAAATGCCAACTGGTTTCAACCCTACAGGGTCAATTATTCCTCCTCATTCTGTTGTTTTAAGGGCCATTACAATTACCAATACACTTTAAAGAAATCCAACAGGGACCCAATTCTTAGCTCTGTTTTTCTGAATAATAACACTACATAAACTCTTTTTTGGCTAGGAACACAATTGTTATTTGTAAAACTTTTCCTTGGTGAAATGTGCATTTACCAGGAAAAGACAATCCTAATATTAGAGCTATTAACTTAATTTGAAATACTCTTTTTCTCTTGTTTTTTCTTATGTATTTTATTTTTCCAGAGCCTACCTGGATGTGAAAGAGCTGAAAGAGATTCTGCATTTAGATGGCTCAACTCACCTGAATGTCTTCTTTGCCAATTCCTCTGATGAAGATCTGGCGGGGGTTGCCACTTGGCCCTGGGACAAAGAGGCCCTCACACATTTGGGTAAAACACAAATAAAGCACATGCATGCATGCATGTGCACTAACATACAAATTCTTAAGCACATGCACATATCCTTTCTTTGACAGCCCAGAATGTTGATTCTGAGTAATTACAGTTCAAGCCTGAAGCAGTTTCTGTCTTCATCACAGCTCTAACATCGAAGAAAGTGATAATGAAGCTGAGGAGGCCCATGAATAATGCATTGTCTGAATCTTACTCCGGTGCCACAATTACTTTACTCTACAGTAGGAACAGGCGTTTTTGTTGTTTGAACACTCACTTGAGTGTTTACAGTGTTTACATCGTGTCTGTGTGTGTCTTCTTCCTCTTTATTTTCTCAGGTGGAATTGTGCTGAATCCTTCCTTCTATGGTACATTTGGTCACACTGACACAATGGTCCACGAGATTGGACACAGTCTTGGGCTTTACCATGTTTTTCGAGGTATATCAGAGATTGAATCATGTAACGATGCATGTTTGGAGACTGAGCCCTCAATGGAGACCGGAGATCTGTGTGCGGACACCAACCCCACTCCCAAATACAAAGGCTGCCATGATCCCGAGCCGGGCAACGAAACCTGTGGCTGTCGGCATTTCACACACACGCCGTTTAACAACTACATGAGTTATGCAGGTGAGATGGGCCCTCCACATGTGTTTTGCTCCTTACCTGGGCAAATCGTTATGGTTATACCCCTTGCAGGCAAAAACTGACATACAGAGATCACTGTAGAGGAATTTGTTGGGTCTGTGTGCATACTGAGACAGATGTGGAATTTAGCAGGTACCTTTCATGTGAAAAACACTGTGGGGGGCACATCCTTTCATGTCACTCCTTTTGTGCAAAGGTTTAACTTTTGATGTCAGAATTAAATGGAAATCCTGCTAAAAAGGGGTTTTATTTAATTAATTTGATGGGACTCATGGAAAATGTAATACTTGCTTCCCTTTCCTGCCCCAAATCAAACCCAAAGTCAAATCCTCACTGCCCACACTTACCAGCAATTTCTTTTACCTGCAGATGATGCCTGTACAGACTCCTTCACATTGAACCAGGTGGCTAGAATGCACTGCTATCTGGACCTCATCTACCAGACCTGGCAACCCTCCTCTAAACCTCCGCCAGTGCCAATGGCACCACAAGTGGTTGAGCAGCATCATACTTCCATCACCCTGGAATGGTTTCCACCAATTTCTGGACACTTTTTTGACAGGTGAAATGAGCTAGATGGGTTGCCAACCAGATGCTGGTGTGTGTGATGATAGATAGAGTTGATAGAGATTAATAACACTGATTATTGTGTGAATTAGTACAATGACAATGTAATGTAATGTAATGCAATGTTAAATACATATAATGATTTGTTTACAGGCTAAAACCCAAAAGTGAGCCAGGGAGCACCATCTAAAAACTGGATGCACCATATAAAAACTCCTTAATTGTGAAATAATGTGAAATAATGTGAAATAATTACAATTGCGGTCATTACTGTATCTTTATATACTGTATAAACTGTATAAAGTCTGTATAAATAAGGCCTGTATCTAAGTTGGTTGCTGTGCTTGTGTGTTGGTTTCCTAGAGAATTGGGATCAGTGTGTGATAAATGCTCTGAGGGGAGAGTTCTACTGCAGTATGCCTCTAACTCCTCTTCCCCACGACCGTGCGCCCCATCTGGACATTGGTCTCCACGAGAGGCAGAAGGTACATTACAATACTATATAGTATACTTACAGGTTGTTAAGTTCACTGCATTGGGCAGTGTCACTGTGAGGTGGTAGGTGGTTCGCAAGCTGGATGGTTCTTTGGAACATAAAGTGGCTCAAGTCTACTCTAACTGACTTCAAATATTATCTCCTTTTTTATTCTTCAGTGATACTGAATGTCAGTCCTAAAGATAGTTTACTGATTACAGAAAGCTGTTTCTGCTAAAACAAATTTAATGTAAAAGCCAAGCCACATCTAGCTTCTACAGTTTACCACACAATAACATGATTTGAGCTTTGCCTTTTGTTGATTTTCTGAGTCAATACTCCAACATACCAAAAATTTGGTGACTGACTCAACCTCAAAACATGCAAATGACTCACTGGATTCATGACACTTGGGCCGTGGGACAACATGGAAGGATCAAGGAGGTCGCTTCCCAGTGGATGATGCTGTAGGGTACCACAATTCCCATATGAAGGCTCAGGCCCAAAACCAAGGTTAAAGATCATGTCTTAGCTGTAATTCCCCATTTTTTTAAATTTTCACTTTAGGGGGATTTGGGTGAAATGAATGCTGAAATTAGCAGGATTTTACAAAAAAATGTCAGCTTTCTCCCTTTTTTTTCATTGTTGCCCTATTAGTGAATCCATATTAGAACATTAGAACCATACAGGGACAAGCATTAGGGGAGAGGTATTTAGGCTATAAAAAAAGTTGTTGTCCCATCTGTGCACCTCTGATCACTCTCTGGTTCTGGCAATGGCAGCTTCAAGCATACTCTGGATATTATGCGTGTGCAACTATGTGTGCATGCTGTTCTTTTCCCATATTATACCCATATTATACACTTTCTAATAAACTCCAACTTATAAAAAAATGTGTGGAGAATCTGTAAAGTACTCTAATGACCTGAATTACAGTAGCATTGAAGAGCAGGGCAAAACTATTACCCTAAACATAGCTATGTAAGCAGGGTACTAGTAATAAGTTAGATAAAGTAGTTTATTACTAGCTAGCTTTTATTCTGCTGAAATCTCCAAAAATGACCAAACAGCTGAATACTATTAAATAGAAAATCTCTTTGTGAATGCAGGTTTTAAAACTGATAAAAATAGGATATGCATTTCATGCAATTCATGTTCGCCATTCACCTTCTAGCATAGATTTTTAATTATGAATAAGGCAGGGCATAATCGGCTTTCAGCATCTCTACAATGAGATGTGGTACCCTTACATCACTGTTTGGTCATGTAGCTAGTCCGACCAAGGTCTATTATCCATCCATTATCCCACTGTAAATCTAGACGTCTGACAGGGCTTTCATTGCTTGGGCCCTTACACTCTTGATAATAAATACCCATCTAAGCAAGATTATCACTACAAATGCCTCTTCTATTTTTAGTAATGATGATCACAACAACAAAACAAAAAGGTAAAATTATTATTGCTGATCTAGTAAAATGTGAACTAGTACATAGTGTAGGCATACTCATGTGCACAAATACCATCTGGCAC
This sequence comes from Istiophorus platypterus, assembly GCA_016859345.1. Classification (NCBI taxonomy): domain Eukaryota; kingdom Metazoa; phylum Chordata; class Actinopteri; order Istiophoriformes; family Istiophoridae; genus Istiophorus; species Istiophorus platypterus. The sequence continues at coordinate 9,741,065 of CM029128.1, read as the reverse complement.
AAATGAAATGCACATATGTAAACAAACTAAAGGTGCCCTTACAAAAAAACCTATATATAGTGTACTTTTAATAAAAACCCCCATCTTTCAGCCAATGAGTGTGATAAGCTGAAAAAAAATCCAGATGCACTGAGCTAAAGTTATTTTCATAATAATTAATTTATAGTAATCTAAAATAATATTATGCCATAACAACTCAATGTATGTCTCATTCTTTGGTTAGGTTGGTTTGTTTTAATGTTTTTTTCTGCATGTTGATGTGTGTATTTGTGTGTGTGTGTTTGTGTCTGTGTATGTGTGTGTGTGTGGATGCTCTATAGCCTCTAAAGTCACTCAACCTTGCCCTCACACTGGCTATAGTGTGTGTACCAAAGGCAAGTCTGGGCTTGTCTAACATGCTGTGTGTGTAAACTGTACTCTATTTTCCCTCTTGGAAGGGGTCCCTGTTTGTGGCAGCTCCCCATTCCCTGTTAACTCTGTTTGAGCCAGCTTCTCACTGGATACCACAGCTGCCGTTTCCTGCTGTGATGGTGCATATGTGTCCAGCAGTTACTAATTTCCAGTAGACATTCTGGCAAACTACCGACTCAAAGATGTTTTAAACTAAAGTATTTGCATAGTAACTATTGGCATGATACCCTTATATTGGAATATTAGTATGTTAACATATGCATTTGTGTGATTGTGCATGTGTGTCCACATGCTTTCATCAGCATCAATGCATATGCATGGCACCTGTTATTGAAAAACCTGTGGGCTATATCCTTACACTATTTGACTGGGGAACATTGGCATGGTCAGAGAGAGCCAGAGTACCTTTCATAATCTCATAAATCTTTACTACTTTATGCCCTGGAGAAATATGGCAAGAGGAAAAAAAAGTGAGAATCAAACCCCCCCCCCAAAAACACACATGGATATGGATTCGGTGAGAGGGTAAGAAAGGTTGTGTGGGGTGGAAACCACCCAAGATAGCTAAGAGAACTGCATGTGGTTAGTGACATTCACATGGAAGGATCCTGAGTTGATTGAAAACAGCAGTGTGCGTGAATGGAAGTGAAAGGTCCAGGATGTGTATGTATGCTATCAGATGTGTGTGTGTGTGTGTGTGTGTGTGTGTGTGTGTGTGTGTGTGTGTGTGTGTGTGTGTGTGTGTGTGTGTGTGTGTGTGTGTGTGTGTGTAGCTCTATGTGAATACACATTCCTGCTATTTTGTAAATGCAGATGAAGGTACACTTACAAATAATGCTCCTAACATGCATTTGCAATATATTTTGAATGTACAAAATCTGTACTTGTGGGGAAAAATGTATGGGTTTACTCAATAGGTTTTAACAGCAAACATGTGTGTCTGTATGCATAGATCCAAAATACATATTATTGGAATCCTCTTTGAAAGAAATATAGTGTCAGGCGTTGCTGGTTTTGTGATGCCACCCAGGGTTTGTTGGCCTGAGACTATTTAAGAACAAAGATATGCTCACTTCCTATCGTGGGATTTTGAATATAACCGAAGATTGATTTTGGGACAGAAAAAAAGTAAAGAGATAGGAGGTCCTCCTTGACACATAGATGTGATCCCTGTTTTTAATTTACCACCCGCGTTCCACTGTTATAGCACATGATTGGCTATGTTGAAATGCAAAACAAGTGATGAAAGAAAGAGAATGTTGTCATCTTTCATGCCAAGTTCAAGAAAGGATCAAGGATATCTTTATCATCCCTGAGGGGCAATTTGTTGTAGAGTCAGCAGGAACCACACAACCATCAGACAAAACAACATAAATAAACAATAATTACAGAATAAAATCACAATAAGTTAAATAAAGGCCACTGGATAATAAATACAGCATAACATTCACATTACGAAGTACACTGTCTATGTTTGAGAGAATAACTGTATGCCTGATTTAGCTGGTGAATATTTATTTAATTATAACATTTAAACCCCTAATGAACAGTAACTCTATATCACATGGAGAAAAAGGCCCAAAACTCCATTCAAAAATCTGTTCAGTTTTACCCTTGCTAGGAGCTACTATTATATACCAAGCGGGAATAACACTGACAACTTGTTCTTAATTGTTGATGTCTTCTGGTAAACGTGCTATTAAAAGCACAATAAATTGCTTTTATTTAAATAAACATCATTTAGTTTGCTGTCATCCACTAGTGGTCATTACCTTCTCACTCAATGATTTTCTTTGGCTCCCTTCCCCAGTCCTCACAGTATGTTAGCTCATTCATTCAAAAAAATTGTTGGGGTGGGGATGTGTAGGGATGTGTTGCACTTGTGTCATCTTGTCCATATGTAAAAAACAAACAAACAACAAAACAAAAAAAAAGGAAAAACACTAGCTGCCAACAGCTACGACAGATTACCCTCTGAAAGACCCCGAATACAGTGTGATGTGACACTGATTCCCAAGCCGAAGAGTGTCTGCTGCCTTCATAAAGTGTGTCTGTTAAGTGTCTCTCTGTTTGTGTGTGTGTCAGGGCAAAAGGGTTGGAGGGGGTTGATGTCTGTCTGCCTTCGGAGCGAGGCAGTGTGTAACAGTGTTTGACAGTGAGTCATCGATAGTGAGAGCCAGAGCCAGACACTTCTTAGAAAGCATAAAGTGTGCATGCCTGGACATATCCCTGTCTGTTTATTCATCCGCCTCTCTGGACTTTATGCGGATCAGTATGCTTCTCCAGAGCAGATTCAGACTGGATAGCGGGGAGGCATCAGCATCTATCTTAGACTAGTCTTTTTTTATTTTTTTTTTTATTTGCTGATTTCCATAAGTCATTTCAAACATTGATGTTCTGACCTTCAGAACTGCAACGTATCAATATTCTTGTTTTACCCGTGCATGAAAAAGATTAGTTTAATTAAAATTCAAGATTCAGGTGTGATTGACTAAGACATTTGATGATTATGGCATTCCCATGATAATGATTCTGTTAGCGGCGGTTGTTAATGTTAAAAGATTTCTAAATAATGTATCTGCCTCATTCATTAAAATGACACAGAAGGGGGCCAACATGGGAGGCTCCTGCAAAAAATAAATAAATAAATAAATCGGGGTAATCCTGCAAAAAAGGGTAAATATAGCTCAGCATTTACTATGCACTTATACCATATACACTGAAATACACAGCTTCCACCATATCCCAATCCACCAGGAACAGTGCACCAATTTGTTTTCAGTTGGAATCGCAGGTCATGTGATTAGCTCTGGCCAAATAAGACTTGCCATACACAACCATTGCCATCTATTCTGAGGTCATTGTTTGAATCTTCTTCTTTCTTTAAAAAAAAATAAAAAAATACACAAACACACACGCACGCACACACACACACACACACACACACACACACACACACACACACGCACACACACACACACACGCACACACACGCACACACACACACACACACTAGTCTCTGTCTTTAATGTGTAACAGTCAGGGGACAAGGAGGCCAAGCGGCCAGCCTGATTTTCCACAATTCATCATTTTCCTCCGGAAGCAGCAGTGAGCTACTTTTCCATGAGGGATACCAATGCTCATCCTCAACATACCAATGAGATGTAACCTTGTCCCTTTCGGTCTCATTTGTCCAAACACCTACCTTTGCAACTGATCTAATGTTCATGTGATTCTGAAAAGCTTTGGCAGCACGGACACAGTGGCTCATGCGAACCTAGCGCCAGTTACGCTGCAGTTATGTCTACTGTATCTCTCACTCATTTTTCTTAGAATGGGTCTTTTTGTCTACTAATACCCAGATGGGATAAGCTAATCAACAGAGAATGAATGGCTCTTATTCAAAGCCCAGATCTGGATGGTTCAGGCACCTTGAGGCCCCTTCTCCATGCTCTAAGGTCAGATACCTCAGAGTCGGGCTGTTTGTGCAGTAGTAAGTAGCCGATATACATTTTTGGGGGGGTCCCGTATTCTGCTCTGAAGAACATGTCACTAAGACATTGGTATGAAATAAACTATCTAGGTTTTCACAGTGAATCTTGATCACCCGATACAGGTAGCTGCTCTGTTTAAAGTTAACCAGTGGTTTCGATGTTGGATTTTGAATCCTTTCCTTACACAGATTTTTATTGCCAATCACGGGTACATATTTGCATGTTTCAAAGAAGTTTACATTGCCTTAGGTTACACAGTGGATGACACCCGTATTCTATCTCCTCTTAAATCTCCAACCACATAAGCAACAGCGCCAGAGCAGGAGTAGGGCCCATCATAACAGCTGACATTACAAAATATTTTCAGTGGCTACAGCTGCTTTCCTTGCAAACTCAATGAAAATGTACCCATAAAGCCAGGACTACATGAGCTGAGCAAAAAAGCCAAGCTCTTGGAGTATCTTGGTTCATTCTCTTTCTCCCTCCTTGTCTTTCTCTTGCTTTCTGCCTTTTTTTCTCTTTTTCTTTATTTCACCTCCACTCTGGCCACACACACACTTACAGTACAATAATAAATGTGTTGAGATAATGTGGCTTGGAAACCATATTCAGTCCTCACTTGATTAAACACTGGAATTTTGCATGGTGCCCAGAAATGAGGTTAGCAAATGGCTTCGTTAGTTGCCAGCTTGGAAATGCACAAAAGAAAATCGAGGGAGAACATAGTGTCTGCCGCTTGCTGGCTTCTAAAAGTGCTTGATGAATGTTAGTGTACGTCACTTGGGATAATGCGAGTTAGCTGTGTGTGGACTCCAAATATGGCTGGAGTGTGACTGTTAGAGGTTGTAATGACTCTGCTGAAGTGAGAACCCTGCACAGGGCCCCTCTCAGAAGGTACACACCTCAGCTCTGCCTTTCCTCTGCAGATGGACTCACAATGAACTCTCAGTTTCACCTCTACCTTGATGCTGTAAGAAGGGTAGATACACTAAAAAGATCAAATTCTTTCTGTCAGCACTCATAAAAAGGCTACTAGCTCTTGAATTTAGTTTATCCTACCTGTACAGAGAACCTTCCTGCATCGCGTGCACTCAATATATGTCTTCATGTAATTTAACAATCATCCATAATGGTTGCTTGGGAAATGGCCAGACTGCTTTTGCTTATTCTGTCTGATTTATATTTAGGGTATGTTGTTATATCTGTTGTTTGCATGTTGTGAGATTGACACAGAGTCTTTTTTTGTAATTCTATCCCACAGGCCCTCCAGATGTGGAGCAGGCTTGTGAGCCAAGTGTGCGCACCTGGAGCCCCAACGCAGGGATCGAGCAAGGTATTGTCGGCCTGTCGGAGTGCCCTCTCCAGGGCTGCATGCTTCAGCTGGAGTTCCCCTACCCGCTGGTACCAGACTCTCTTACTGTGTGGGTAACCTTCTTCAGCCCTGAGGAGACAGCACTGCCAGCCATCCACAACATCTTGCTACTGACTGTGAGTGGGAACAACATTTCATTGGGCCCCAGTAATGTCTTCTGTGACATACCACTGACTCTGAAGCTGGACATAAAGGAAGAGGTGTATGGGGTACAGTTTTTCACTATGGAGCAACACCTGGAGATTGATGCCACCCTTTTGGCATCCAAGCCAGACTCCATGCTTTGTAGACACTGCCAACCACTACGCTACCGCTTGTTGCGCCAGCCACCCTTCACCCATGCACCACACGGTCTGATGCTGAATGAACCTACCCGCCGATACACGGACAGGTGAGTGATCTGGTAGGTGAATGTCAGTCATCGCTTATTGACTGTGTCAGCAGAATGTATAAAAACTCAGTGCATTCTCCCTGGCGTTCTTGAGTTTAGAAATAACTAACTAATATATAAATAAAAGTTTGGCCTTTGTAAAGGTTTAAGAAAGACCAACATTTCCCAAGGGCAGAGAAAGGAAGCCATACAAAACACTGGACGTGCTTTGGCTGGAAACAATTGTTTTTACCCCAAGTATTTTCTTTTAGAAGTCGAGAATTGCTGAGTGGTCACCATTTAGCTTCCTTCTTTAGTGTGATGTAATTTTCGGTTTTTAGACACGCCAGTAATAAGGTGTTTATTTATCTGTGGAAACCATCCACAAAAATATGTTCTTGTAATACCAGATATCCTTTTCAATACCCCCAGGAACACTAGCAAGCCACCACTGTTTCTCCAGTTTCAAATCTGCTGCCCAACATTTGTTTCCTAAGTCACAGGTCAATCATTGCCCACATTTGTTTTTTCCCATGTTCCATGAAGCAAGGGCAAACAGATGGCTTGTTGAAGGTATTATCTGCACTTTGTGGTGAGGGTTTAGTGCTTTGCTTTCATGGAATGTGCTGACTTGATAACGATTGCGCTATACATGGCACTGCTGCGTGTTATGCCATCTCACTATCGTGCTGTCAGCGTGGTTCACATGAGAAGGAAAGGCCTTGATAAGAGGCAAACGGTGAGTATGCACGTTATGCAAGATGGAGTGATGATACCCAAGTTCCATAAAGTGTCTGTACACAGCTTCTTGATTGAAAGGATGTGTCTGTGGAAAGCTGTCTGCAGTGGGGATGTATTTATCTGGGGATTTTGGCACACTTCAGTGATTACTGATGTACTGTAGGTAGTTTTACTGCTGTGGTATATTTCACTAGCTGTGGTTGCATTCCAGTGGTAGTGGTCAGTGGCACTGGCCGACTATTTTCTGTTGTGAGAGCATATGGCATCTTGTCTCTGTTAGATGGTCAGAGAAGTTTTATTGCAAGTAAGTATCAAGCTCTTCAACTCTTTCAAATGAAGAAGAAGGGTGAGAAAGAAAAACTTGTTTAGTAGTCTTTTTTATATGAAGCACATACCTGTGAGTTTGGTACGAAACATAAAAATGTGAATTAAAAGAAAACACAAGGAAAAGATTAAATCAAGCAACTGAAAGGAAACATTAAAGGGATGGTGTGAACTTTATGTACGGTGTTTTGAGTTACTCTTGGTAATTGATCAATACTTGGACACTGGGCTTTATATCGACTTTATGATACTGATGCAGGATCATTAGCTTATATATCTTTATACAGCATATGAGTGTATTACTATGCCTTTTGTTGTTTTTGCAGATTATTGCAACACTCAAACCGAGTTAAGTAAAATGTGAATGTGTTCAAGTGTAGGGCTGCACATTGCAGTTATTATTTCTTATTTCTGATCAACATTCCAAAACCCCAAAAATATTCAGTTTTCTATCAAGAAGGACGGGCATCAAACTCGAAAGGCTGCTTAGATAAAAGTCTGAAGTAATCATTTGATTATTAAAATTGTTTCTGATTAATTCCGTCAGTTGACTAATCATTTAATCAACCAATCTTTGCAGCTTTATCCCCGTGCATAGTAAAGTAGTCAGTATATTAACCAACAAGTATTTTTTACGAGATGTTATATTCTGTGATGTAAGTTTAATGAGGCATTATAGCCTCTCATCAAGATAATTCTTCACCACACTCACTGTCTCACAACAAACATAGCCTTTGACATGGTGGAGTAAAGACTAAAGTTCACCCAGATGTTTTGACGTGCCACAAATCCAATGTCAAGTGTTTTGTTTGATCACCTGGGTCCAGCTGCTGAAATGGTTTTGATGACCACACAGTAAGATGCTTCCTCTTGCAGCATGTTTACATGGGGCTAGACAGAGCGATGGAGGTGTTGATGAGGGCAGTGACTGTTCTCCCCACGTCAGGCCACTGGCCTTCACCTGAGCAGGGGCAAACTGAGCAGGAAGAACGGCTGACATCTCGGCTCCTTTGGCTCCATCCATGCGGGTGGTTTTGTTTGGAATGGCTAAGGCTTGGGAGGTCAGGGTGACAGAGTAAATTATGGTGGGGAGTAAGAAGGGTTAAGAGGAGACACAGGGGTTGGAGGTTGAAACTGTTGGGGGTAAATCATCACTAGGCCCAGGGGGTGGGACATTAGGGGGTCGAGAAACTATGAAGAGAGAGGGTAGGAGGGTTTGGTTAGTTTGACCCCATCCCTTGGAGACACCCTAGCCCATGGCCTAATCCTCCTCCTGATGTGGGTTTCAGAGCTGTCATTCAGTCAAAGCCTATCTCAGGGTTGATGTGAAGAGACCTCCCAGCTAAAAGAGAGATGTCACCTCCCCCAGCATCAATACCACCCCACACCCCCTCCCTGTAATCGGACTCTTCCCTGGTTCTGCACAACTCTTTCCCATCACATCCTTCTTCCATCCCCTTTGCTATGCTGCTGACAAATCGGCTGCCACTCAAGAGGACAGTCTATTTTATGTCTCCTTTAGATGTCTTTGTGATTCACACTTTCTGGCTAATTATGAAAACCAGCTCTGCACTCCAGCAATTATTATTGTATGTACCCAGGAAAGTTGTCAGTATACTCCAACAGAGGTTTTCATGGAATGGTTGAACAGTGTCTTGATCTGGCATTTTTTAAATTCTTTTTTTTGAGTCATTATTTCTGTCACTTTTTACAAATGAATGACTTCCAAGAGAGATTCTTTGACAATATTAGGGTTTCATAACAGCTTTTTACAATAAACCCTTCTTGCTTTTTAACATGGTTGCATGTTACATTGTAATCACATTTTAAATAAAGTATGAAGGTTTTGGCATCACTTTTTATTTCCCCATAAATTTTCATTCCGTCTTATCAGTCATTGATTTTACTTCTTTTTAGCAATTTCTTTTTTAAAAATCAGCCTGACTTGTCCCCGGCATCATACATGAGTCTTGAGTCTTGCGTAAGCCTCCTAATATAAACCACATTCATGAGTTTCAGACAGAGTGAATAGTGTAGTCCTTGTGGATTTCTCCAGCATTCCATATTCCATATACATGTACAGTACATATATAATCTTTTAAAAAAATATATGTACCTAGACACATAGAAACCTTCATGCCTTCTTTAAATGCATGCATTTGCCTTTAAATTTTTCTTTTTTAGCCTTAGTATGTTAGACATTCTGTAGGTGTGAAATAGCAGTGAAACCTCAAATGCATGTCAGCTGCCACACTGACAAAAGGAGCATTGCACTGTTTGTTGTTCTTGCAGGCTCAATCTAAGATTTTTCCTCAACTTTCTTATATTTATCTGCTTTTCTCATCTGGGATTGCTCAGCCAAGAACAACAAGCAGCAACAGAACGGAAACACATCCATATGCATGCTCACACATAGGCCTAGTGCACACATCAGTGAAGGCGGGAACACACACAGATGAGCACAGACACACACTAACTCTCTTCTTGCTCTCAGTAGCAGGCACATACATTCGCACATGTTTCCATCTGTAATCACATGGTGTTATCAAAACACCTTTGAAAGGCATATTACAGTGCCTTGAGTCTGACTTTGAGCGTGAGCCAAGATAAAACCACTATTCCAACAGGGGTCTTGGGAAGAATGTCTGGATGCACAAAGAAGCACCAATGATGAAATCTTATCACGTGACACCTTGTCTGTGACTGGAATAAAGTCCTTTGTAGTCTGAGGTACATATAAGATCAGTTACATATCATATCTAATCACTTACAGATGAAAGTGTTGTTTTATGAATTCTGGATTGCTGGCAGTAGTCCTGTCTATGGCTGGACAGTATCCAACACATAGACTCATGAGTCAAATGATCATCAAATGAGACCTAGAGACCATTCTGGCCATCCATTCTTTCAGGGCATTGCTGTATATTGATGTTCCTGTCATCCTAAATGTTGTTTTTATACCATATATCCCACTAAAAACGTTCCAAAGGATGGATTATTCATAGAACCATGATACAGCTGCACCACTTGTTCTTTTCCCTGCTGCCAACAGCAGCGCCTAACACAGCATGGCTGTTAACAGTGAGGTCAGGAGAAATCAAGCATTCACCTAATTGGGAACAGGTTGAAAGCCACATTTAAACAGTTGTTATCACGCTATGAGGAGTAGAACTATTGACCAAATAGAACCAAAGGTGCATTATGACACCCAGGTAAAATACAGTATGTTGCATAGCAGCAAGCTTTAGCTCTCAGTCCAACACAGGATGCAGAAACACTATTGATAGCGTAGGTTAAGGATATGCCCCTATATCTGTATATATGTACCTCAAAAGTGTTTTTAGAAATGCTCCGTTTTACCATGGTCTGACATTTTTAAACTCTATGACAAAAAAAGTCCTAACAAGGAATCTGATCTTCCATATTCTCCTTATCGTAGTCATTGAATAGGTTGGATGGGAGCAATATTTTGCTTTGTGTTTTCTCTGTCAATGAGACACTAGCTGTATAATGAGTAATCAAATTAATCAGAGGAGAGCTGTGCTCTTCCCTGAGTAAAGCGCTGTCATGTTCTAGGGGAGCCCTTTGCCTGGGAAAGGTGTTTATCTGGATGCTATACTTTGTATGCTAACGTTTATATGCAACTAATTTGTGACGGCAAATACATTTTGTGGGAAAAGTAATGGCCCCCACTTATGTGTTCTACTAATTTAATGAGGAAATGCTATTATTTTATATATTTGGCAAATCACAAATATGTGGATTCTGATTGTTCACAGACAACATATTTCTTCTGCCAAAATATCAGATCTTGCAGCACAATATCCACTTGCTGTCACTGCAGCATTAATAAAGTTTTTTATGGTTATGTGTAGGCACTTAAACCACTAGGTTAGCATTAGGGACAGATTGGGGTATGGTTTCATAAAAAATAAGTTCACAGTGACTTCAGACAAAACATGTTTATTTACATTTAACCAAAACCACAATCTTTCCTCAACCTTAACCAATGCGCTTTTGTTTCCCAAACTGAACCACAGACAGGGCTGTGCATGTGAATCCCACTCTTTGGCAGTTGTGACAGTTGTGCGCTTTGTACGCCTGCCAACACCCCGGCTACTCTGCTGTCGTTAATAAATGTAGCACTTTATTCATTAAAAAAAAGTGTTGCCTCTGAATAAAAATCGAGCCAGCAATTATGTTGCCACCACAACATAACTGGGAAAAGATTTTAGTCGTATAGGAACAAGACAGGGTTGTCAAGGCTTTCTGTGCTGTAAGACCAAAAACTATATCTGGGACCCTAGTGAAAGCCCACAGTGTCCTCATGTATGAAAGGGCAGAGGAGTCTAGAATCAAGGCCTGCAGTCGCTTTGATAGGGTCAGGCAGCTGTCAATGTGGCTCAAGCAGCCGACGATTAATGACACAGTGGCATCAGAGTTCTTAGTGTAGTCTGGGGAAATAACGGAGGATGGTATAGGTAATTCTGCTATTACTGTCCGTTTGAGTTCAGCAATTGTTGCTCTGAAATGGGACAATGAAACTGAAGGGGAAAGAAAGGGCTATTATTGAAAGGATGTTTGGGCTTCTGAAGCCGTGCAATCCAGATGGAAGGCTTTGACAGCCTTATTCAGGAGAAAAAGGTGTGGGTCTGGTTAAAGAAAATGTTTGCAGTAGGCTGCTCTTGGCACTGCTGACTGGTTTTGCAGTTTTTAGCCTAAATAGACTTGCAAAAGAAAATCAGCGTTGACTGTGGACGCAAACCACAGCCTGTGGTCTAAGAGATCGTGGCTGTGGCGGTATACCAACATCATGCTACTTCCACCTTTGCTGCTGAAAGAGGACTGTAATTATTCTTAGGACCGCAAGACAGCACTTGTCGGGAAAATGTAAACAGACAACTAATGCTGTCATTTTTCAGTTTAATAAGCCTCAGAATAATGAGGAATAATTGACATATTTTCCACAGAAGCCCCCTTGCCCTATATATACAACATCTTCTGGCCGTTTTTTTTTTTTAGAAATCCCCATTTATTTCCTCCATTTTCCTTATCTATTTCTTGCTGGATTTTTTTTTTGTTGCTATGTATTTTCCTTTCCTCCACATGCTCTTATCTCCTACTCACTCACATCTAGGCACTTGTCTCTTTCTTCTTGCTTGTTCTTGCATGACCATGTCTCTGAGTGTGGCCCGATCAGTCAGTGCAATTACTTCTCTGTGCAGTGGATTACCTACAGTATCATAGCCAGAAATTCTCATTATCCACTAAAGGGAAATTCATCTGCTTCCTTGCTGCATAGCAGTATCTGTTTCTCTCTTCTTTCTGTCTGTTCTGTGTGTTTGCTCTCCTCAAAGATAAAGTCTCCCACAGCTTGACTTTTCCAGGGGCTAAACTAATTCAATTAGAGGGGGCATGTTTGAGAGTAGCTTGGAGTTGCACCGGCATGAGCCAACTTTGCAGAACAGCACATACTGTAGTATAAAAGAGAGTCTGTCAGGTCAAACTTTCTGTGTTGATAATAATAAAGCCAACATAAATATCTCATCCTAGGCACAAATTTTGGTGTGGGGAAATTCATTTTGTTACTTGATCTTTAGCTTCATTGGTTTTTTTATACTTGGGACAGCATAGCTAACTTGAACTTGGTCTGCTTTTGTCTGCTGGGACTGTGATGAACAAACACAGTAGAGAAGAAGACAAAAATCATGTACCTCAGTCAACAGTGTCCTGAAGAAAACACTCCTTTCTGATGAAAATCTTTTGTTTGTGTTTCTTTTTTCCTTTGACATGAATCAGAAGTGGCAGTGCATGAGAGCATAAATGCACATGAGCAAACATGCGGATGTACACCTTTCATCCCGCTCTGTGTGTAATATCTTTTTCCATGGAAATGCAGAATTCTTGCTTCTTTAATTTAACATGTCTTTTAGGAAGTTGTGGTGTTCTTATACACTAGTGTATCAACAAAGCTAAACTTGACTTCAAGCTCATCAAAGGTTGAAGAGCTGGCTTCCCTGAACATCACAGAGAGACTCTCTTGGTTTGATTGCTGTCTTTAGCTTTGGCCTTGGGTGAAACCTTTGTGGTATCAGAGTAATGTTTGCTGCTGGTGCTGCATTGCACTCACACTGGGGATTATATGGCAGCAGTGGGAATAGTGGTTTGTGCCTGTGGACTCTTGTTTAAGTTTGAAGGCCAGAGTTGGCAGGCAGTGTGTTAACAGCGGTATTGTGTGCGTGTGTGTGTGTGTGTGTGAGTGTGTGTGTGTGTGAGTGTGTGTGTGCACGTGTGAGTGTGTGTGTGTGTGTGTTGCTGCACTGGCATGAACGTATATGTGCCTATGTGTGAGTTGCTTTGTGTAACAGGCATATGGATATGCATATACCCCGGTATTCATATAAGCGGCACAGAATCCTTGCATTGTTGACACTGCATTTACTGTAGAGTATTGCAGAGGGCATTCTAAAATGAGTTCTATGGTACTTGATGGTCCACATGAAATGATCTATGGCTAACCTATTGTTCCTATTTACCCTCATTAACTGACATTGTTCTCCACCCATATACTTAATTTTTGATCCTGCACTCAACCAATACTAGCCATGATTACTAGCCACACATGCATTCCTATCAGCTTAAGTATTGAATAACACAGAGAACATAGAGTATGCATTACACTACATTCACTCATTTTCTCCTTATTGCTGATGACCAGCAATTTTGGGGATCTTTAAGCTCTATAGTTTAGCTTATAATCTTTGATTCCAATTTATGCCTAAAATTGAGAAAGAATTGTGAGGACTTCATCGCCAATTATTTTATTTTTTTTGGAGTATAGATAAGGGAGCCAGCTGGATTCCCCTTTGTAATCTAATATATCAACCAGCTGTAATTCAAAAAACGGGAATTGGAACTGTTTAAGTACATTAAATTAAATGGGAATGGTGGTGTAAGGAGGAAAATCTTCAGAAAGTAATGAGTGCATATAATTTAGAACCCACACACACAAAAACATTGATATCTATAGTTTATTAGACTAAGTGCTTGTCTCAGTCTAAATCAGATTTAAAAAAAAATTATGCCTTAACTTGGTCTTCAGTCAGATCCACACATACACAAAATGTTGGCCCGAAAAACTCTGAAAGCCAAAAAAAAAGAACCATGAATGAGAAACCACGACGATAAGCGACAAATCAAAACTATGAGTGAGAAACCAAAACTATAAGCAAAAGGAAAAACAAGTCAAAAACGAAAGAAAACTGTAAACAATACAGTTGCAAATGAGAGTGCTGATGAAGAGATCAGATAAAAAAAGAGTTAATATGGCTTGATACATGATTAAGACCCAAATTCTTTGCTTGCCTTTACATGTCTTTTAATCTATCTTTTTAGTTGTATATCTTGCCTTGATGCTCCTTGACATGAAACAATACATAATCTGGATTCATAAGGCGGGCTACTCGCCCCGGCTTCATGTTTCTACTTATTTTGAGAAATTAAAGCAGAGGATCATTTTGAAAGAGACCCACATGTGTGCCATTCAATTGATCAGTGGCTTACAGAAACCAGTTAGCCTGCCTATAATTAAAACAGGGACTGAATCCAACAGAACTTATTGAATCATGTGGCAATACAAGAAACATGTAAAGGCAAAACAACAGATCAGAGAGGAAAAGAAACTACTCGACATGAAAAAATCAGGACAACTAATATCATGACAGCACCCTCACTTGCACTAATGTTGTTGCTCATTTCCAGATTTCTTTCCTTGGTTTTCGTTTTGTTGCTTTGCTTATGGTTTTGGTTCCTCATTTACAGATTTGATTTTTTTTTTTTTTTTTTTTAGTTTATGGTTTTGGTTTTCTCATTTATGTTTTTTTTCCTTTCAGACTTTTTTTTTTCAGACTTCCTTATCTTGGTGACTCAAGAAACCATCATGGCGACTTACACCGGCAAAGTGAGTAGTCCCCCAATATTTCTCCTGTCCATTGTGTATTCATCATGATGGTTCCTTGAATCGCTGTGATAAGGAAACAAAACTGGACCCAAAGTGGGTAAATGCAACCATATCAGCGCGTGACCGGATAGACAGATGAGTGGAAGTGTGTGCTGAGACAGATGTTTGTATTTATGCTGGCTAGTTTAGATGCTAAAAGATTGCAACAACTCAAACACTCACTAGCAAACAAAGCAACAGTCCTATCGACCCGTTCTTTATAGGCCTCGTCCGAGTTTCTTTTCTCAGCGCACAGTCTTTCACTCTCTTTCTTTAACTCTGATTCGTTATTTGACATATCGTCAAGGCTTCACATAGGTTATCCAAAAATATGTTGATTTACCATGATTTTTGCCTCTCTGTGCAGGGATGTGCTGCCACATGTTGTGTACACGTACCAAGTCCAAACTATTTCCAGCCGGACTGAGAGTGAGCCGTCCCCGCCTTTGGTGCATGAACTGGGGTCCCCCTACTGCGGGGATGGACGAATCCAGAGGTAACAGGCACCCGTGCACGTGATCAAAATATACTAAGCTTAAATGCAGGTGTAAAGAGTTGCTATGAAGGGTGTTCAGGACAAAAAAAAAAAATCCTAATGTGTTCAATTTGGTTTTTAATGGTTTGTGTGTGTGTGTATTTTTTCTAAGTACTGCTTCATGCTGTTTTAGTGCCAGAGGAGAAGAATGTGATGATATGAACTCTGTGAATGGGGATGGCTGCTCCAGTCAGTGCAAGAAAGAGCCCTTCTTCAACTGTGTTGGTAAGTCCTATAGATGATGATGTCATTCAGATTAAAACAGGAAAGCCTGCAGCCACTGGTCTATTGCTCTAGATAGCTGTTGAGCAAACTAAAATTAGTAAGAGTTAGTTTACCTTAGAGCAACTCTGAGCAAAGTATTTAACCCCCAACATTTCAAGCAGATCTGCTTTGTTGTCATTAGTAGAAGGAGGCTGTACCTGTGAATTAATAATCCTTTTATACATACTGTACTGCAAGGTCTTGCGTGTGTAGTTCATGTATCTTGAGCTAATATGGTCTGGAAAGAGTGTAGTATTACATACTATATTTAGAACATTTTTAAAATGTGACGTGTGCATACAGTATGTCAAATATTTAAAAAATGTTCACTGATAAGGTTCTAAACATTTTTTTAATGGCCAAAAGTGATATTTTCAGTGACATCTATGTGATTTCACCACTGGTTTCTTACATAACATTACAATTCTGTTTTTTTTCTGTGACTGGTTATTATTGTCTGTTTGGAATTGGCTGACACTGTGTTTTGCATTATTTCACAAAATAGAAGGGCTGCAAAGTTGTTGATGAGACCCACAGGCTAGGTTTGTGAATGAACAGATTTGACATCTGGGCATCTTTTATTCAAGTACTCCTTGCCTTTCTCAAAAGAATAAGAATGGCATCCGATATCATAATCACTTTGACTTGTTAAAAAAAATCTGGAAATCATTATTTTTTACAAGGCTGAGTGATCTTATTTTACATAGTTGAGTGACTGGCATCTCCTATGTTGTTTTGTTTTATGAATAGATGGATGGTTTCCTGTGCAGTTCTCCTGCTGTCTGACAATCATTTTGCCCCCCTGTTGTGATTTTGTATGTGTGTGTGTACGTGTGTGTCTGTGTGTGTGTGTATGTGTGTTTGTGCATTTACAGTGCATGCATGCATGCATGCACACACATATGTGAGCCTCTGTGAAGTGGCCACTTAATCCCTGTCAGATTGCTGGATGACTGCATTGGCTGTGCTGTTTTTCCACCAACTGCAGTGCTCAGGGAAGTGTGTAAGTGTGTGCGTGTTTGTGTATGTGTGTGTCTGACACTGTCTGACATAGTTGTAGTTTTGCACAGAAATCTGACACTATAATGACGGGACCTTCTGTCCATCTGTCTGTATGTGTGAGAGAGTGCCTGCTTGTCAGTGTGTTGGATAGTGAAAGAGAGAGCTGGATGGAGAATTGACACTAAGTATACAGCAGGGCCAGCGTGCTACAGTTTGGATGAGCTTTAATAGGCTATTCACACGATTGAGCCCAATTGTATCTGGAATTGATGAAATCGACAAGTTCTTTTCACATGACCCCACCTGGCATTAGTATCCCACTGGCTATGTCTCAGTGGGGCCTAAAGCCACAGTAAACACAGGTGCAGATAAAGCATAAAGGAAATGCAATATGAATTTCTTAAGCCTTAATAACATATCCCTTCTATCATTAAATCAATAGTTTTGGAAGGTATGATTTCTTTCTCTGGCCCGCATTAGCATGATGTCAAATATTAGGATGGGGTGCTGTCTTGGAAAAATCAAACAAACAAACAAACAAACAAACAAAAGGTATAATTTATATCCTCAGCTTCAACTCATCAATGTCTATTTTTTTCCAATAGTAGAGTTTCTTCTATTTGCTCTTGCACTCAATCACCTTTTCAATTTTTCCGTTATCTGTTTATTCTATCCCTGTCCAAATTCAAATATTGTTGCAATAGTCTTTCCCCTTTTCCTTCCTTTTCTAGTTCTCTCTTTAGCTCACACTCTACTCTATTACTCCTGCAGCTTTCACAAGCCACTGTTCAAGCTTCCTCTTGTCTGAGTCTCGCTCCTTTCCCCTCATCTTTGCCTCTGTTCCTGCTGAGTGAGTGGCGGGAGTGTATTCTGTATGCCCCCTCAGTAGCCCCTCGTTTCACCATTGCCAGAGCACAGAACTGACTTGAGTTTTTGGCTGTGCTGGGGAGGGCTGGAATTTCGAGGAGGCCCCGGCCAACTTGGCACAGAATGCCGCCTTTCCCCCTAACTGGAACCCCACCGGCTGACACTGCCTTAGCTGAGAGCTGAGAGCAGTGAGGCCCATGCAACCTCCCTGCTCTGCTCCCCTCTCCTCCAGTCCATAAGCTTCCAGTTCCAGACCTTAACTCCGGGTGGGATGTCTGGAAAAATTACTGCTGTATCTTTCTTTACCTCTTGACTTTGTCTGCCCCCCCCACTACCTCTCTCTGTGTTCCTCGCTCTCACTCACTTTATCGTTCTCTCCCTTTCATTCTTTCCTTTTGGTTCTTTCTTGCTGACCTTAACATCTTCTCTCATCTCTGTAGATCCTCACACACTCAAGATTTTATCCTCCTTTCATCCATGCACCTTTTATCCCTTACCTTCCTCCCCTGTTTTTATCTGGTCCTCTCCCTCTTGACCTTCCAAAATAACAGTGATAAGGGTTAGAAACTGTATCCCAAAGGATTAGGGGGAATGAATGTTGTATAAAAAAGGACGGGAGAGGGGAATGAGTTGTTAGGTTAGAGTTTGTAAAAACTCAACTGTATGGCATTATACAAATGAATAAGAGCTAGACAAGGGAGACCAGGGATGTTGCTAGATTTTGAAGAATCTGATCCGCTGATATCAGTACTCGAGCCTCACTTGAAAAAGTCCTAAAAACACAGATACAGATTTTCCTTGTTCTCTATTCACCTGCAGAGGAGCCAAGCATGTGCTACTACTATGATGGTGACGGGGTGTGTGAGGACTTTGAGCGAGAGACTGGTGTGAGAGACTGTGGTCTCTACACCCCCAGTGGCTTCCTGGACCAATGGGCCTCCACTGTTGAGGTTTCACATGAGGAGAAGCCTTACTGCTCCGGTGAGGTGGCTGCTGGGTACCCTGCCGTGACTAAGGTAAGGCCCTACACAGCTGGTCCTATCTAATACACATCAAAGTTACCCTCTGTTAAAACAGCAAAAAAGAGTTTGATGTAATGAATCATGTCAAGAGGATAAAAAGCATTGAAATTTTCCATATGCGGACGTATTTCCTGTATGATATTAAACAAAATGGCCTTTGATTCTTTGATGATTAGGTGCTATTGCTTTCTCATGTATGTATGTTTTAAACATCAGAATGGTGATGACGATGTCTCAATTTTTGCGAGACATTTGCAAAAGACTTATCTTGCTGGTTTACAATATAAGTAATTTAGAGACTGAGGCATTTAATTAGATGTCTCCCAAGGCGGGTACAGAATTTTGGTGCTCATTAAAGTAATGCTTATTGGAGATGAGAGATGAAGCCATTGATTCCATTTAAGGCTGGTGGAATTGATCTGTTGCTGTCGTAATGCAGAAAGGGACTGATTGCCCAAAACATTAGGGTGAGAATACATTCATGTAAACACACACACACACACACACACGCACACACATACATACACCCACACACCCACACACACAAAGCTTGAGACAAAAAGAAGTGCATTAGGTTCAAACCTATTTAATCTACTCTCCCTTATAAGGATGGTCAAAGCAAAGGCATGTCGTTGAAGTATACTATCTCCCTTAAAGCCGCTATTTATAATTTCACTTTGTTTTTGGTCAGTCTCCTGAAAGCTTTCAGGGTATTTGTTATTAAAACCAAATGTCTAAATAAGTATCTTGCCATATCTTACTTTGATGTTAAGAGTGATTTCAAAAGCAATTGTTAAATTTCATGATCACAGGTATTTTAAACCTGCTGAGAAATTTTCTGTTGAAACACTGAAGTTTTACCCTTTTACACTGACAGAGCTCTGTCTTGCCTTTCTGAGGCATGTGTGTGAGGTTGGAACTACAGCTTGTTCCCACTGCTGATGATGCATTTTACAAGGCCAACATACTGATTACATTCGAACAGCTGTGGTCAGGTGCCTTGCTCAAGAACACTTTGGCAAACAGAGGAAGGAGATTAACGGACACCATTTAATGCATTTGATATTTATATGGCACCACTTTGGTCTGAGCAAAAAAAGGGAATGTGATCCAACAAACAACAATGCAGATGTTTTATTCTCTGAGAAGATTGAGACACCAGTGGAACATATCCATATAACCATAAAGAAAGGATTTATGCTGTGAAGGACAGATTGTTCATTCAAAAAGTACTTTTACTGTGGAGAACACACTGTTCCCCAAGGGTCGTATGTGATGAGATCACCTCGTTACAAGGCCACTGACTGTACACTCTATGTGGACACACAAGTGCATGTGCATGTGTGGAAAATATGCAAACACAGGTTAACAAAACACAACGGTCTTGTCACTATCTCTCTCTGCCTCTCTGTCTCTCCTTTTCTTTCTCACTCTCACTTTCGCATATTCTGTCATATATCCAGGAAATCGTGAGTTGCAAAGCTTGTTGGTACACTGTTACATCAAAAAAAAAAGTGTCCACAAAGCCCATTCATCTCACCAAAATCAGTATATGACACTTATTTTTCCACTTGAGTAACTTTCGCTGCAGCAGCATCAAATGCCATCTCTTCAGCTCCAAATTAACTTTTATACACGGTGTCCCTGCAGTTTCGAGCATAAGCACACGAAAACAAGACAAAAAAATCGACATGTGTTTTCAGACACAAATGCACATACTGTCTTGCAGGCTTGTTTTCTTATGGCAGTCCCTTGGAAAACACAGATACCACAATTCGTCCTCCAACAAATGAGTTGAGATCCTTGTTGTGCTCCTAAGCAGTTTGTGCAATTGCATGCGTATGTCTATGGGGACTGTCCTGGAGCCTCATACCACAGAAAAAGCATCTGAGGACTGGTTCTGGAGATGAAGTCCAGGCATTAGGCTAGGCTTGTCTTCATTCATGGATCCAGTTTAAATGTGGCCACTTTAGAACAACATATAAAACACCACAGTGGCTGATCAGTAGCAAAACAAAGTTATTGAAGATGAAGGAGCTTTCAGTGATGTCTAGCCATTTGGTATTTTAATGGCTGTTTTTGCTGACAATTGCTCTTGATGGCAACCAGGAATCTGCCATACAGTGCCCAATGAATAGTCATTTTTTAGGCATTTGGACTGCGCTCCCTATCCAGAGTATTTTGTTCTAGGGGGTGGGGAAGCAGCCATCATTTCTTGTTGAGTACTTGGCACATAGAGTAACCCTTTGATCTCAGTCAACCATACTCTGAAGACAATGTCACTGCCATGGCAAGAAGCCAAAATGACAATAGAGTTCTCTGCTGGAGTTGTTGTCTGGTTAACCACTAGCATCCATCCCGCAATATGTACCATTATTGTCCTTCTCGGGCTTGTTTGTGTGCTGGCGTGTGTGTTCATGTGGGAGAGAGATGAATAAAGAGAGAGAAGCAAACTGAGACCCAGAAAGAGGTTATAAGTGCAAAGAGAGTGTACAAAGAAAACCAAGATTATGTGTCTTAGCAAGGTGTTGGGCCACCACAAACCACCAGAATAGCTTCAGAGCTCCTTGGTATTGCCAAATCTCTGGATCTCTACTAGAAGGATGAGCACCATCCTCCTTGAAAGACACTGAACTGAGAACTGGAGCCATTTTCTATCTAGTATATTCATTTAAAAACTGGAGCTAAAAAGTGAACTACTCTCCCAAACTTGCCCCACTGCCATGTTTCCAAGTAGATGAAAAACTGGCTGTGCAAATGAGTCTGTGCTAGTTGTAGTCATTAGTTTTATCAGAAACCAACAGCACGTTGTCCTGCTTTGCTAAAAGCCCACTTATTCCTTTGTGGTTTAATTTAATCATGTTTCCATGTTCATGGCTCACAGGTCTTTGGTAGAGTTGGACTAGAGATGTGCTTCCCTGATACAGATTAATGCTAAAGTGTAACCAACTCTGTGTGTGTGTTTTTGAGTGTTTTTTTTTTTTTTTTTTTTTGCTCTGAATGAGTGTGTTGGGTAGGGGGAGTGGATAGTGCATCCTTTCCTTCTGATCTAGTAAACAAGGCCTGTATTGGCTTTGTGTATCAGTTCTGTTTGATGTCTGACACAGTGTTGATTGTGTGTGTGTGTGTGTGTGTGTGTGTGTGTGTGTGTGTGTGTGTGTGTGTGTGTGTGTCTGAGAGAGAGAGAGAGAGAAAAGCGGGCAGAAGTGATAGGGATCTTTGCGGATGCAAGAAAGCAACAACAGCACAAGAAGGCACTTGAGGAGAAAGAGAGATCATGTATCTGCACGAAATCTCAAGTGCTATGTACTTTTGTATGTGTGTGTGTGTGTGTGTGTGTGTGTGTGCGTGTAAGGGGTATAGCAGGAGAGTATCTAAAGGGTGGGAACAGGGTGGCACAGCTGCCCCCTCCCTCCCCCTCCCCTTGGGGGTATAGACAGCCCCAAATGCCATTGAGCTGGAGAACTGTCAGTGCCACTTTTCATGTAATACCGCCCGTATTAGTGCACAGGGCACTGCTCAAGAGCCTGAAAGCCATGCCCAATGTTTTCTAAGCCAATTTCCAATGCTGTATTTATTTCTGATAGACTTTTCTGTTTTTTCCATGTCCCATGGATAGCCCCTGATACACAGGAATATATTTCCACTGTAAAACACACAAACATAGAGGGATTCTGAGACACGTCATTTAGCCATTAAATGCAATGGTGAATGATAATCTCAATATGCAGCATTAGTGTACGTGAGCTGGGCTTTTTTTGCCTAACTTATAAATCTTCACACATCACAGAAAAGCCAAGGAGAGGAATGAGTGAATGCTCCTACATTTAAACCGCTGCTGAGGGAGGGTTCAGCAACATAAGTATAAATGGTGCATAGAGCCATTAACACGTACTGCCCTTTTGTACACAATAGCTTAGTAGCCTGCAGTCCACCTTACAGAATGTAAAGATGCGCTAGATCTTTGTAAGGGCGACACACATTCATTTTTGGGTCACGGACTGTGAATCCCAGCACTAACTACTAGAGTTAGAAACTGCAGTGGTAGTGCTATAGTTGTGATTTTTGTACTTGATAATACAAAAAACGATTATTACATGGTGAAAGAGCAGGAAGTAAAGCCAAAAAAGAGGAGAGAATAACATGCAAATTAAGAAAATGGGGGAGAGTTTAAGATTTGAAAATTATAATTGATATGAAAGCGCACACAGGAGTCAAGTGCTTTTAAACCAGAAACAGTAATAAATGATATATGAAGACATGCTAGTTATATGATAGCTGAAATGGCATGTGACATAATATAGGCAATCAGAACCATAAATGACAGATGGCAAATGATGGATGAACAGATGGGGTTAGTGGTTGTAATTGGAGGTATAACAATCTGGACATTAGTTTGACCGACAGTCTTACTGCAGTCAAAAGAAAATACATCACTGAATAAAAATTATTGTGAAAGTAGAAAATGATCCAAAACCACTCTTATTGGCCATTCCCACATTAAAATGTCCTCAAACGAGCAGTTTGATCCAATCAAAATACCATATGGACTGAAGAGAATGTATGAAGTTAATAAAGTTGAGACATATTAATGATCACAGAAATGCCTAACTGCCAGTATAAAATTCTATCGAGGTTTAATAGTTGTGTTGTTTTTAACTGTTTTGTTCCCTCCCTTAATGTCGGATGCATAACAAAATGCTGTAGAGGACCTCTAACTTGGGGCTACCTGTGAACACAGAAAGGTGGCTTCAGCTTATTTAAAAGATTCTCCCTCCTCTCTTGATAAAGCTCACACACAGGTACACATTCAGACAGAGACACACAGGCAGACATACACGCTCAGAGTGCCGACTCCATGCAGGATTGTAGGGCAGGTCTATAGGGGACTGAAATGTACTACTCCTGTCTTTGTGGAGCAGAACATACTGTTCCCCCACTACCACACCATGGAATATGGTGAGCCAGCTCAACTTGCTCTAGGGGGATTGGATAGGGGAACTGGCCCTAGCAACTAACCTGTGTGTGCCTGTCTGTGTGTGTGTACGTATGTGTGTGTACGTATGTGTTTTTGTTACCTCTGTGGGACCTTTTCCGGTATCAACACCGACCTTGTCGGGACCAGTAATCCTCATGGGACCAGAGCCTGGTTCTAATGAGGCAAAATGTCATTTCTGAGGTCCTGATTAAAGTTAGGGTTTGAGTTAGGCTGTCCACAATGAATCAAAGTCAATGCAGTGTCATAACAAGGATAGTGTGTGTGTGTGTGTGTGTGTGTGTCTGTCTGTGCGTTATTGTGCCCATATGCTTATATCCATGTACGGGTGCAGACGGCTTGCATTCATGTACATATGTGTAGATCAGTTTGTGTTTGCAGGGCGGGTGAATGTGCATTCAACTTTTAAGATCAAACAGCAAGCCAGGTGATTTCTCCAGAGATGGCTGCTGCCCAGGCAATCTCTGACGCAAACCCTTGGCACCTCTGGAGAACACTTCCCTTAATTATACATAAGCAACAGAAGGGATAACATTTTAGTCCTCTCACGCTGCAAAAAATCGCCTATATATGAAGTTCACCCAGCTTGAGATGTAAAACAAACATATGTGCATGAGTACTGGATTAAATAACCTCTGCTACATTCATCTTAAGGTGAGTAATGCTTCAGATGGAAAGGAGAGAGAGAAGAAGGCACTGTGAAAGAAATGATTCTGGCTAGTAAAAACAAGGAAACAATAACTAGCCCGGTTTTGTCCCAAGTCCCAAAAAAGCCGACAGTGTGTGTTTGTGTACTTAAGTGAAGGATACGTTAGGGTCCAAAAGTCTGCAACTGAATGGGAAATTGGTCTCAGACTTCTTGGCCCCACTGTACATGCATACTGCATATGATATTCCAGTGTGGACATACACATTTATATGCATTTTCCCCTACATACATGCAAACAAACACACAAGAAGACTCGCACATACTGTTGCACAAGCCGATACACTCACACACACACACACACACTCACACACACACACACACACACACACACACACACACACACACACACATGCCCACAAAAACAAAAGCTCATACAGTAGCCGAGCTGTTGCTTTCAGCAGTACAGGAGGGACAGCTTTTCTGGCACTGTCTCTCTCACCAGCATTCCCCAAAACCACACAGCCCTCGTCAGGCACAGTGCCAGTGACATAAGCGTGTGGTAACATTAAAAAGAAACCTCTGGGATGGCGTTCCTTTTTCCCTTTTACTTTTCCCGTTTCAATTATTATTGTGGTTCTGCCATGTGGAAACCTCATTGTGGCTAGTGTGTTTTTTTCATGGCGCTGATGACCCCCCCATAACATTTTCAAGCTGTTAATATGCAGGGTTTTGGCCCTGTTTTATTGAGCATAGGGGGCCACTGACTGAGGGACATTTATATTCTCCACAGACCCATCTGTTTTCAACTTGCTGGCATTGTGCGCTCACCACTCCCTATACATTAGTTTGTGGTCTGTGTTCCCTGCCACCCAGTCACTACTGCCCTGATGAGACTGGGATAGGTAAACTGCATAATTGCAGCCACTCACTAACTTTTACAGCCCCGTTCTCAGTAGGCCATGGAAGTCGCCCATCATTAGCCCTGGACCAATGAGATGGTGAGCCTCAGTGGGTATGGGTGGGGCTGGGTGACAGGACATTACCTCACACACCAGGCGCTCACCAGCATTCCAGTAAACCATGGGATGGTGCTTGGAAACTCATACTAGTTTCTCTCTGTTGCTCTTTCTCTTTTTCTCTCCACAAATGCCTCACAGATGCTCTCTCCTGCTTCCCATGCTCAGGCTTCAAATTTTTATATATGCCTTTAACAAACAGGAGAAGAGGAGGAGAGGAAAAGGAATACCTTTCGATGGAAATAAACACATTTCAGGGGGTGCTGTGATGGAATAAATATGCTTTCATGAAGCTCTTGCTTAAATTTGCACACGTCCAAAATTTCCAATGAACTAGGTCACTGCCTGACCTCAAAGAATCATAAACTTCAATCCCACTCTGAAATGCTCAGCAGGTACCCTCAGCCCCTGCTGCACTAGTGCTTATGACAATGAGACTGGGTAGCAGAAAATGAATCAACATTTTAGTTGTTGTAGTGATTATGTTTACTGCTAAAGTGAATGACTCAATGAGGGCAAGAACCATGGCCAAAATATTAAGACTTAAGACAGTGGGGTTGGAATCATTTTGGGAAATGGGAGCATGCAAATCGGTGCAAATTGGTGTATACAAGGGGGATTGTGGGAAAGTTGGTTGACAGAGACCAATTCCAACAATCCTAAAAACAGAAATGCTCTCAGAAGCCAATCCACTGATGATATCTAGCAGTGATTTTTTTTTTTTTTTTTTTTTTGCATTCTGCCACATGGTACCAAGCATGTGAGACATTATGTTGTCATAATGGCGTCCTCATGTCTGTCTGTGTGTCGATGTGATATGTTCTCATGGTCAGCTCTTTGTAACTCAACCATCACCTTTTTAGACTGAGTTAAAATATTTTTTACCAGAGGTGGTTAGTCAAGACATTAACACGGAAACATTTTTACTGTAACTACTTCCAGTAAGTAACTGTAACTACACCCTGCTAGGTGTGGGAGGGCTTTATAATGAGAGGGCATGGCATTAAAACAAAATTTAAAAATCTGTTGTTTTCATTACATTGTCCTGTATTCAGTTCACAGAGAAATGAGTATAGAGTGTCACAAAAAAACAGAGTTGAGCCAGGCTCTTCCTCAGGCTCTTGCACCTACATTTAACGTTTGGAGGATACAGGAAGGACCTTCGTGGGGCCTCCTAAATGTCTGAGGGCCTCAATAGTCTTTCAAGAACATATGGCCCATGTTTGTGTGCTTGTCAGTGAGGTTTATTGATTTGAATCCAAGATAGGACATTTTGAAAATCTGGAGGCTTCATCATCAGTAACCAAGCCAAGGTGGGCGTAGCATATGTGTATGTTTGTATTTGAGACTGTGCGTTTTTGTACTTGGATATGTGTTATGCACAGGCATCCCTCTGAAGAGGTGATCTAACTCCACCCTGGCACGAATCATCATCACAAGTGGAAAGGCTCTAGTTAAGGTACATTATGTTATTAGAGCCATTACTATTGTGATTACTCTGTCTTTATTAACAGCAGTGTTCACTGTTACCCCCTTTCTAAGTTAATGTTTTTTTTTAGTGCCCTTAATGAACGTTTTTACAATACAGACATATTTTCGGGGAAATGAGTCTGACAGTTGCACTCTCTCTTTCTCCTCACCTTTATCTCCTTTGGTTTCCCTTTGGCTCAAGACACTTAGCTCTCCTTTTATCTGAAGTGGTGATTTACAAACACCAGTTTGTGTCTACAGACCAGGGGTTGGCTGTTGCCTGCCAGTCTGACTAGCCAGCTGGTACAAATTAAGACCATGTGTGTAACTGTGTGTGTGTGTGTGTGTGTGTGTGTGTGTGTGTGTCTGCGTGTGTGCGTGTTTGTGCTTGTGCTTGTGCATATGTGCATATGTATATGTCCGTGTGTTTGTGCAAGAAAGAGTATTTTTGAGTTAAGATGTTGAACTCATCTCTAGCGTTGGTATGACTGTTTTGAATAGGCATCTCAACATTTGTCTTAAGTACCTGGAACAGTGACTGCTATGTCCTTGTTATAAATCAGAACAAGAAAACCATGTGTTTAGAATGAGTGGGGGTAGGAGAGGCTATCAGAATGAATCATTTCTGCTCTGTTGTTTCACTAAATATCCCCTCTTCTACTTAGAAGCAAATCCCTGTAAAACAAGAATTACACATTATGAGCATTAAAACATTAGAATTTCCCGTCACTTGTAACGATTTTAATCAGCCATTTCCTTTTAATTCTCAGAAACAGATCACACTACAAATCTGCCATATCCTCTCCTTACCTTTTCCAACTGAGGGACTTAATGATAGATTGTTGGACTGTCTTTTGTCAGCAGTTCCTGCTGTGATATTGTAGTTATAATCAAGCAATCCGTTTGAAGGGTTGCTGGCAGGTGGTATAGTTTATAGGCATAACAGACTGAGGGAGGGAAAACAAGACCAGATCTTAGTTTAGATGCATATGTGCTGATCTTTACTCAATTTCCATATTTTCTTTTTCCCTCTCCTGTATGATCCATACAAAGTCAGAGGGTGAATAAGTAGAAATTTAGTGTCCATCTTTTCTTTAAGTGTTTTTTATGACCCTTGCTTGCCCTCTCATTTGAGGGTGTCTATAAAGCGATTCAGTGCTTTTAACATCCTTTGCAACCATACAAACGCACATATTACAAAGATATAGTAAATAATGTGTTTGACATCAATTGCTTTTCCCTCAAACGTTTTTCGGAGGTTTAACATTCCTAATATTAACAGGCGGGCTGATTGATCAGGCCTTGCATTTTGTCTGTGATAAAGGAAAATGCATCTGTTTTTTATTTAGTTTCACTGGATACAGATGATGTATTAGCCATAAAAGTTTATTTTTAAAATCATGCTGTTTCTGAGACAGATTATAAAATGAGGCCGAAAAAAGGGCAAGCCAAAGGCACAGAGAGAAACTGACTTGTATTTTTCAATAACAGGTACATTCTCTATGCTAAAATAGGTAGAATAATGAAATGATCATTCTTGGATGTCTTGTGCAGAATTTAGTGTAATAGTGCTTATGCTGCTGTTAAAGAGATTTACGTAGCCTTAGTATATTGACACCTGAGCCATATGTTGTGAACTTGCTTTTCTGTGTAAAATGATCAGGATTTGTTACTTAACCGGTGATAAAGGGAGTGCTATAAATGTTTCTGGGCTCCCATCCCTCCGATTCCCAGTGCATTAATCAATGCACGTGCCTTTTACCATCCATAGAGACTTACTGTTAAGAATGCATCTACCCCAGTCCTTAAATAACACCTTATCATTCTACAAATGAGACAGGAATTTTCCCTCTTGAAACCCAGCAGTCTGACATTTGTTTTTAACTGGAGATCATGACACCTCCTAGTTCAAATAAATCACTGGATGTTTACAAGGTTTTTGCATGTTTCCTAGCGACACAAAAACATTAAGATGAAACTTTCTATGCTAATATTTTACATATATAATACAAAGTGTGTAATGATGTCCTGTAATTTAAAGCTATTAGACCCTGAATTACATGTTAAGTTTCTACTGTAATGTTAGGTTGAGTATAATTCCCTGAAAAGTAGCACTTTTTTGTCCAGTTTATTATTTATATCACTGGTTTTTATTTTTGTGTTTTTGTGTGTTTGTGTGTGTGTGTGTGTGTGTGTGTGTGTGTGTGTGTGTGTGTGTGTGTTGTTTTTTTTTTTAACAATAGGTTGCTGATTCTTAAATACACCTTCTCAAAGTGAAGCATTTTCTTGAATTAACAATGACTCTAAACCCATTTACAGTGACTTATATACTTTTATATCTCAACAACAACAATAGGGAGGAAAAGAAAATCCTTTCAGAAATGTTTGTTTGCCTGAACATGAAGGAACGTGCCTGAGCAGGAATGAACCAACAACCTGTTGTGTGTGTATGTGTTTGTGTGTGTCTGTTTGTGTGTGCCGCTCTTGAAGTGGGATTGGAGTTTTCTAATGTATGCAAAAGCAAAAGCTAAGACACTGACGCGTGTTGGAGCAGTGGAACTGTTCGCTTGGTATAACATTGTTACAATGAAGTGCAGGTTTGAGATCATGGACCTGAACCTTTAGATTAATGTTGACAAGTAAGATTTATAGCAGTATGTCTGGTCGTACAGTACACAGCCAGAAAGTGAGAAATTTTGGGGAAAAGGGAGCCATATTTTATTTCAAAAGGAAATACCTAACACATTTCAAAATGGATTTGAACTACCTACATATGGATGTTGTCAAGAGAGAGAGAGACAGAGAGAGAGAGAGAGAGAGAGAGACTGGAAAGAGAGGAAACACAAAAGAACAAAACAAAGAAGAAATTGAGAGGAGAGAGGCAGAACGGTGCACTGTTTACCACTCTCAAATCACAGCAAGAAAGTCCTGGGTTTGAATCCATGACTCCATGAAGCTGGGGAGCTTGTATGTTCTTACAGTGCCTGTAAAGGTTTCCCTCCAGGGACATGTGTTTCCTCCTGCAGTCCAGTGACATGCAGTTTAGGTTAATTGGCAACTTGACCAATGTGCGGTTGGATAGGCTCCAGCCCCCTGGGATGTTGCAAAGGATGGATAGATAGATGGATGAATAAAATTAAAAAATCAAATAAAACAGTTTATTACCATCACCAACCTCACCCCCTGTATCAGTGTCTAAATCAAATCAATGAAAAATCAATTTAGATTGTTTTGACTCTTGCCTTTGCAAGGTGAGGAGGTTGGAGGAAGTGTAATGAGCCAAGGGAGACTTGTGAATTACCTCCTACCGTTGTGGTTCTTTATAGGGGGTGTTTGCTTGAGGGCAAGGGTTTTGGCATGCCAAGCAGTGTTTGTCTGTCTCAAACAGTAGGTTGTTAGACAAACACACCAGGAGATGAGGGGGAGGAAAGGATGACATGAGGAGGAGTGTGGAAGAAGGTGTAGCTAGAGCCACCTGTGTTTGTGTTCACATGAATAAGTCATCAGTTTGCACATGGAAATGGTTTTGTCACCCGCCTTGCCACTGAAGGGTTCGCAATGAAAACAGTTCCTTTTGACTTCACTTCATTAGTAAACCTGCAGTCCCTTCAAAGCATATTGGTTAATTGAGTCATACAGTCAGGGAGAGTTACTCATAATGTTGTATATGTTTTTTGCTAAAGGCCATAACAAAGTCAGAGTTGAGCATGAGAGCAATGCCAAAGTAAAACAACTGGTTTTAATTTATTTTTTGTGTTTATTACATTAAAATTGTACTATACTCTGACATGGAAATCTCACTGCAGTTGTGCATTCACAACACCTGGGATGAAAATGGAGGTCTGTGCACCTGCACTCAAATGGAGCCAAAGTCTCAGGGCGACTCATCTCAGGTGTTTCTCACCTGCATTTCTCATTTCTGCCACTTCAGCTCCCAGCAGAAAGGTCGCGTCAACAGATCCAGGGGACAGATATATGGACAGATAGCTTGTCTGGCCAGTTTTCCACGGTGGCAGGCTCTAACAGTAGCCTCCCTGGCAAAATTCTCATGTTACTGGTGTCTCATTTCACTAGCTCAGGGCAGCGGGCGAAACTCATCGTCCTTGGGTGTCTGCCCTCTCTCCTTTGTCTGTTTTGTTTTTTTATTGCTCAGTAATCTTTTACCGTTCATTAATTTTACATTTCGGCCTCTCTGCTTCTGTTCGTACAGTTTCATCAAAAATGCTCCTTCTGTCTGTCGTTTAATGCTGAACATCCTCCCGGCATAGCTAATGAGGCGATAATGTGTGGGACACAAATGGAGGGGGTTCCTTCGATCTCCTGTATGTGTGCAAAGCCACAGTAATTGTCATGTGTCATCATAGAATTCATGATTGCTGCCTAATCATAGTTTTGAATTCAGTTGCAATACTTTCAATTTTAAGTCTCTGCCCTAATATTATCACTGCTTCTGATAGGGCAACAGAAAGATAAAGTCAGAAGTTTAGTAGCCAATCACTAAGTTGTTTTGGCTTGAATATTTTACGTATGTACACACATGTGGCTGCTAAAAGTGAGCTTTAACTTTTCTTTTTAAAGTTAAGTGATATGCAATTCAACTGCCTCTGGGTATTCAAATACAAAATTAAAAATAACATATTGGAAGCCAAGTTTCACTATAATGTCAGAGCTCAGTTAAGATGCATGCTTGATAATTCCCTTTGATAACTATTTATGATATCAACTGACCAAACACAGTACATGTGGTATTAATCAATATTTCTCAGACTGAAATGGCAGCTTGTTGACTCTATTACTTTTTTTTTTTGCCTATTTTACATCCTAGGTCTTGTATTGTTTATACTTTTTATCAATTGACAGTTTGCTTTTAAGGTAATGTACTTCAGTAAAATGTTGCTCATCCTTATCTCTGAAATGCAAAAGTGTAATATAATTCTCAAGGGATTATCAGATCAACCTGCATGCGTTTTCCTGTGTATGTATTCTCTGTAACAAAAGCAATATTTCATTAGACATCATTCAGTTTGCCTGTTCCCAGAGAAATCATTATCATCATTAGGAGGTTAACTGCAAATCCACACAACAGGTAAGTATGGCTAGAATGCTGAGGCAGCTAGTAATAACATAATCTGCTAAATAATAAGGAAAACGTGTCTTACTCTAAAGTAAGTACTCAGTAAATGTAGTACAGCTGTGTGAAATTCAGGTGCTACATAGAATCATGGAAACTCTCTGAGGGCTTCTAGTGGACAGGTGTGGCATGACAGGGTTTAAAACACAGGACATAGGTTAGTACTCAAAAACAGAAGTTAATACAAGGAAAGAATTTGAGGAAGAGGAGTAGGACACGGGGCATGTAACCCATGACAGGGTGCTGGGATTGTTGACAAGACACAAACAAACAGTGCTGCACAGAATGTACGTCAGCTGCACGTCAGCCCAAACAGCTGACAAACAGCTGACAGTCATGGAAAAACAGGGGTCACAGCATTGTCAAAAGGCCAAGACTGTGACCAAATGTAAGCTTTTCAAAGATAGGTACTATTTGTAAGATACATACCAGGTAGGCATTCAGCTAATGCTTATTTTAACAGAATTCCAGCATTGTGGCTCCTGAATTTAATACTCTGCACCTTTTTCTAACTTTGAGGTCCATTGGGATGACAGACAAGTTGGGGAAGTTGCCGGTTTATTAGAAATGTTAACTGAAATCAGGAACAACTGATCGGAACAGACACTTGCAGAGTGCAGTTTCTTGCTTGCCAGTTCAAGTAGAGGGGACTGAATTTTTTTTGCAACACTACAAAACATCACTGTCAGCATTACAATATCATTCGTAGCATAATCCATGTCTTTCTATATGCCACTTCTTTTTACTTCTTTACATGTGTAACATAACAGAATATATCTATATAAAGAAAAACAAAAAAATCTTCTTTCTTCTTATATATCCCCAGACATGTCAGTCCAAGGTGTTTATCAGTGATTTATCAGATGGAGTGTCCCAGTATGCATGGTTCCCCTGTGGAAAGGCCCGTGAGCCAGCCTGGGGATATCCTAGCTATTGGCTCAAGGTAAGGCCTATGTCCAGCAAATATGGCTCAGGTAACATCAAAAACAAATGATGCATTTTAGCACATTGCAATGGCATTTGATGAAAATGCACTCAGTTACCTGGTGAGGATACTATAGTGAATCTCAAACCGCTATACTGTCACCTCATTTTGATGCAACTTGGGAGGGTGAAGAAAAATGTATTCGCATTCACTGAGAGCGCTTGTAAGTATTTAGTTCTTTTCAATCCATCATCTAAATACAGAACAGCTGTAGATCCTTAAGGTTCCAGGCATAACAAGCTTGACACATATATTTTATACTTGCTTGCAGGCTTAACACCATTGCTGTCTGTTTTGGTCTTCTGAGGACAAAAAGATGTCACTAAGAAAATATTGGTTATGCTCTTGTGAAGATTTTGCCTCAGCATACACCACTGTTTCCATAGCTATTTAACCGACGGTCAATGGTTTTATTTTATAGTACCAGTTAAAAAAAAATGCCATATTAGTTTTATAGCTTTGTGAAGCATTTTGCATGATTAATGACCCTTTATCTTTCTGATTACAATGATTCATTTTATCGGAAGCCTGAATTCACTGGATGGTATTGGTTATTTGTATTAAAACTACTCTCCAGTGACAATAACGTAGAAGTTGTGCCAATATAAGAGGATGATGGATTAGGCGATGGAAAATCTGTTTTTATGATGGATTAGACGAGTGGATGCCACTCTACCTCGAGTTAAGGAGTACTCACCCTCAGATTATTGCATTCTATACTAGGACCCCAATGCAGTGCCTTGTTACATTGTGCTTACATTATGGCGGCTGAGAGAGTGGCTGAGAGAGTGCAGCACTCTGCAACTTATAAAACACAAAGCAAATGCAGAACTATGCGCCAATGTGACCACACATGATGCATGAAATTTCATTTAAATCTGGAAAAAAACATGCCAAAACACATTCAGCCTCCCCTAGCATTTTAAAAATGTGACTATCTGCAGGCAGCTTTAAGGAGTTCTATCGACTGAAAATCTGTACTTACTTTATACTTTTCCTTCATTCAGGCTCACTTTTCTCATCCCATGGTGGCAGCAGCAGTAATTATACACCTGGCAGTTGATGGGACTAGCTACATTGACCAGACACAGTGTAACATCACTGTTCAGTTAGTGGACACCAAGGAGGGCATCCATAGTCTAGGTGAGAACTGTCTTACACACCTTTAAACTGCAAACCTCTTCAATTCGGCTTTGGCATCAGTTTGCTAATTATGATAACTGTGTGTGGAAAGCTGAGCTCCAAGGGAACTTTACCTAACTGACTAGCTGAGCAGACATGATGTAGAAATGAGACCCCCTTAAGTACACCAACATGCTATTTGCTCCTCTTTTTTCACTTTTGTTCTGTCCTTATGGTTTGATTAACATTTGCTGCTCATATTCTCTCCACAGGTGAGTGGCGTCTCAGCTGCCGCACCAACCCGTTGGTTATCCCGGTGAACCATGACCTGTCAGTGGCCTTCTACCACACCAAGGCTATCCTGGTCATGTTTGCCTCTCACCTTGTGGCCATTTCGGGTGTAGGTCTGCGCTCCTTCCAGTCCTTTGACCCCATCACAATAAGTGGTTGCCAGAGCAATGAGATCTACAACCCCACAGGCCAGAGGTGAGCCTGAGAAAAATGGAACACTGTTGCACATGAGGCTTACATATGTAAGACACACATCACAACAAGAAGCATTCAAAGGAAATCATAATATCATATTCATCTACACGAACATGCTGTCAAACACACACAGATAAGCAATAGAACAACAAGATGGACAGACATGCAAAAAGGGCTGTATATGCAAAGGCAGAGAAAAAGGCAGACAAAAAGATAATTCATACTCCTTCACTAATCTTGCTTAAATTTATTGAATAAATGATATTGAAAGAGTGAGACTGCTAAGACCTCGACCACAAAATGTCTTCTCTCCCACTATGAAAGAGGACGGACTTAAAAACAAAATGCAAGTCAAAGATACCTTTCACACAGAAGGAGAACAAAGACAAAAAAAAGAGACAAAACATGTTTTTATGTTCATTTTTGAGCAAGAGAGAGAGAGAGAGAGACCTGCATTATTTAATGGTGTTGACACCTGTTTAATGTTAGATATCCTTCTAAAGTTGCAGCTATAACAGTAAAACTTTCTGGATAACAAATATAAAATCACTGGAAATTTACAATCTATTTGGAACTCTCGCTGAGGTCCACAAATTTTCAACCACAGAGCTGCCACGCTGCTTCTAACACTAAATCTTGTTTACCATGTTTTGTACTAGCTGGAGTCCACACTGCATAAAAATATAATTTTTCATTTAAAACTCCTGCCAGAATCGACATGTTCCTCCTTCAACATTCTTTGTATTGTTCTGTGCTACTCTGCAGTTGTCAGTTGTCATTTTCTCAACTCTAACGACTTAATTAAATAAATGACCTGTCAATCAGGCATCGAAGGTGAAGACCAATGTACAGCAGTAATTTCTGTTTGAACGTTTCTTGTGTGATAAAACCCAGAATCGGAGCTAGAAAATAAAGATGGTCAAATTTAAGTAAAAGCCCTTAAAAGTTAGTGATGACATTTGTAAGAGCTGTTGGCAAGGTCACCAAAAGAACTAACAACTATTTAGCTATAAACTCAAAATTTTGAGTCTCCTGTACCTTTAATTTGAACTGCTAACCATATGATGTCAAGTCCCTCCACACAAACATAGCTAAACCAGACCACACACACGCACAGGGAGTCACAATTTACCAATTTCCACACCACTGTCATGCATGAGACAATTCATACTGATGATGCTCCCACAACCCTTTCAACAAGAAATGCACCAATAAACACCACAATACACAAAGAATGGACGGTCGGGGGGTCTGTGCGGAGAGATAGAGCTGTTTGTGGCTTTTGTTGTGTGCCAATGAAACATCCAAGAGCACCTAAACAGATTAAAACTATTGTGTATCTGCATCAGCCAGGAAATTGTTTGTTACCGCACACACACACACACACACACAAACTAGCTGCTTTCTCTCACAGTTCTCCCTGACTTTCCTCCCTTTCATATTCTTTCCACTCAATCTAATATCCAAAGGCTCTTGAAAACTAATATGTTTACGTGATGACAAGTCAACCAGACATGCCCACTCGTCTTCAGAAGCTTCGACTTGAACGCGCTACAAAAGCTGAAAATTATAATATGGTATTATGACCAGCTATTATTCAGCGGTCTGTCCTTACATCAGAAGAGAATCCTGGCTCTCTGTATCATTGATCTGTTTCTTTTCTTTAATCAACTGCAATTCATCATTTTCAATCTGTCATCTCTACCCCACTTTCCAAATGTCTTATCTCTCCTCTCCATTTTGTCTCACTCCGTCTTCACTTCCTCCATATTCCCATCACTCCTCCTCCTCTTAATCATATCTGTTATCCTGTCCTGTCTTCCCATCCTTTACTGATACATCATCTTCCCTTCCCTCTAACTGTTTGCCATCTCCCTGTCCTTAACTCTCCCCTTTCTGTGCCTCCTGCTCCCGCTTTCCCTCTCTCATTCTCCTGAGCTGAGTAGCACATTTCCCGTAATACTTATGCCTCCACAAAACACCACATCCCTTTTTCCCTGAGTTGTTAACAACAGGAGCCATTAACATGACTCAGTCTTATGTTCCATGCTTGTCTGCAACCATATGTATGTATATGTTTTTCCTTTTGTTTAAATTTTTGGTACCGCACATGTTTTTCCCCTCAATTTAATTTTTTCTCAATTTTTATGTCATTGTTGGAGTTTATTTTTTTTAAGTCTACATAGGATATTGGGATATTTGCAGTATTTTTTGTTCTGCTCTTCCTCTCTATTCTATTCCTCTTTTTGTCATACATACTATTCTATTATGCTGTATACTGTACGTCACATTTGCAGCGGAGGAGGAAAGTTTTCCAGGTAGTTAATTGTAATTTATGTCAGAAATTCCAGAGTGACTAGCAGAAAACCACAAAGAGATTTTGTTCCAAGCCAAAGTGTCCACAGAGGAGGCTTCTAGGTTTCCCAAGTTTGTCCTTAAAAACCCTAGACGCAAGTGACTGCTACTCCCGTGCCTTATAAACAGCCTTCACCTGCTCAGCTCAGCTTAGCATCTTGCCAATACGAGCATTTTAATTATAATCTTAGATTTTTACTAAGAGCCCACTGGTTTTACTTTTACTTTCTGCTATTATGAGGTCTTACTGTGTAGTGGGAGGGACAGGGAGGTGGAAAAGTGCAGGACATATTCATAGTATAGGTACGGAGAAGGTTTGCATCATTAACAATTTGAGATAAAAGGTTTGAGACTCTGAGACTCTGTTTGAGAAAAAGCAGGAAAACAAATGGATGAAAAAAGCAAGATAGAGACTCCATTCATGCAGGAGGGACTTTAACAATTTTTCTCCAGACCTGTATTATTGTATTCTTACATTCTCCCTCCCTCTGTGTCCCCATACCCCCATCCCTCTCTCCTTCTCCCTCTTTCTCCGTCGCCTTCATAAGGGAACCCTATACTATAGAATGTGGACTGTTGTAAAAAGGTGCCTTGGGCATCCAAACATTCCAAGAGCATTGAATGCCTTCTCCATCAGGCTATCATCATAGAAATGTGGCTAAACTCTGCCATTGTAGCCTGCACATAATATAAGCTGTCTCTCTTTATTCTCAACAACACTGTCATGCACACAGCCACCCCTTTCATGCGCATTGCAAATATAGCAATCTTTTCTCCATGTGGTTTATTGATTTGATATGTTAAACAGTCATTGATGGATGGATGTGGTTGACTCAATGCGTAGCTTTTCTGTTTGTGAGCAAATGTGCGACTGCTTCCATGTTTGAGTGTCTGCAGTGTTATTTTATGCACTAAATTTATGTTGGTTGTAACTTTAAATGTGGTTTTTACTTTCTTTCTCTCTCTCTCTTCCTCTCTCACTTTATCCCCCCCCCCCCCCCCCACACACACACACACACACACACACACACTCCCTCATAGTTGTGTACATTATTCGTGCGAAGCCATTGACTGCCAGGAACCCTTAATCCGCAATGCAGACCTCAAGTGCAGTAGCCCCGGCCGACACTTCTACAATGGGGACCGCTGCACCATCGCCTGCGACTCTGGATACGTCCTGCAAGTCCACCAGGATGATGACATCATCAAGAGCCAGGTAAGCACACTGCTACACAAGTTGAAATGCACACAGACACTTAAAGAGCACAGTGCATAAAGAGGCACATGAATGCATAAATGTACACGTGCAAACACTTAAGTGCAAAAGCATTTCTAAAGCATATGGGAAGATGAATTTGCGAACGCTTACATGAACATGCATCGGTTCAAACTCAAGTACGCAAATGGCCATAGGAGAGAGTTGCAAACACGCTTAGTCTCTGCTCTCCTCTCTCTCTCTCTCTGCATTTATTTTGTCACCTGCAAAAAATAGGCTTGGCATGGCAAACCTCCTGGGAGAATGACATCATGAATATCCAGGTAGATGCGTGCTGCACTGAGGAGCGGAGATGCCCCAGTCTCCTCCTCTTGCTACACATATACAAACACAAATGCAAACGCACGCACACACCGCACATATTCAGCACAGGCACAGACATAATAGTGTTTAGTCTCTAGCTGAGCATGCCGCACCGTCACCTCGAACAGTCACTTTTGTGTCGCTACTCCACCGGGACAATGACATCATCGCATAGTGTCTGCTCCCTCTCCCTCCCTTGCTTCATCCCCGCTCATTTCGCACACATTGAAGTCTCTGTTAAAGGGCAGAGATTTGCCACCGCTCTCGCACAGCAGCACACAAATGTTTCCATGTAGATACCAACACGCATACAGTAGATTAAAGACAATCTCCTGCATAAACAGGACACAGATATGGACAGGCACAGCACACACACAGATGCATGTGCACCACAAGTAAACAAACAAACAGGGTAGTTGACACTGCATCATAAACCTTTTGGATTGGGGCCAAGCTGTAAAGGCCATATAAACACTTTATCCTTCTCCATGGCTTTGTAAAGCAGTCTGCAAGACAATATATTAAAGCTCCCTTAGAGAAATGGGAGGTTCAGAGAGCAAGGTAAAATTTGTATTTATGTGTATTTCAGCCTCGAAAAAAAACACGTCCGAACTGTATGTGTGGATGTGCGTTTGTGTGCGAGGGTGGGTGTAATGGGAAAAAAATTATAACAAAGTGACGGGTAGGATAGAGAGAGGAAGAAAAGAGAAGAGGAGAGAAAAGGGAGAGAGAGAGACTGACATTAACAATGCATTCTTTCTCCCATCTTTCACATGGCCGTAGCTGGGATCTGTAACTTGTCATAACCGGAGAGTTTCCACAACCAGAAAATCATTAAGCTGCCCCTTTACCTTTGACTGAGTGCTCATACGTACTCATATATATCCGCACACAAAATCAAGCACGCGTATATTATATCTTTGTGTGCATGCATGCATGAAAGCACATTTACATGCACATCCATACGTATTTTTATCTAACAAACACTATCAGAATACTTCTCCATTGAGTCTGCACAGACTTCTAATTGCATTAGATTTTGACTGACAGTGCACTATGCGGCTATTCATCAATGTCAGTTCATCTAGTGATGAATTATGCTTTTCAGAGAGGGAAAGGCAAGACAGTACAGAGAAAGTGGGGTGACGGGGGACAGGGGAGAATAGAGGAGGAAGTGGACTGTGCCAAAAAACATTTTTTTTGGCTTTGAAGGTTTGCCACAAATGATGACTGACAGTTCAAAGGTATTTAGAGGACCTGTTGTTTCTGAATAACTTTTTGCATCCATTCACTCATAGAAAGGACATCATGTCAGTTTTGTTGATGTAATATCAGATTACCATTTTGCAGTTAATTTGAATGAAGAATGCTCTGCAGAGTCATATCTATTAAAATGTAGTAAAAGTATTTTTTTCTATTAGATGGTAGGATATCGACTGCTCTTCGATGTGCCTTCTTTGTCATCAAATTTGTGTTCTGTGACCTATCCTCTGCAAAATGGCCCTTCTAGCACCTATTTTGTAAATGAACTGGATTGTAGGATTTTTGGATTGCGAAAATGACAACTTTATTGATATTATTTACTCAAGGTTTTGGAATTATGAGCTGTTTACAGATGTTATGACATATCTTGGTGGGATGATTAAAATGATGAACTGCATCATTTGAACCTCACACTAAATATGCATTCGGATAGAGCGACAGAATTCTATTTGCCAAAATCTTCTGCAGATGTTACAAAATCATGTTAAGTTTGGCCATGTAAATTTGGTAAGGACAAGGAAATCATTGTGCTCAGCTGACATACCACTGGTAAGAAAGATGATGATGCAAACTAAATATGTGGACTGAATTATGTTTGTAATTGCCATAGCAATGATCCATTCCAAGTCAAGTCTTTTATCCCCAAAGAATGAAATGATCCTCTGGAAAAAGATTTCACCAATTGCACATCCCTCCAGGGACGGTAGAAGTCTTTTCCCAACAGACTTTCGCAGTGAAGAACAATCTTACTGTGATAAACACATTGACACCATTGAGTATTTACTCAAATCATTTTGTTGTTGTTTATTGTTTTGTTGCCAACTATAGAATCCAGCGGGAGACAGCACTATGTTGTTTTATTGACCGCAACAGCAGCATA
This sequence comes from Istiophorus platypterus, assembly GCA_016859345.1. NCBI lineage: Eukaryota > Metazoa > Chordata > Actinopteri > Istiophoriformes > Istiophoridae > Istiophorus > Istiophorus platypterus. The sequence continues at coordinate 9,700,732 of CM029128.1, read as the reverse complement.
GTTGTGATTAAATAAACTGTATGACCGCAGGACTGAATCGAACAAATAGGATGATACAGGCTTGAAAAAAAAAAAACAAAAAACAAACAAACAAACAAAAAAAAAAACAATGGGCACATTGTAAGTACTTAATGAATCAAAGGGTCAGTAATAAATTGATCTGGCTGGATTTTTGGTGTAAATCAACTCTCACCTCCTCCTCAAATGGGGTGAGAGTTGAAAACCCACATAAACAAATAAAGTGAATTTTGAGGTTTCACGGCTAAAATAAAAACAATGGAACCATATTAAACTAGAAACAACAGATTTTCCTTATTTCCTCAGCATACCTCTCGATTTCTTTCTTCCCTTCTTTTCCAACCACTCAAGGATAAACACACCTCTATACTATAGTTGAAAAGTGCAGCGAGAAGCAGTCTTGTCTCCTTTCATTAGGCAATTACATTCTTGTTTCAGTGATGTCCAAGTGGTTCTGGGAACACCACCTGCTTAGATAACACTATCTTCAGAACAAATCTGTTTCCCTCCCCTTCTTGATTTGTATATGCCTGTTTTATGACTGTTCTCCCAATCTTTCTCTCTGTTTGAAGAGGTTAGGAAACACTGACTGCAGGCATTGACAGGGCGGTTCTATTTCACACCGGCTATTCCTTTAACAGGCTCTCTAGGCGTGGCTACTGCACCTATAAAACAGTATTCACCAATCTGAATTAAAACACACCTACCAAACCACCATATTTTACCCGATCACTGTCTGATCGCCTTACGCCAAATGGGCATCCATTTTCTATAAACACCCAAAAGACCCTGTTCACGTCTCAGAATGATGATGAGAATGGTCAAACATTTAGAAACAAATCCTGGAATCATCATTATTTGATCCGTTATGTCCAATACAAATTTAGGAGCTATTAAGATCCTTATTGAATGGCTAAATGTGAAGATTGGTTGGTTGGTGCTTCTTCATATATTGATATATTGATATATTGGTTGATTCTAAAGATAGTTGATGCATTGTTTTTTATGTCGCCAGGGCACTGTCAATCAAACCTGATCAAAGATAACCTGTTTTTGATTCCTAAGATATAAGACCTAAGGATGTTTTTTTTTTTTTTAAGCTTAAAACTTTATTGTTACTTATTTATTGTTCAACACAAATACTAAGCTTGAAACCAAATCAGGCTTTTTCTGAATGCGACTTTTAACTCCACAAGCCTCTGCAGAGGGGTTATGGAGGGGCATCCTGCTTTTTTGTGTCTGAGTTCTACTCTGTCCTGATAGTGCCACAGCAGGGAATACCTGCACTTCTTCATCCTTGTCAGCCTATAATAAAAACCTGGCTGAATGAGGATGAAGGCTGTGAATTATGATCCTAGTTTTTAAAGCACAGTCTGAGGCCTTTAACATTGCCACCCTGTTGTGCCTCGGGTTGCTGACTTTGTGGAAGCTGAGTTATCGTTTGATTCTCTCTGACTGGATGACCATTGAATACAAATTTCAATGTGCTGCTCTGCAGTGAACAGTGGTTAAACCTAGAGTCCATCCCAGTACCCCTTGTCTGCTGATAGAAAGTGTGTGTAAATTATCATGAATTTGCATTCACACATTTAACTCATCAACCAAAAACAAAAGCAAATGGTAAACAAATGTGTTTATTATGATTAAAAAACTAAACAAGGCAAAAAAAACCCAAAACAATTTCGAACACTCCCATCTACTTTGAAGCATGTCTGCTTCTGAGCACTGTTAGATTCTCAGGAACATCCAGCTGCATGTGACTGTTCTGAACACATTCTTGTCTAGAATCAGTTTTATAACTGCTGAGATTTTCATCTGGAAAGTGTGTACATTTTATGCAAATATAACCTCTCTGCTTCTAAATAGTTCTAGTAGTTGCTTCTAAATAAGGCAAAAATCTTTTCCTCTGAACTGGTTTCAAAAGTGCTTATCCATGAGGACTAGACAATAATAAATGAAACTGAAATTATCCTTAGCACTACTGCAATAAATCTTTCTATCAATGCACATCTGCATGCTATAACTACATGTGTTGTATTATACGTGCTTTATGTTTGTGTCCCATCTGAGCTAAGGAAAATTAGAAGTTAAAGAAAAAGACTATCCGTTCATTTGTCTGTAAGTCTGTCTGGCTTGAGTTAGGCAGAGTAGCCAAAGGTTGTTAAAGTGGCTACTGGAAGAGAAGTAGTCAGCTGTAAATTTTTTAAAAGGAAGGAAAATTCCCACACATTTACACACATAATAGGAGACACAGGCACACAACCTTATATACACCTACACACTTGGGGATAGACACTTGATTAAAACCTCTTCTTATGGCAGATACATAAATGTAAATGTGTTTATGTGTGTGTTTGTATTAGAGCCCAACCTATGTTGGATTTCTTAGGGCCGATACCATTTTTAGGAAGTAAAAAACATCTTTCACACACACACACACACACACACACACACACACACACATACACACACAGGAGAGTAAAAAACATGGGGATGTTGTTTATTTACTTTCATGCCTTGCACCACAATAACATTGTACCGTGAAATCAAGACTCAACAGACTCAGTGCACCACTGCACTGACCTCTGCTTAGATGCAAATTTAATGGGAAGAGATGCTCTGCTTACCCTTCAATCTGTTATGTCACTGTCTACTGACAACCTATAGCTGTCTAGCTACCTTGCTAACATAGCAAACAGATGTGTTAAGCAGGAGTGACGTGACGGCTGTCAGGGATATTAGAGACCACAGTTATATTAGAGATATATTGAAAAGGGAAAATGATGCAGCCATTTATTACATCTGCATATTAACATTCCAGCAATGGCTTTCAGTTATCTAAGTAGTAACCTACCATGAGGAAATTGCTTGACTCTGCACAACTGTCTGCTCAACTGTGATGTGCTACGACGTGCTGCAGTTTTACACACACATTTTAGGATGGGTAAAACTTGTAACTTAACACACATATGGACAATTTCACAAACATTTAACATTCTACTTGCATACACTCGGCACATTAAACACTAAACTGAAACTTCCACATGCAGATTTTTGTGCACAACCTCCGAACGTGATTGACTCATTCAACTCTACACCCAGTTATTTTTCAGCAGGCACTCACATGCGATGCATATGTTACAATGTTGGATATCTGAATATGAAAGGAGCTTATTTATTTCAATGGAACCTGATAGGGTTATGCAGTATCATATAATGAGATCAAGATGAGAGATAGAAATACACCAAGGAAGAGAGAAAAAGTTATGAAGCAATAGATATGTAATATTAACTGAGTCCAGCTTGTGTGCCAATAAATTTGGCCACTCTAAAAAGACGTGTGTATTTAAAGTCAACCAAAACAGGGGTTAAAATGCTAAAAACACAGGTTTACACAGAACTAAAAGTCAAAATGATCAAGCTCTCACTGCGTTGTTGTGATTTCTTGGCACCATTATCAATTTAAGCATCCTCATCATGTTACATGGTGCTATTTAATGGAGAAAGATGAAAAGAGATGAGGTTTTGTTTGATGCAGTGGCCCCCCATTTTGGTACCATCTTTGTAAATATCATACCACAAGTCAAATAATTTACAGGGATAGGAGCTATTCCTAACAGGAAATAGACCTAAGATCAGGATTTTTTTCAAGTGGAAAAAGCCAAGAAGAAGAAATTACCACTTTGAAATGTAATGTTTTGGAAACATTGCGGTTCTATTACCAGGAACTCATATACCAGCAAACATTTTGTCCTTAATGCTATATTCTCTGAACAATCTTTTTATTACTCTTGATCAGGAATGGTTACAATTCAATATGTGCACAGGGTGTAAAAACACTGAGTTCCCACACACACACACACACACACACACACACACACACACACACACACACACAATTAATGCAAGACATGTGGCCTTTGCTAGTTTCAGTCAGGCCTTGCTAGGTCGTAGCTCCTTCAGCTGTAATCTGAATGGCTGCTGTTTCTAATCAAGGTCTATTTTCTATCATACATAGTGCAATAATGGGAATGAAAGGGATGTTAATCTATTATATTAGTTCTTATATCATGATGTAGACTTGAGCTTGTCTTCATTTGTCATAGTAGAGTGGTGTAGCCACTGTTGTGTTTGACTCTTGGCCTGAGTCCATTTCTTGCAGATTTTGCATGTACTCCCCATGTGTGGATTTCCTCTGGGTTCTCCAGTTTCCTCTTGCATTCCAACAACATGGAAGGACCCAGTGGCAAAGGACACACTTTGTAGACTTGAATATGTGTTGCAGTCTGGCTTTATTTTAAGGAGCTTACACAGGAAGAAACACAGGAAAAGTTTTTTTTTTTTTTTCTTTTTCTGTTGACAGGCCACTACATGGACAACTACTGTCAATCACCAAGCAATGCAGCATAGTTAAGGACATTAGCTAACCTAATTTTTGTGCAACAACTGCCTATTTACTTTTTCCTCCATTTTCTTTGTTTCCCACCTAACAGCAAAACTGACTAGATGGCCTTACCTGATTATGATTTTCGCTGGGTATAGAAGTCAAATGTCAAAAATGTCAAATTGTAAGTGAATTTAATTGCTTTTCTAGCATCATGACTTCACAGAATCCAAGAAATAGGATAAATCCACAATGTCCTGCGTGCTCTCAGAAGTTGTCGCGCTTCCTCTCACTTCCAAAGAAGTCAATCAGTTTTGTGCTAGGGCTGATTGTGCAGTTGTTGGATATCAGTTGTCTGAGTGGCATGACTTCACCTTACAAATGCTATCAGCAGTTACTTGAGCTGCTGAGAAGCCCGCGAGGCTTACGGACACACAGTAAGCTAAGCTCGATCAAACTTTGTTAGGTTACAAGCTGTTTGGAGGCTTGGAATCGGTGCTGAATTGCTGTAGTAATTTTTTTGTGAGGTAAACATTTATAGGATGCATGTGGGAGATCAATCCATCCTATCAACGTGCAAATGAACACTTGTATCAATGCATACTTATCCATAAATCAATTTCAGAATAACCCAAACCCTGCAATCCATCTGTCGCTCACTTTATATCTTGTCTTATTTTCCAGTCGGACTCTTCAGTGACTATAACCTGTGCAAATGGGAAGTGGAACAAGCAGGTGTCATGCGAGCCTGTAGACTGTGGCCTGCCCGACAAATACCATGTTCATCCTGCCCATTTCAGCTTCCCAGAGGGCACTACCTACGGCAAGAAGAGCACCTTTCAGTGTCGAGAACCTGCCCAGCTTGTAGGTGAGATTCATGGTGAAGCCACCCAAAGATCTTGTGTCAGGTTTGAAAAAAAAGAAAAGAAAAAAAGAAACGTTGAATGGTTTTCAATGCACATGTATTATTTTTCAACTTTTTAGAAAAATATTTGCTAGATATATAATACATTCTACATTATAAAACTCCATAATATACAGACTGACACACAGAATTACAGTATTTTTCATTGGTTTTTATTAATTTTCATTTTTGTCTGTTAAGCATCCTCATCAGACTACTGTTAATTGTTCTTTCAGCAATCGTACATTTCATTCTCTGTTCGTCAATCTACATATTTTTCATCTTCTTATCAATTTAAATTTTTACTTACCAACACCATTCTTCTTTTCTCCTCAGGTATAAATAACACTCTTACCTGCCTAGAAGACGGTCTGTGGTCCTTCCCGGAGGCCCTATGTGAGCTACGCTGCCCAGCCCCACCTCCTGTACCCAATGCTGTGCTGCAAACCAAGCGCTGCAACGAGACAGGCCTCAAAGTTGGGACTCTCTGCAAGTACAAGTGCAAGCCAGGCTACCATGTCACAAACAAACCTAAGAGGTAAAGAAAGAAATAGACACTTTTTTCTCTTTATTTTGTTGTTCCTTAATCAGAAGGTTTCCAGTTGAAAAGTAAGGACTGAAATCAGGTCCATTACTTGTCTCCTTTCCCTTTAGGCGTGCATTTAAGCGGCAGTGCACTGAGGATGGCAGCTGGCTAGAGGGGGCATGCGAGCCAGTGACTTGTGATCCCCCACCTCCAATTTTCCATGACTCTTATCACTGTACCGATGGCTTCCGCTTTGACAGTGTCTGCAGACTTAACTGCTCTGATCCTGCCGGTAATTCTGCTATCGCCGCTACAGGAGGCTCTGCCCATACGGTGAGGCTGCTGCACGGTCCATGCAAGCAGGTCTGTCCATCTCTTTCCCCTCTTTCTACTCTTGCTTTACCTAAATTTCCTATATTTTTTGTCTTCTTTTTCCTCATATGTATAAAAAGCAGACATTCTCTTTTTTTCTCTATTCTCTGCATCCTATTTTTTTTTATCACCTTTAGGCTCTGGTTTAATTGCATAGACATAATGAGTAATATAATTATAATGAACATAATCAATTTCAAGCAATTTGTGTTTTTTTGATTTCCAGCACTCAGACCCCCCCTTAATGCTGTATAAGTAATTTTTGTTTAAAAATTGTTTGATTCAAATCACTACAGACACCTTTTTATAACATACTTCTCACTGATAGATAATGATAAGATGCTAAATTAAGGAATTCGTGAGTAAAAACCTGTTTTTTTCCCCCAAATACATTCTCCTTACTTCCCTCTTTTATCTGATTCTTCTTACACTGCCCTCACTGTCTGAACGCTTGTCTCTCTCTGCCTGTTTCTCTCCCTGTCTCCCTTAACCCTATTCAATTTGACACCATGCTAATTAGATTGCTATTGATTTCAAGAATAGTTCTGTTGCCACAGAGTTTTGAAATGTATACACCTTTTAATCTGTTCTGCCTCTCAGGCGTTGTGGTTTAGATGTCTGATAAAAATTGGATTGTATTTCCCCCTTTGCAACGAGATGCCATCTCAATGTCCTTGGCCTGCTAGTGTTTGTGTGCCAATGTGGGTGCATAATTGTTTGTCTGTCAATATATGTGTTATTTTCAGGTTGCAGCATCCAATGTGATCCGCTGTAGAAAGGATGGAAATTGGACAGGGTCATTCCGCCTATGCCCACACAGCATAGGCCAGTGTTCTTTACCTCAAAACCTCCATTATAGCCTACAGTACTCATGCAAGCGAGGACACGGCATAGGTCTGTATGCACAAATTTACTGTCATATAATAACATTTCCGTTTTCTTACTGCTGACGTAATCCTTCATTGTTTGTATTACTCACAGCTTTTGTTAAGTGTGCTAATAATCTTCATTGTATGCACTGATCATTCCTGTTCCGTTTTTTTACTGTTTAAAGTCATTTCAATTTGTTCTTGATGAGAGTCAACAAAATATATGAACCGCTGTTATGTAAAGTAGCACTTTCAATATCACACAATATCATATTCATTTGAAAGTGAAAGGGGGAAAGCGGCAAGGATATGTCATCGGAAATCTCTTTGATCTGGATGTGGTTTGTGCACACTTTTATTGCTCTTCTTTTTCTGTCTCTTTCTCGCTCACACATTCACACAGGTGAGGAGTGTGAGCTGAGTTGCAGAGAGAGTAACAACGACGTTGTGATCCTCCCTAGCAACATGACAGTCGAAAGTGTGCTTAAAGAGCACTGGAGGAACCCGCACAAAGTCAAGGTAAGTTTTGTGTGTGTGTTTGTGTCCAGCTCACAGCTCTGACAGACGCACTTGACAAAGTTCTGTGATCCACAACTCCCCTGTAAGGAATTTCACGTATAGTGTCTACATCCTGGCTCTATTACCCACAATACAAAATGCCAGTCTTATGCCTGTCTTTTGTGCCCAGTGCCATGCAAATGTTTGTCTTAGCAACATGGCAACCCTTCAAACACTTTTATTCTATTTCTGATTTGAAGTGTGAACACATGCTGCTGTCCTCTTGCATCCCAGTCCTGAAGATGACATTTCAACGACCCTCTTGAAGAAATAATGAGATGAAAATATCTTTGGGGTTAATTTTTTTTCTGTACTCTGATAAACAATTAATCATGCAGTTTATAACATTCTTTTTCCCATGTATTTGTCTTTCTGCCAAAAATAAACTGTGATGAAAAGAGCAAAACGAAACAAACAAAAAATACTTCAGAATTCTTGTGAAACATGGGTTCCCAGCTACCAATTTGGCCAAATTTTAAAACCTTATCAAATGTCTAATCATCAGTAATCACTGTAATTTTCTGAAATAAACCCATGAATCTCACTGGCAGATAGGAAAGCACTGAGGTTAGAGGCTATGGCACAGGAGATGATTAAACACAGAACTGTACACCGTGTCCCTGTGGGGGTACCACTCACACAGCCTTGGTGTCATTTGGGATTTTTAACTTTTTGGGTGGGGTCAAGGGTTGGGGGTAGGAATATGGTGTGTGTGTGTGTGTGTGGGGGGGGGGGTAGGTAAAGACTACTACACTACACCTACTGTTCTGATTTTACTCTCCCCATTTGATTTGATTAATGTCAGTGATGTGCAATTTCTTTTTAAGTGTTTTAATCAGCTCAATTCCCATTTTAGCTGTGGAGTTGGAAGAAGATCATACTTAATAGCATCAAGTTTTGTAACTGGAGGAGGATAAAAGCGAACACACTTTATTTCTCGCTGTATACTTTCCTCCAACTCCCTTTGTTTTTGTCTTAGAGTCACACTGATTCAGCAGCTTTTTGTGTTTGATGTTGGGACAGAGGGGTGGGGTGGGCTGGGCTGGGCCACGTGGACATGAAATGATCTGTTCTTCATGGATTTGTGTAATTGATATGATTTGTGCCCAGTGGTAATTTGAGACTTGTGACAATGCTGTTGGGGGCAGTTTCTAGCATAAATAAGGTCAGAGAAATGAGAGTGGTGGGTTGAGGGTTTCAGACATGATGCACCAGGGCTAGGAGGCTGGAGAAGGTGGAGTATTTGAAGGTTGTGTGCACATGTTTTTTTTCCTGTGCCAGTATGTGTGACTCTAAAGCTCCCTTGTTAATGCAGGTAATGCAAGGAGAGTTAATACCATGCCTCTGAACAAGAACAGGAGCGACACCTTTTCCAATAGTCAAATAGTAAAATGAATACAAACACCCAATAATGAACAGGCAAAAATTTGCCATTTGGCAAAATGTAGTCCCTTTTAGGATGTTACATTTGTATTTCCACTAATGTCAAAAGCCAGGAGATCCTTGATCCTAACAGCAGAAGAATAGCTGTAATAGGAATTGCAATATTTACCCAAGGGCTTAGCAGAACAGATGCATACAACTAAGATATAGATAACAGTTGTAGTAAGAGTAGGAGTGTAGTAAGTAGGAGTAAATAGTAGGTGGGGATTTTCATACAGTATCTCGAAGAGAATCCATGACCTGAAATGTACTTTCTAGTTCTACTTTGCTGAGTTGGAGGTGAATGGTACCCACCTTAATAAGTAATGTTGATTTATTGCCTTTAAACTAGTTGTATTCCGGTTCTTAGTGTGACCCACTTAGAATTCTCTCATGCTTTTCTACCTCCACCTCCTACTCCTCTTTTTCCTGTCCCTCTATACCTAACGATTCTGCGCCCCCAGCACACTCCTCCCCCTTTATCAGCAAAATTACCCTGTCGGGCTAGCTGTGGAATTAGTCATTTTCTATATGACATGACCTCGTCTGTGGTGGCGCTGAGATAGGGATCTATTTTTATGTGGTATCAGCGCCCCGGGGAGGCTTCAGAGGGTGAGGATCCCATACATAGTGAGGGGTGAAGCCAGGCCACAATCATGGATTATCATGATTTACAGCCTTGCTGTGAGAGGAAAAAAAGGGTAAGAGAGAGAAAATGAGAGAGAGGGGAAGAGAAGGAGTTTCTGGATGACATCATCAGAGCAGAACGCTAAAAAGAGAGAATAGAAGTACAGAAGTACAGTAGTTGCAAAAAGTTTCACCTCTGAGACAGAATAATGTGCTTAATCTTTTACCTCACAGGGACGAACCATCATAGCCCTCACCAGTGAACACACATGCATACACACAGCACAGATGTGCCTGCAATCTGCTATGCAGTACCACATCACAGTGGTAGAACTGTTACTCCCTCAGCTCTCAGTTGTCCTCAGATGCGGTGTTGTTCTTTCTCTCTACCTTCAACCCCCCCATCTTTCTTTTTTGCATTGATTTGCTGACAGCACTGAAATGAAAAATACCTGAGTTTGCAGCAACAAAAGAAAAGCACGTCAGATTTGTGAGATATTGGGACACAGGGGGTCTGAGAAATGAACCGTCTGAGGTCAGCCAGTCCTTTGCTGTGGATGGCACTTGATCATGCACACTACTATCCAAGTCTGGAGACACACCTAGCTGTAAACAAAACACTTTTGGCATTCTGGCTCAAGTAGACTCATATATACAACTGCCCCTATACATTTTATGGAGACATTGTCACAGAGGACAGGCACAAATGCCCATCCAGAGTCAAATGAGTATACAATATGAATTTCATGTATCTACAGAGTGTGTGCCTGGATAAAGGCATTTGCACAAGCAGGTACACAGTCTATGCACAGTGCTTCCCACCTCCCCTGAGTACAAATGTTTTCTGTTTCATTGCAATGAAGAGCACAGTGGGAGAACAGGATGGGATTCCACACATTCTGCAAAGATATTTGAGGGCATGGTTCTCTTTACCTTGTCTCTCTCTCTCTCTCTCTCTCTCTCTCTCTCTCTCTCTCTCTTTTCTTTTCCCTCCTGGGGCCCAAACTTAGTTATAAAAACGACATTTTTATCAAGTTATATCTTATCAAAATCAATTTATTCAGGTGGAAAAGGATCATTGTAAATCAAAGAAGGCTTCACAATAAAAGTGACCATGTGTAGCGCATAAGCCCTGCTGATAATGCCTATGTTTCACTCTTTGTGCACGCGTGTGTGTGTGTGTGTGTCTAGATGCCAACTGGCCTTAGATTGGGGTCAGGGTTATAATTGTGTGTGTGTGTGTGTGCGTGTGTGTGTGGCTAGAAAGTGCCCAGACCTTAGATAGGGGTCAGGGTTATGTGGACTCTGAAATCAGGTAAAAAGAAAAAAATAAAACAAAGTTTTGGCAAAACTTTTCCTATGCTGCACATAATGGAACTAAGATACAATATATAGACAAAACCACTGAAAGAACCAGTTTTCTTAATTAGTTCAACCCCACCTCAACTTTTCTCTTATTTTACAGAATATAGTCTGTACAATGGGACTGAAATGGTATCCACACCCAGAATTGCTTCACTGTATCAAAGGATGTGAGGTAAGGGCTCAACCTGTATTCAAAATTTTTTTGTATTTGTGGAGTAATCATCTCATCTACCGCAGGACTTTAACACTTAATTTATTCCACCTTTTGAAAATAGAAAACGATCTTAAATATATAAAGCTTTCATTACAAAGTCTTACTCACTGCGCTTGGCAAATTGAGTTTAGACAGACAAATGATTTATTTGATGCAATACAAGTAAAACACTTGACCAGTAAGTGGGTGAAGATTGATATTTTGTGAGAATATTTTAATTTATAATTCTTAAAATACAGTTAGGAGTATATGGCTTGAGACTAACTGATGTGGCTCACTGAAATGTAATAACTTGTGGTATTTTGATGTACTTAATGATTTCTTACCTCTTATAAAAATCTGTAATGTGATCATCTAGTGTACCTGTCTTTCCTAAAAAATGATGCATCTATATGTGAATGCAGTATCTTATAGAATTCTACTCCAATTCATGAAAGAATGATATCATCTCCCCAGTTCAGGCCAACAGGATAACTTGATTGGTAACCCAAGTGGAGGGCGGGACAGACCCAATAAATCACCTTATTGGAGTGTTTTGTGCAGTGGATAGTTTATGGTGTCCTCAGTTTGACTTACGGGTCTGGCCCTGGGGCTTAAAAAGTCACAGTGAAAGATGAGGGAATTTTAATGTATCGGATTCATCAACAAATCTATCCAGAGACCTTTAAAAGGCCCCGAAAAGCTCAAAAGGAAAAGACTACTAAAACAAAATACTTTCAGTAATTCCACTTATAACCATTATACCATTATCAACCAATTAGGATAGAAATCCAAATGGTGGCACTTTTTTTTGTCTAATTGACATTCTGTCTCTTTCCTGTGTAGCCATTCATGGGAGACAACTACTGTGATTCGGTGAACAACAGAGCTTTCTGTAACTATGACGGAGGAGACTGCTGCCAGTCCACTGTCAAGACCAAGAAGGTTAGCAGCATGCTTGTACCTCGGAACAAACCTCACCCTGCATACAATGAGACGATGTTGGAATTGGTCCCGATCACACTGGTCAACAGTCGGCGTTTGTTCACCACATAGTTTTTCTTCTACCTTGCGCTTTACCCACATGAACCCCTTCGCTTTCTACCTGCCATTCATCCAGTGGAGGTTGCATGTTTCCTCAATTAAGCTTTGACATTTATGAATAATAATTTCTACATACAAAAATGTATGTATGATGGAAGATTAGAATATACTGCTGAAGAAAGTTGTGTATAATTCTTGGAACATCTCAAAATAGATTCTCCCTTCTTTTGCTTTTTGTCCACCAATCTCTTTTCTGTCATTTCCTGTTTCCTAATTTATAAAATGTCTGTATGTATCTTTGTGTGCCTGTATTTATACCACTACCCAAAATACAGGTAGTGATATTAACCTGACTTATTTATCATAGAGTTGGGGGTCATGATTATGTGAGCTTGGAATATGTATTTCAGCAGTAAGATAGGCCTGTCAGAATGTTTGGTCATCTTTGTGGTAGTACCTCTCTCCATTCAAGAAGGTGCTTTGTCTGGCTCATTCTTTTCCAGCTCCTGGCAAGAGATCCGACTGGAAGTGTATTGTGGCTTCTGTGCAGCAGAGTCTGCTCCTCTGGCCTGTTCCATGTACAGTTTTGACAAGAGCCTGTGTTATCTTTGGTCAATCACTGACAGTAAAATAAGACCGTCTTAAAATATCACTCCTGTGCGACACCACATCTCACTCAACCAGTCTGCATCTACAATATGTCTGGTAATTTGACTGGCAATTTGCTGTGCAAGTAAATAATGGACAAGGCAGATTTGTAGAGGATTAAGATTAATGAGACTTTTGCAGTTATCACAAATTGCTAGATGTCTGGCAAATTTAGTTCTGGGCATTTAGGACTAATGGGGCCAAAAACTACCCCTCATATATTTGATTGCACTGTGCTACTTGTTTAAGGACATACAGCACATAATCCATCTTGGACTAGAAAGAGGTCCATAGGTCCATGATTTGTTTTTGTCCTTTATTCAAAACTTTAGTATCAGATATAAGGTACTGTATCTTCTAGTCAACAGCAGCAGGAAAGTTGGTGAGCAGCCTGCTGGGAAGTGACCTCACTCCTGAAGTGGTTTTGCTGCTGTTGATTGACGCTATCTCATCTCTACATCTTCTGGCCCCAATCCAGTGTAGGGGCTCAGCCAGAACTTGCATAACTCACTTTTACTGACAGACCCCAATGGGAGGATAGACTCCACTGAGTTACTGCAGCAACAAGAGGTCGAGCTGGGCGAGAGGAGAGAAGGCTGTGGGTCTTGTTAGAGTAGGAATTGTTATGTTATACATCAGAGGGAGGTATGGTCTGAACATTGTGTAGTAGGTTGCGAAATAAGTATTCTCTAAAGTTTAAAAACAAAAAAAAAAAAAAAACATTATAAGCCAAAATCTTTTTTGGTTCCAAGTTGTCACCCCCTACATTTTGCATTTATCTTTAGATTTTTCGAAATACCAGCAAGAGCCACAGACTAATGATAACCCCCATTAGCTCTCCTGCTAAAGTTACCATCTTATTGAGCTTACAAACATGAACACGTGCCTTGTCCTGCACCTTTGCTTGTCAAACAATCAACCAAACAAACTTTCAAACATGGGAAAGGGCTCTGCTAACTTCAATTTTCAGGCTAGATAGCTAATTAGCTGGTCAGCAGCTCCACGTTAAACAGCATGTAAACATATATGCAAATATCACTTCGGTCCATTTAGAGTCCGGTGTGGTCCTTACTCTTCAATACCACTGCTTATAAAACACTTTCTGCCCATGGCTTGTAAGCTACAGTGAAAGTTTATTTATTTTGTCTCATGTTCCCCTGCTGGGGATCAGCCTGCCAGCTGCGGTCAATCAAACACAGACACACCTCGCCAGTGGCTGAGAGGAAAAGGAGTTTTTCTGATAATTCCCCTAAATAACATTTTTCTTCCTTAAAATTATAGAAGAGAGTTGATAATACATTTAGAATAACACTAACTATTTATGACTGCAAAAAGGAATGACTAAATGGGATTGCATTTAGACATTAATCCTTGATGAGGACTCTGGCCCAGATTTACTGCCGGAGTATTTCCGAGCCAAGGATGCTGCATGCCAATCATTAGTGGTAGTATCTCCAAAACAGGCATCACTAGTTCACTGAGATAATAACCACAGGCAAATTGAGGATAAAATTACCTAGTAAATACTTGGTAATAAGTTCTGTCATACAAGAAACACAAGGTCAAGAGGAGGTCCATTCTGGTCAGTGAAACACTGTCATTTTCAGTGGGCTTAGATGCTATGATACAGTAGGCTGTTATGCTATGATACAGTAAGTGTATCACCTGAGCCAAAGAACTCAAGGCTCCCTGTCCAATTTCTACTTGAAGGCCAATTTCCCTGGCATTATGTGAAGAAAAAAGTACCCTGGAAAACTTTTCAGAAACATAGGAAAAATTACCTTGAAATGCTGATAAAAACATAATTTGATTTATCAGCTGCCAGGAGCAAGGGGTGAAGAAAGTTACTTTGGGTGAACAACAATAAGGAAACACTAAGGAATGAAGCTGATATTTGAGATTGATATGGTAGCAGAGGAAAGCCAGATGTTTGATATAATCCCTTTTGCTTGTAAGCCGGTTGCCTAATTGATGCTACTTACTTGCATACAATTGTTGCTTGGTGCCTTGGCTCATATAAACCTTACTTGCATGGAACTCAAATTAACCTTAATGTTAGTTATAAATGATTAGCCAGACAACCTGCCTGACCACATTTATCTTATTTTGCATTACTTTGATATTTTATGTCCCCATTTAAATTTCCTCTGTATTTATTATCGTTTTGGTACATTTAGTTAGACTTTTAGATTTAGTTGTTTATTCCTTTCGGGCAAAGCCCTCACAGTTATCCCTATTTGATCAACTCCGTCAAAACAGAAATTGGATATTTTGCACCTGATTTTGATTTTCCCCCAAACTGAACACATGCGTGGCAGGCAACGAAAGACGGAGTTGCATAAGAACCTCTAAAAACAAAAGAAAATGACACAATATATGACAAAAGGAATCTGTAACCCATTTATGACAGTCCCTCTTCTCCAAGCTGCTGAGTAATATACTTGCTTGGTGACAAAGACAGACAATGTTTTCCTCTTTAGCGGGAAATCAGTGTTCTTGTCCAGACCACACGTGAAGAATTTGTCCCAGCAAAATTTTGTTGTCTGTGTCAGAGTGGAGGTCATTTGATGTCAGCTATGAACTATCTGTATTTATTGCTGTTCCTAGCAACTGTTTTATACACAGAAAACTTTAACAGAAAAACATTCTATTGTGTTCCTACTCTGCTTTTCATAAGCCTGATAAAGTAAATCAAAAATATTACATTAAAATGTTATTATAATATTAAAGTTTAAGAATCTGCTCCCTTGATGACCTAAAAAAAACATTATTGTCAGAAATCAGACCCTAAGCATGTCATCTGATTTTCTGACAATGATGTACATCAGCAAGAAATACAGGCATCCTAGAAGCCACTTGAAAATTTCAGGTTTATGTAGGAGTCAAGCCCACATATACCATCCAGGTAATATTGATCTGCACAGCAAAAATCTAGTAATCCTTGCTCTGCAACTGTAGTATATAGTCTTATTAAGTCATGTTTGCTACAAGCCGAAGTCTGTTTGTTTTAGGAGAGACTCAGTCTTTAAAGAAGCAAAACATCTTTTATGTTTGTTTGTTTTAAAGATGTACATTGTCAGTAGGAACTAATGGGGTTGATGCCACAGGCAGAGTTGGGGGCCCTCTCTCACTACGAATTCCCACCCCTGTCATTGTTCGTTTTGGTCTTTTCAGGTGTTTTTTCATAAGTGCTTTTATAGTGAGGGAACTGCAATAACCAAATTAGGGAATTCAAGTAAAATTGGTAATTCAATTTTTGTTTTAAGCTGATTTTTTTAATCCAATTACTATAAAAGACTGATTTTGTATTAAAAAAAAAGTTTGCTTTTCCTTATGATCTGTGAGAGAAGTTTCTCATGAACACCTAACCCTACCCCCCCAAACACAAACAAACAAACAAACCAAACACACACACACACACACACACACACACACACACACACACACACACACACTCTCACTGATTCCGATTTGCTTTTTCTGCCTTTCATAGTCGATCTTACACACAAAAAAACATCCAGCACATGGACAGACACACCAGCCACCAGTTGTTGTGCACGAGTCTGGAATCATAGTCAGTGTTGTTTTTCCCAGTGTGTTGTGACACAGTGCATGAAAACAATGGTATGACCCCTTCCATACTCACACACACGAACAGACATTTATTGTCATATATCTTTTGTCCTTTTAGGCTATCCAGGAGGTCCAAAGGTTAAAAACAATCTCCTCTGCCTCACTTGTTTTCTTCTGACCCAAAACCAAATGTGCATACCACCTTTATGTCTTCAGTCTACTGATAGAGGAGATATAACCCACTGATGAAAACATCTGCTCACCCCCCTTAGCAGAGGATGCTTAAGTGACTTTTTCTGGAGCAGTGGCATGATTGTTTATTATTTTGTTTCCCAACATCAAATGCCATGCTTTCAAATATGAAATGATTCAACAGTTCAATATGAAAAATCATAATTTTTGGAATGCGATACAACTTCTTCCAGATACAACAACTGAGCAATTCCTGCTCTTTCAAAACAAGCTTAAGAGCTATTGTAGGAATTAGGTTATCAATTATTTAATATTTCCAGATTCCTCCTGCTCCTCCCCTCTCTCTTTCTCCTCAGAACCCTGAGTTTCATCCTGATACAAGCCAAATTTTACGGGGGGAGAAATAAAACTAAAGTGCAAAGAAATGGAACTCCGTTTCTCATTTACTTTTACTTCCCTTCCCAGAAAATGCTTCTCTCGTCTTTTATTTTGGTAGAGATTTGTGTATTAAGGAGTTCTGGATGACTTGCTGTGTATTATTCCACCCCAGGAGCTTTGAAGGTGTAAGGACTGGCTGCACGTAAGGTCACCACAGGATCTCCCCTTAATAGTTGCAAGCTGTTGGCTGGATTTGCAGAGGCAGGGAGGAGAGGAGGCGAGAGTATGCCTTTCTGAGATTTGCCTGCGCAAGACCCTTTTTGTAGGTCCCCTCAACCCCCCTTAGTTTGGAAGGAATTCCTTTCTTGGATGCTGGAAGCAGTACGCAGAGGGCACCGATTATATAGTTATACGGTTATACTAAAACAACTATTTCTAAATGTGCCTGTATGTTTTTCTGTCTGCGTTGGTGGTGGGGCCTTGGGTAAGTGCTGAGATCTCTCCCAGCCCCTCACCCCTGTTTATACCTCTGAAGTCTGGCAGAAGTATGCTCACTACGTGGCTTGCTGTGTGCCACGATTGATGTTTGTGTCTTAGCTGATGGTCCGTGATAGCCACCCCTGACCACTAACCTCTGCGTCTGTGTTTGTGACTCACATAGACAAAGCCCTTTGGTCCCTTTTAAAATGCCATTTGCTTCTCTGGGATTTTCTCTGTTAGCAGATTTACATTCAAGTTATTTCTACAAAACCAGCAGTATTTCTAAGAGACTGCAATTTTGGAGGTATTAGGGCTACATAGATTTTATATAATATCAACCAGTGGTGAGTAATATTCTTTTTGGACATTTGAGCTTCTCATTTTCTGCCTTAACATGTTTACATCAAATATTCACATAACTGGATGCCGAAAATGGACGCCATCAACAGCTTTTTATTTCTAAATGATGGGGGCAGTTAAGTTGACTATATTTCCCATTGCAAAGACTCTGCCATAGCAATCAAAAGGGAGGGGGAGGCCGTGGCACCGTGCACCCACACCTACCCTATGGGTATTTCTTGGTCATGTCAAGAATTGTTTTGTTACCTTCTTACTCTCTGTATATTGTGAAGTCATTGCAATGTGATGCTTATGGAAAAGCATTGAGTAAGTTGCTGCATGTTATAGCTTTCTGTGTGTATCGGTGTGTGGGGAGTGGAGGGCTGAAGGTGGAGGGGGTAAAATGCAGAAAGGGGGAAAGGAAGGCTAACATGGGGTGGGTGGGAGGGTGGGACGGGTTGTTCGGGTGGGTCAGTGGGGGGGGGCTGTTTGTCGGTGCCAAGCGCTTGCACTAATTTTGCCAAACTCAGTTATGTGTTCTTTTGCTCTCAAGTTGCACTCTCTCCTTCCTAATCAAATCCTGCATAGCTTATCTCATTCATGCATATACACAAAAATTATATAATATAATATATATATATATATATATATATATATATATATATATGTATATATATATATTTATTCAAGTTTTGTATATACTGTATTTTTCTCAGTTGTCACACAGTGGTTCCAGGCACCGATTTGTCTGAAGCCTCACACATCTACAACTGATTTTAGCTGTTGTGATACCCCGTGACCGAGAGATAGCGCGGTAAGTCATGAGACTTACCGTAGATACACGACTTAGTCAGGGCACATCTCACTTTTTTATGTTCCCTTCATAAAACAGGCTAGGTGTTTCAATTTGCATTGTAATGCAACTCTCGTAGACAGAAATATTAACATTTGTGATCGCTATGCATAGGTTTATTTTTATGAAAAACACCTTAATATAAAACAGATGTACTGTGTTGCTTAAGATGTTTCTGAAATGTTGCTAGTGATAATACATGCTAATGACCTCAGTTACTTGCTAATACAGTGTGTTATGCATCCCTAGATCTGTCAGTTCCCTTTACCCCAGGCCTGTGCCCCTTACACCACCTTCTTTCCTTTAAGCACTGACTGACACGCACATACTGCACACACAGAAATGTAGAGAGGAACTCTGTTATTTTGACCTGTTCCTGAGATGGACGGATGGGGCTCTGACAAGGTCTCCGTTCTTCAGAGGGGCTTTCATGTTGCTGTTAGTGGGTGTCCTCCCCCTGCCCTCCTCTAGCCCTGGGACATGGGGCAGCATGAGGGCCCCCAGGCCCACAAGGCCAGCCAGTCCCATTTCCCAGCCACCCTTAGAGAACCTCAAGTCAGGGCCAGATGTGGCAGCTGGCCCAGCCACCCTCGAGGTCAAGGTCAAAGGAAACCATGTCAAATTTGCCACCCACCATCACTCTCTAGATAGAGAGATAAACAGAAGTGGCCTTGGAGGGGAAGTGAGGTGTAGAAGGGAAGTTGGAGGTGTATTCGGGAAGTGTGCTGGAAGAGTGGGGAGAGATAAAGCAAGGTAAAACACGGAAGAGACCCTATACGAAACACGATGAATATGTGAAACTGAGAGATAGTGTGGTTAAACGGAGAAATGGTTCGCTGAGAGGGAGGAGCCCCATGTTCTTGACTTCAAAATGCACAGAGGAAACACTGCTCACGTGGTTGACAGCTGTTTCTGAAGTGTGTCCGGCCCTGGGCTTGTAAAATCGTCACATGTAGTCCTCATTTTCTCAGAGGAGTCTTGGCACTGCCCACCTGGTCCTCACATTAGTCCTACGCACACACACACACACACACAAACTTATTTTATACCCCATTTCAAAGGGGAGCCTGCGTCACCACTCCTCAGTGACTGGCATGCTCCCCCATGTCATTCCACAGAACTGCTGTCTACAAATCCCTGACTCTCACAAACTATCGGTGTTGTTTCCTGTGTTTTGCATTTTACCACTAACTATAACATTTTACATTATAGGCTTTTACTTTACAGTGCCATCACAGCAAAATGTGAGACTAATTTTATGATGTACTTTTAGAACACCTAAAAGAAAGTGGTAAGTTGTGGGAAGGGATCATAAAAAAAAAAATCAAAAAAAAAAAATCACAGAAAATCTGAAGAATCCCAGAAAATCTAATTATAAAAAATCAGTTTTTAAAAGAATCTGATTTTACCTTAATACCTACATAGTGCCAAACATCCTTTTCAACCCATTTTTCTCTCAACTTTCTGAAAGCTATTTAAAGCTAAGGAACTTCTTTAATGGAGTTTGTGTAGTTTTGTGAAAATCTATAAAACAGATACTCTTAGTTGTATTAACCTATCACAACGCACAGTGGAGGTTTCTATTAATATCTAGCATAACAAGATGAATTTGGTTTCATTCATTTTATAGTAATTAGTCACTCAGGAAGTGAGTCAGCCTGAAACTTTAACTTAAACCGGAGTTTATACTGATCTATACAGTCGACACCATTATGAATGTGTCTTTTAGTGGATGGGAAATTATGATTTCTTAGTCTCTCTTAGCTAATGCATTCAGTAATTACCTGACAAAACTCCCAGATAGTTTAAGCTCTTGATGCAATTTATTTGATGACATTAAAGTAATAGTTATGTAATTATACAGAAGCTACTCTGTATTCACATAATTGTGCTATGACCCTCCCCTGGAAACAACCCCTCCCATAGCAGCCAGACTGCTTTCACTAAGAGCACTGAACTAATAGCTGTCTTTGGCATGAGGGCCGCTGTCAGCTATGTATATGTGCTGGGTAAAGTGGCCCATATTGTCATTACATTTACATTGGGTACTCAGATTCATTGTGCAAAAGAGGCAATACCACTTAGCCCTAATAAGAAAAAGTGACACTGGCCGCAGGCCTCCACAGATTGATCTGATAAGCCACCAGTGCACAAACGTAGACATGCCCTTGGTTCGCCGCCTGCCTTCCATGACTAGACTACATGTGTTCCTTGTTTGGCGTAGAGAAGGGGGACACATTCTGTGTACTCAAATGGCTCAAGCAGGTCTCCCAAGAGGCGAGCAGACAAAGCAGCAGCAGCCAGTGCTGGTAACGCATTACCAATGTTATCCTGTGACATCAAACGCCAGGAGCAACTGCCAAATCATCTTGTGGTTCTATTTTCCCCTGCAGCTTTTAACTTGGACATCAAACTATCATAGAATCTGGGATATTGAGTTTTCAGATATACAGTGACCTTGATATATTGTGGATCTTCTGTGTCAAATGCGGCAAAAAACATTTCCCTCTGTGACTTCACGTGGAATAGTAATGAACTGTTATGATAGCAGCATTGCTGGCGCGTCAGCACTTGACACTGAGGTTTAGGTACACTTTGTACACGGAGGTTATGTACCCAATACAAAAATGAGACAAATAGTTTAATGAGAACCACGCCAATTTGATTTTAAACCTGTTTGATATTTACGAGAATCTGGTCTACATCAACTACGATGAAAGAGAATGAGAGTGAGCTAACTTGTGTATGTTCTTGTGAGAGTATCTGACACAGGGAGATGGGGAAAGTTAGGTGATGTGCATACGCACTGGAAAGATTAAATAATAACAAATATAATAGAGCCAGAAAATAATAAATTAGATACATTACATGTTTACATGGCAGTTTATTCCATGGAGTATCCAATCGGGTAGTTTGCCTCATGGAATGTGGATCTTATCATTTATTAGTTTTATTTAGTTGCTATAGCACATTTTATTAATGGTGGCAGCATTACAGCAAATGGAAAAATTATAGAAAAACTTACAGAATTAGATTTTATAGAAGAGATTTCCCTGAAATCCAGCATATTCATACTCATGTTTGTGAACACTTTTGGATCTTGACTTTAGTTTAAAAGTATTGCTGTGGATTTGCATTTAAAATCGATGCACCAAAGGGGCCATTGGCCGGTAGAGTTAAAGGCCAATTTTACTTTATAAATGTGAGTATCTTATTCTCTCCTGCCCAGGTGATTCCATTCCCGATGTCCTGCGACATACGGGATGAGTGTTCCTGTCGGGATCCCAATGCCATAGAGAACAGAAAGGATGAACATGTCCATTCCCTGGGGTGACCAAGCTGAGCAGGGACCTCTGTTCAACGTCCCAGGAACCTTGCTCCAAACATAACACAGCCGGGTTGGCCGAGGCAGACCCCTCCTTCATCCTCCTCTCGGCCTCCAATTTCCTGCACATGCTGCTTAACAGGCATACCTCTCCATCCATACTGCAACCCCAACCAACTAAAATGCCTCCGCCTCCACATCACAGAAAGATCTAGAAAAGAGAATGGGACTCATGAGACTCCACAGAAAACTTCATTCCTCAGCTAAAAGGAAAGTAACCCTGCAATATCATTGTTTAAAAGAAAAAAACAACCAAACATATATAGCAAGGAGAAAAAAAAATTACATTAAACAGGCATTTTTTTTAAAGAATAAGAAAACAAACAAAAAAGCTAAACAAAAACCAAGCCTAGGTAGCATGCCTTTTGTTCAGTTCTGTGTTGGCTTCAGTGTCCGTTTTAGTGACCTTGCTCTGCAGTCACATGATTGAACCTAAGGTAACTCAAAATGTTCAAGTTGGGGATTTTGTCGAGGTTGGCTCTGTTTTTTGCAAATATGAAGGGAAATCAAAACAAATGTTAAAAATAATCCTCAAACACTTTGAAGGCATGTCCAACACCTTTTTAGAGGTGATAGAAGTTTGTGCTTATACAAACCTGGTTTCAAATTGGTCAGACATTCTGTATCTGTATGTCCTTATTCAGAAAAAGTGTGTGTTTCTTCATTGGCACATCAGAGGCATTAGAGGTTATTCCTAGCTTGGTGGGGAATGAGACAGCCATATTGTTAAGTTTCAAGCCACAGATTCAACACATCTGCCAAAATAAAATGCACAAACATACAACAAAAAATGTCAACTAATTGTTGACCGACCACAGACACAATTTCCTGAGACAATTTTATACTTAGAGCAAAATCCTCAATGAATAGTTTAAACATTTTTAGCATGTCTTCTGCTACTGTGTTTGCTGCTACTTGCCATTGTCACATCTTAATATCTAATGGGGTTGGACAGCTTTGTCTGCCTTGCTGCTTACAGTACCTCTTTATAGCATTCATCCACACATGCATGTTAGTACATAATACTTTCAGCACACATCAATACAGAGTACATGCTGACAACATCATATATGAAATGCACTAAGAACTTTAAAAAAAACCCCAAAACCTCACTCGTCATTCCCATTTAACCCGACTGCCCGAGAAAATACTACATACATTGACCACGACTTAAAGAATGTCATTGATAACACCTCACTTTGTGTTGGGATGATTTTAGTTTCAGTTTGAACTTCTCCCTCATGGTTGCTTGATAGGAACTTTGTTACCTCAAGCACTGATTTAAATGTTTAAACTGAAAATAAAATGATCCCAGCCCTGTTCAGAATGTAGTCAATGCTTGTCAGGAGTCTGTGGCGTTTTTGATTGCACAGTACTGCACAGCACAGTCACACAAGATTACAGGAAAAAAAAGGGCTGGATGTAGGCCATAGCTCTTAATGAGAATGAGTATAGGTGGAAAGAGAACACATAGTAACACATGCAAGAACACACACACACACATACACACACACACACACACACACACACACACACACACACACACACACACACACACACACACACACACACACACACACACACACCTCATTCTCTCTGCTCCTGATAGTATTGGACTCTCAGCTCTAGCTCTGTAGGCAACAATGTTGTACATGAAAATGACATTTGGATGTACAGTTTATTTTAAATACAGGATAAGCAGTCACAATATGATCAAAAGTCCCCAAGATTCTCTATGTACGTAGTTAATTTTGTAGTTCTGTTTGTCTCTTTGCAGTAAAAGTGCACTTGGTTGTGATCAGCACTTTTCAGTATTGTGATCTTGGGTGTCCGTCCCCACCAATTAACTTCATTAGATTATTTGGCGGCTACAGCAGCTTTGTGTTTTGTTACTCTTCATTCCAGACACATATACACTAGTTTTTCTCATGCACATTTGACAATGAAGGCTGCTTGGCGTACTGGTCCAAATTTTGCTGCTCCTATTTGGCTGCAACAATAGCCATGGTTACAATCAGCATGATTATAACTTTTCATTTCATTCGGGTCAATGGCATGGTTCCTCTGACTCATATTAGGCTGCTATAGCATTCCAGATCATTCTCATAAGTAGGGAAACAATTGTACACAACAAGCTGTACAAAAAGGTAATGTAAGACCAATCTCATGTCCTTTTAAAACCAATGTTAGTGAGTAACTAAGAAAAACCATAACATACAGAGAAAGTGAAAAAGGTATTATTTTCCACCAAATACAAAGGAAAAAGATCAAAAATATTCTGTAAATATTGCTTTATGTTCTTGATGGACAGGAGCGTTGAAAAAATGTTTTTTTTTTTTGTTGTTTTTCGTTTTCATGCATTTCATTTTTACAAAATGTCATATTTAATCAGTGTTTGTATTATTGACCTCAGTTACTGCACTTTTTAGTTGCCATCTAAGAAGAAAAAGTATATCTTTCAAAAATGTTTAGAAGCTGCTATTATCAGAATGGTTATCTGAAACAAACTGTATGATATCTGGTCATTTGACTCCCTGTGTTGCTATTAGCTTTCCTGTCATTAGTGTTTTAGTTGTATCTGACTGTAGATACTCCTCTTGACCTAAACTTACTTTGCATTCAATGTTATCAGTGAAGTAGAGAGGTATTGTCACTATGAACCATTTATTCATCTTCAATCATCCACAGAGGCTCCAAATCTTACAAAATAGGGTACACACCAATGCATCATCTATAGAATACAGTATATTGTCACATATTAAGGTCTAGCTAGATTGCAAATTAGTTTGCCATTTTTTTGCCCTGATGTTTGTGTGATACATCATCTTAGGTTAAAGGTGTAAATTTTGGGGAAACCTAGAGATGCCGAAGTTGAAGGAAAAGCTTAAATGAAGATACTCCCATTAAAAGGGACTCTTGAAAGACTTTGTAACTTTTATGATATATGAAACTTTGTAAGGATGTTCTAAAGGCTACACCATCTTTAAAGATTGCATTTAACACTTTATATGAAAAATATATAGCCCTGCTAAAAAAAAAAGAAGAAAAAAAAAGACTTATATTATGTTAATATTATCAAATTATATGTAATATTAGTACTCCAGATACTGCTGCTTTACATAGAACTGTTACCAGCGGGGAGAGACTGACCTGCAATCACTACATTATGCCAATGTCATGCAGTACTATAGCTCATCATCTGCCATTGAGGTCACTGGAAAGCCATTCCAGCCATTTGAATGGATGAATCCTAAAATTGGAATCGGATCCTTTCCTTCATGATATAAACGGAGTTAATACAACCCATTTTTGCTTCCACATACTTCAACTTATAAATATCCTCCTCAACAATTACTTGTATCATCGATCAATGTTTGGATACCAAAACAACTGACCGTTATTACTATCAGAAAAGGCTACACAATGTGACTGCATGTCAGCCTGAAAAATTCTATTCTTAATACTGAAGAAAGTACCCGTAAGAAAGTACCCATAAGCCATAGCTAACCAAAATATTCATGGAAGAAAGTACAAGATTGCGCATTGGATGAGGACATCACCTCTCTACTGTAGTCATCACAGGATCCCTTGCTGTACCTCATGCCTGTAATGTTTGCTGCTTCTATATTTTTGGTATTTTAGTGACATTTTTGCGTCTCATAACAATGGTGTAAATAGTAGAACTATTTATTGAGAGTGTTATACTTTTTTAAGTTATATTTAATGTCCATGTAAGTTATTTTTTACATTTGTTCTTATAAACAAAACATTATTGGTTGTGAGTCAAACCTGTCATTTTGTCTTGGTCATCACACTCTGTTGTGATCACTGCTATCAGGCATTGATCAGGCATACAGGACACTTCAGGCTCACAACCATGAAAGAAATCTCATTGGTCATTAAGTGTAGAAGGACACTGCTTGCATCCAATGAGGATTCACCATGTTTAAACATTACTGAGTGCAGTTTCTTTTTCCCCTTTAAACCAGAATGTAAAGTTTTTTTTCTTTATTTTTTTTATTTTTTTTTTTTCAATGCACACATTAGCCATATGTACAACAAGTTGTGAAAAAAAACCAAGTATATAATGGTCAAGTATATAAATCCATAATATAGCAAACAATGTCGTCAGAGCCAGTCAAAGGAACAAGGAATATATGTACACAGCCGGCTGAGGGCAGGAGAAAATTGGCAAGTGGCAAAGAGAGGGATCAAAAATGTAAAGAAGGACCGGAGGTCAAAAGGCAGCCGATGGTGCCCCAGATAGAGCACCCATGGAAAGGGAAAAACTAGAAGGTGGGCAATGAGAGAGGTAGGGATGGGTGGGCTGCTTTTCCTGGCCTGTCTAGCTATTTGTCCAGTGGCCTGTCTAGCTATTTGTCCAGGTGTGAAAATGTGTACTCACAGAGGCTGCCCCTGGGCCAGGGGTGGCCAGTGCTGACTGGCAAAAAGCCGAGGCCAATGAGTCAGAGTTTCTTCTAGGGGTGGCAGCCATCCCTCTCTGGGACTCCCACCACCCCTCCCCCCCTTCAGCCTCCTACCTCCACCTCTTCACTCCTCGACACACTGCCTCATCTGTCACTGTCAGGTATGCCTGCACAGGGTGGCCAGGGTCAAGCTGGTCCTGTGAAAATGAGAGAGGATGTTTGCCCAGCTTACAGAGCCTTTTGAAGTTAGGCTGAAGGAACACAGTTCTTCTCACCTAGAGCGTATGCTTATCACATAATAGGATTTGTATAGCAGTCTATTTTGACAGGCTTTGATACCTCTCCACATTTTCCACTGACAGTCTCTCCTTTGTTTCTAATTTAACACCTAGTTGTTGTATTGCTTGTCTAAAAATGGCAGAAACTTTGTAGTGTCTAACGCATTACAAAGTGACGGGGAGTGCAAGGAAGAGCGTCTGAAGCCCTAATGTTTTTGCTCAGATCATTGTGGAGAAAAATACTTATGTGCCATCTTGTTGTAAGACATTTTCTTTGTGTATTGTAACACATGAAGTACCTCTCACAGGCCTCTGGTTCTAGAATGGTCCACTTATGTCTGTTTCCTAATCCCTCAATAAATAAAGAAAAGGTGAATTGTCCTTTTTTCTAAGTGGGAAGTACAAAAAAAATGTATTTACATATTATGTGGATATCTAGTGGTATTACTGCGATGTTTCGTACCTGATTGCTCAACAAATATATTTTAAGATGTAAATAATAATATTATATGATGATTGTATTTGCAAACCATGTACTAACTGTTTGGGAGTAGCTCTTTGATTTTTATCATATCTATTATACAAAGAGATGAACCGTGAATATATTGTGCATTGTGTCAAAGTATCACCTGCAAGGCAGAAAAAAAACAATGATAAAAAAAAAAAGACCTGTGATGCTTTACCACACCACTCGCTGTCAGCATTTTTTTGTTCATAAATGCTTAGTACAAGCACTGTTGTCAGTTGTCTAAACCATGAATTTATCCATTGAGTCATAAATTATTTATTTGTTGTCAAGATGAATAAAATCACGATGGTCATTTCTGGGTCTTAGGAGTCTGTTGAAATTGATCATCATAATCAGACTTGACTGATCCAGGTTTATGCATTGAGAAGTTCATTTAAAATTTGTCTAAGTTGACTGGCACCAACCAATAGCTTTCTTTTCCTTCTCACTCCATACTGTATATTTTTGAGTCTTATCCCTATGCCTTTGTGTTTGCTGAGAATTTCACCAACACTGTAAAGGTAGCCATCAGACTCAGTAGTCCCTCCCTCTCTTCCTCCCTCTGATGGCCTCCTCTCTCTTTGGTTCTTAAACAGTATGCACTTTTTCAGGCACATATACAACAGATTTGACTTTTGTTTCTGTCAATGTTTCTCTCTGTTTTCACAGTTGCAATTATATATATTTTTGGTGCTCTGGTACATGGCAAAACATGTCTGATGTGTACTATATTTTCATAAGGAAGAGTCATAAAGATGAGTATCATGTTCATTTTGCTGTCATTTATTGTGTAGAAATAAAACACTGGTTAAAGTGAACATAAGCTGGAGGAGTGTGGTCAGTTCTTTGAAAGTTGTTTTTTTTTTTTTTTCTTCGCCATTGCTTAAAACATCCTGCATGCAAGTGTCCAGGTTAATTTTGGAGCTGCTTTGTTTTTATCTTTTTCTTCAACTCATTTGACTCTAAAAAATATGTTTCTTCTTGAAGTCATTTATGTACCAGATAAGATCCATAGTGAGCCGTTTCAAAATTAAAAAAAAAAAAAAAAAAAAAAGGTGCTGAGGTGGTCATAAAAGAGGAACTAATTCTTTAAGCCTCCATTGATACATTGGCATGGAAATGCAAGTGGTGTTCCTGGCACACCAATGACGTTAATGGCCTAATTTGTGAGAATGAACATCAAGCTACTGATTTTTAAAGTGCAGTTAATGTTGCATGACTGGAAAGAAACTGGATCTGAGCTTAAAGGAATAGTTTGTTGAAGGAGATGGAAAAAGAAAATGCTTCCCAGCAGCTCACATGCAGAGAGGCATAGCCACCTTCAGTTAATGATATAAATTAGTGTAATGCATAGGGGATAGCTGTCTGTTAGTTCAGTGCTTGATTTCCCCCCTTCCCAGCTCAATGTAAATATTTTTAAGATGGATCATGTTGTAAATTGGGTAAAACCTTGGAAATAACATGCATTGCACTGCGATGTAAAAGAATATATGATTACAGCCATTTTCATCTGTGCCTCATTTTGCCATCATGCTAATTAATTCTGATCCAAATATTGCTGTGATATTGTGCAACTTCACTGTTGTGGTTTGTGTCCCAGGGGCTTCTCTCCAGGGAGGTCTGTGTCAGTTCAGGCAGGACACATGAGGCATGTGCACCACATCAGCTGATCAAAACCATGTCAGATTAAATTTGACCACTTAACAAGAAAGATCACTGAAGTCAACACCACATTGTTCCCCATGCTGTTACATGGTGGTGTTGAAGGCCCGTCTTGCTTATGCCCACCTACCCTGGTTTCACTTTATCGGTGGAACAGAGCCTGAGTAAAAAATGGTTAAAATGCAACTATTGAAAAACACAAAAATTTGACTTACATTGATAAAACTCACCAACAGCACACCTGCAGTACAGAGCAACCTTCCAAGCTGAATACATATATACAGTATGTAGGAAATATGATGTGTGGGGAGGTTTTGCAAGATAATAGTATTTTTTTCAGTAAACATCAGCTTTGGATGTATTAACATCCAAAAGGTCAAATTATAGAATCAAAGACTCAAATTTCAGTGATACTTAACACTTCTGTTAAAAAAAAAAGTGAATATGTGCTTTGAACTCATGAATACAATTGGTTTTGGATGTGGGTGTTCCGACATGTGTTAACACTTTCCAGTTGAGGCAACAACATCCCGTTCTTCAGTTTCTTCTGATATGACGTAAACACACCACAAGACGAGCACTCAAGATTACACAAGGAAGTGTGGGAGTATCAAATACCAAAGTATCAAATGAGCTATTAACCAACACATTGTGCCAATTATTCTATGAGCTATTTTAAGATGTGCAAAGGAAGAGTGAGTGCTATTATGTCAAAATGGCATGTTTGAGTCACTTTTCTGGTGTAGACTGTGTTTTTTTTGTCTCCACTGGATTGCATTAGAAATTGATGCAAACTGAAAAGTATTTTTTTAAAATCAAAAATAATCAGTACCATGGCCCACCAGAACTACCAGGTGGACAATAACCAGTATTATTCATGAAGATATGGGAAAGCTACATAAAAAATCCTCAGTAAATTCTTTGAGAGAACATCTGCAGATGTGGTAAACAATTTTGGAAAGAATTAAGTTTGAGGGGGGAATTTAAATTATTTTGGCACTTGTGATGTCAAGAAAGGACTCAATAAATGCTCCACAGCTGTTCAAATAAGAATGATTTTTAAAGCTAAATCAATGTCGTCATTTGTAACGTAACCATTCAATTTTAATGCTGAAAAAGAATAGTCTTCTGATTTCATATACATTTTTAATATTTCACATTCTTCAGAAAAAGACAATCAAAGCCACATAATAATACAGATTCTTTTTTTTTTTTTACAATTTAAAATTTACACTATAATTTATTATTACAACTAATATAACATGAGATGAAAATATTGAAAAAAGGCATTGTTTATCTTCATTAAAACAATATCGATGGCTTTAAAGATATGACATTGGCCTGAATAATAAGGATTAACAGGACCACAGGTGATCCCTACAATCACTGATTGTTCACAATTCAGTGTACAGTACCTCACATGGTTACAGGTGCTTTTGACACACTGTTTGGCCATCTGAAAATGTTCCTAAAATTATCATTCCATTATTCTGCTTGCCATATTTTTATGAGTGCATATAAATATGGCAAAATTTTCAATTCTGCTAGAAGGGAGGAGCTTTCAAAGGCTCATTCAGTATATTCAGGTCTGAATAACACATGATCATATTGTTACCATAATGTTATTGTAATGTCTAATAGTACCCCTCATATCTGTATATTACGGATCTCTTTTTAATTTGCAGAGCTTGCCAACTGATGACTTCTGCCATGAGTCACATTCCACCAATGAGTTTGTAACTTATTAGATTACAAGCATATTACAAGGTTTTGCAAAAATGATTAAATCTAGTTATAGCATCTGATTTCATTTTTTTCCCCATAACTATACAATCAGGTTGTTTGGTCATATACCAAATGAATCAAATTATTTAAAGCATTCATCTTTAAAGACTTCGGTGTGGCAAAAGAATTGTCTTTTGTTCTGAGTGCACAAATCTGTGTTCAGGTCCATATTCTGTAAAATAAACTAGACCTTCAAATTACCTATTACATTTTCAATATTCGGTACTCTAGTAATAAAAAGGGAGAAGATGATGGATTATTAGATTTCTACACAGAAATCAGAACTGAATTAAAAGTCTGAATGAGTATGAAGTTTGAATGCCACAACTTTGCTTTGCATAACTTCAACAGGCTTTGAGTAGCCTGTTTGTCAATCCTGTTACCACACAAAGCCTTGATATTTCAATTGAGTCTATCAAATGTAATACAAGACTAACTACATAGTTTCTCACTTACTGATTTTAAATTCATGGAGCAAAGTTTTTTTTTTTTTTTTAATAAAGTGAACTTGAAAACAAGTAAGTGATTTTTAAATGGCTTTAGCACATTTCAGTTTCTCCTCTCAAAAGAAAAAAGGTAGTAAAGGCAAATAAGTTATGCTATTGATTTTTACTTTTTTTTTTCCTCTCTTTTTAAGTGTTCCTGCCAGGTAAGCTTCAAAGCACCAAAAAGGAACTACAACATTACATTCAAAGTACTTATGCCAAATAGTTTTTCTCTTGGCTGAATGATATTTTACATGTTCACACTGCAGTTTCTCATTGATATGTGCAGTCACTGGCATTTTGCATTTGAGAAATATGGTCACTCAAGATTTTTTTTACAAAATCTTCTCTCTTATAATAAAAGTAGGCCACACAAAAATATGTTTTTTGGTAGCTTCAACTCAATGTCCAGTGTATTTGAAGGTTTTTATAGTCTCTCCTGGTTTGCAAAATACACCAGTCACTTGAGAGACACCTGCCGCAGAGTGAGTTGATGGAATACATCAATCAATGATGTCATTTTGCAGAGAAAAAAAAAAAAAAAAGACGCACTGCTCATCCCCAAACTCCTGTCTCATCGGAGTTTGGTGTTGCTGTATGTGTTACGCTGTACAGAAATGAGCTTTTCCATGCAAGTAGTGCGACTTTCATGTAAAGAGCTATGCCAGGCGTTACTGGGAGGTCGGCTCTCTTCACTGAGTAGACAGTACACGTATGCCATGGTGTCAGTGCGGCTCTGGATGTGCGTGCTGCGCAAGAGGGATCGGCAGTAGTGGCTAATCTTCTCCACCCTGCGAAGTATCAGGTTGGCTTTTCTGTCAAAGGAAAAGACAAAAAATTATCCAGGCTCAACGTCATCACAAAATGTTGATTAATCTGCTCATCTTTACATTCCCTCTCAAGCTGCAGAAAATGTCAAACATTAAGACATGCAGAAACAGATTGTATTTGCACTGCAAATAAATAATTTTGGTCCAAGCATGCATGAATGCAACAAAATAAAAATTTTTGCAATTCAGTTTACAATTGACACAAGAAAAATCCTTGTCCAATATGAAAAAGGCTATGAGCATGATGATTAACTCAGTGATTTCTGTAAGGCACACACACACACACACACACACACACACACACACACACACACACACACACACACACACGCACACACACACTTTCCCACTATCCCTGTGGGGACATGAGTTGGCATAATTAATTTTCTTGCCCCTTACCCCCAACTTCAACCATCACAAATAAATGCCTATCGCTAACCCAAACCTAAATCTAATTCTAACCCAACAAGAGTTAAATCCTAGTATATATCCAGATGACACAAAATCAACGTTCATGATTGAGGACAAAGTTGAGAACTGTTGTGTAACCGCTGTCAACTACTTTCAATGTAAAGCAACTAACACCTGCTCAAAAAGTTTCTAAATGTCCCTAGATTATGTAATACAACATTTAGCTTGATCACGATGTCACTGTGTTATATATACCTAGTCTAAGCTGGTTTCAGTCCTTTCTTTACTCACAGAGTAATTTAATTCAGCCAACTTACAAGTGTAGCTGTTCTCATTTATGTTTTTCCCGTTTCTATTGTCAGACAATGGAACAAGTATGATATAAATAAAATGATCAGAGACAAAGTCGTTCACATTTATGTCAGCTGCTGTACATTCAATTTAATTAGGTGATGAGCCAAAAGCAGTCCCCATGTGTTAGTGTGCATTAAGTTTAAAAATTCCAACCAGGATATAACAATAAGTATACACACACACACACACACACACACACGCACACACACAGACAGACAGACAGACACACACACACACACACACACACACACACACACACACACACACACAGACACACACACACACACACACACACAAACACACTTCATTTTAAATGGGGAACCTTAAAGTTCACTGCATGACCTGATATACATAAACACAACCTCAAATGCACCACCCCACCCACCTCATTGTGAGCAGGTTCATTTGGTGCCACAGAGTTAACAAATACATTCAAACAAAGAAAAAATAAATGTGGCATTGTGCTTTTATTTGCAACCCCCCTCTGGCATCATGTCTACATGAAAATAGAGTTGTTACTAGAATTCAAATAATTCCTTTAAAAGAACGGAACTGTCTGTCTCCTAATTACTCTGATAGACTGCCAGTTTGGGTCAAAACCACCACATGGAATGGTACTGATTCTGTTGAACAGAATACCAGAGGTAGCATGTCTACAGGGTACAGCAATATGTCAGGTCAGCTCAACATAGAAAAGATGCCTCACAAAACAAGCACAAATGCTTCCATTCCATACTTGAGGACCAGAAATATACCTACAGTATAAGAATTAAAGGTTGCTAAGCTCATATGGATACTGAAATGAGGAAAACACATGCAGAGAAGGGCAAAATTCCATTTGTTTTGAAAAGCGGTGTCTGCTGAGCATCAACATCTGTCTTTCGTTAAGCAAGGAGTACAGACATCCTTTTCACTTATTTGCTGAAAAAAAAAAGGGGGGGCATTTTCTCATTTCCCTTAAATTCTTACATCTGAAACAACAGAATACCAAACACATAATCAAGGGAGGGGTGCAAGCACGTGAGCTAGGGACAAATTAAACACATTAAATGTCATTCAACATGACAAAACAAAAAAAAAAAAAACCTACAAAAAAAGCAGAAAAACATACACATCAAAATATTATTTCTGTGTAACCTTTCAGGTTGCAACTACAGCAAGTCAGTCAAAGTAATTTACCAACTGAATCCTTGAGAGCGGTGTGTGGGAATAAACAAAAAGGGTACACTGTACAGGCTAATAGTTGTGTTTACAGCAAAAAAAAAAAAGTATAAACGACAACAACAACAACAACAACTCACACCCAGAGAATAATATTATAAAAAGGAGCTAGTGTTCAGTTGAAACAATGCTGGGGGACATTTGGGGTCTCCTGGGATTCTCAGCTCCTGGAGGAGTGCTGACTTTGCTTACGTATCACTTGGCCATTCTGTTACCTTTTAAAAAGGCACCACCAATAGAGACTGCTTGTAAATTACCCCAATGAGGCTCAACCCTGCCAACTTCAGGCAGTAAATAATCCGTGCTCGCTCATCCAAAAGCCACCCCCACCTCTCACAACTGCCCACACACAAACACATACACAAACACACCATTCGACCACCCCAATCCCCATGTTGAATCCCAGCGGCCAACCTATGCCTCCCACCCCCCTTCACCAATCAGAAAGAAGCAGAATCTTCCTACAGACAAAAGTTATCCCACTAACATACATACAGACATACATTCATACACACACAAATACACACACACACACACACACCTTGAAAAGGGGACTGCTTTCAGGTCATGGGGGTGGACAAACCAAAACATTGGGCTGTAATTGGACAAACAGAAAACATGCACCAACCAAGGATGTTGGTCCAGAGTTGATAGACCAACTTCCTTGTCAGATTTGCACACATATCCTTTATCTCCCTCCCTTGCAGTTTTGTTGATCAGTAAGCTTCCCATTGTCTCAATAGAGTTGTAATGTCTATTCACACAACAATCTGTCTGTGATGGTGTCCCTGTTAAGAGGGTCATAGGTGAGGGGATGTCAGGGTGGCACATTGTGGACACGGAGGAAATTTTTTTTATGAGTAAGAACAGGAAATGGAGTTTGAAGTTGAGTTAGTATTAGCTGACTATCAAATTTAGTGTTTGGCCTGGCGGTCAAACACTGTTTTAGTATCACCATGGTAATGAGAAGAGCAACTGTAACCCCAGAGTATTTTAAGTGACCTTGCCCACTTGCTTTCTAGTAGAAACACCTTGGAAAGGGGGGGGGGGGTTGTGCAATGGTGCTCCTGCTTAGAGGGGGTGCAGACAATGCCATGAAGAATGGCTAAATAGTGTGGATCTGGCAGCACCAGTTCAGACAGCTTTGGCTTTTGTTATGTAAGAAACCTCAAGCTGACTGTAATTGATCCTAAACAACACGTCATCAAACGAGCTGACAAGGAGACTCATATAAATAGTTGCAGACTTGGGAAACAGGAAATTTATAGACAAGAAAACCACTGTTACACATAAAAATCCTTTGACAACTAACTGTAAAAGTGGAAAGCATTTGAGGCATTCTCTAAGCCTGCATGACAAAAATTCAGTGTCAATCCAAATCATCTCACCTGGGGCCCAACTCATCCTCACTACGCCACACAAAGTCTCCAAACTTCTCATAGTGGGAATTGTAGTGGTGCTGGACTCTGTATAGCAGTGGAGGAGGGACCTCCATCAGTGTGTTGTAGGCCATCTGCTGCTCCTTGCCGCTGGTGTAGCCATTGTATAAGTTGTACACTTTGTCTGCGATCTCTGTGAAGGGGTAAGAGAGAGACAGGAGAGAGACAGAAATATGGAGGAGGGGGAAGGATTCAACATGAGTGAGGAAAGCCGACTAGCAGATGAAAGTGTATATCAATTTGATGGAGAAAGTCAGCAGTTCACCATTAGATCTCAATAAGTTTGGTAAACTTTCAGACAGATGAAAAAAAAAGGGTGAAGAGGCTGAGGTATCCTAATTTTTTTAGTCCCTAATATTAGATCAAATATGATGTAACCTGCACTTCCCATAAAGTAACTTGATGGTGTCAGTCCCTCCATGTCTGGATAAACTCCCAGTGATTAGCAAATTGAATTTGACATCTGAAATTGGTGGTCTGCTCCTTTACATTTTGCTACAGCTTGTTTTAATAACCATAATATGTAATCATGACTGTGCATTGTGAGAGGTTAAGAGTTATTATCAAAGAGAACCGTATGTGAATCCTGACATCATTCCTGTAATGTGGTGGAGAAGGAGAAGAAGAAGAAGGAGAAGAAGAAGGAGAAGAAGAAGGAGTAGGAGTAGGAGTAGTAGTAGTAGTAGTAGTAGTAGAAGTGAGGAGGGAGGAGGAAGATGTAAAAAGTCAAAAAGGTGAGAGTACCTTCAGCACGGCCGTCATCCACCATTGGACAGGATGTCCGTACTGATACAAAGCTTGATTCAGAGTGACTGCCTCGGCTATCCACCGCATTGAGAGTAAACCTAAAAATGGCAGAAAATCAGCCAAGCAAGTTTATTATTTGTGACCAAAAGTGGCAAAAGTGAGCAGGAAATACTTAGAAAAGGCTTGAAAGCCATTACCAGTGTACCCTTAAAGCTCCAACTACACAGTTGCAAATACTTAGTGCTGAAGCCAAACATAACTAATTTCTCACTGCATCAAGTAATAGAGTGCACAAATTAAGTCAACTTCCTTGAGAGAGTGAAAGGGAGAAAAATAAGGCCACAAAGTGCAGCTTATGGATGAAAGAAAGGATAGTGAAGAGTAGAAAAGAGAACCATTTACCATGGTAAGTATTATTTTAAACATCCATGAAGATAAAATGTTCTCAGTCAGCGAACCTGTTCATACCACATTCCACAGACACATTAAAAACAAAAAGTTAAAACATGACCTTTATGACATGACAAAAAGATAAATGCATCCTGCATCCAAACTCAAAGCCATCTTGCAACGCTCAGAGATCTGGAGAAACTCTTTTCAATTAAAAAAAAATAAAAAATACAAAATAAATTATTGGTATTACTAGACTTTAGATATGCTGATTGTGCAGTCAGTTTTTTTTTAATCCCTTTCTACAGCAACAACCTCTCAGGTTATTTGGCTACAAACAAATTCAAATAGTAAATTTTTTTTTTTATATAGGTTTGAAGGATGACAAGCATGTACAGCAGGTGATATTGCTGTTGAGAATATATTTGATCATATTTGACCATGCACACTTTTCACTTTTCAGAAAAAAAATTCTTGTAAAACAAGGATCCAGGGGTTTTGGACTTTAATTATATCTGAAAATGAGTGCACTCACTACCATAACAGCAGAGGAGAAGTACTGGGGCATCTAGCTTGACTTCAAGAAGTCTGTAAGGA
This sequence comes from Istiophorus platypterus, assembly GCA_016859345.1. Lineage (NCBI taxonomy): Eukaryota > Metazoa > Chordata > Actinopteri > Istiophoriformes > Istiophoridae > Istiophorus > Istiophorus platypterus. The sequence continues at coordinate 9,663,468 of CM029128.1, read as the reverse complement.
CAAAGTTCCTCTCTCTGAAAATGTCAAGCATCAGAAATTTTTGGGTTCCCTGACAGTCTCTGGGCCGACTCTGGACCCCGATAAGATAACATAGCGAACGGTACAAGACACTGTAATAGGAGATGAAACACAATGAGGAAATGAAATGCATCTCAAGTATTATAGAGGCCACACAGCTTGCAATTGAAATCAAATGACCTTTACATGTCCTTTTGAAAATGCCAATCTGTGTACTTCTGAAAAAGAAAAATTACATGGAGGAACTGGTCATGCTGAACCTAAAAAAAAGGAGTGGCACAGATTAAACCATCAATATCCTTGCTGCAGCAAAGAAAGAGGGTGGCTGTTGTGCTCATGAACGCACATGGCTATTTTTGGGTGCCGTCTTGATAATGGCTGGACTTTAAACTTGCAGCTGTGGCAAAACATTTCAGGAGCTGCTTTTATTAGTTCTCTTGCATTCCCTGATTTATACATCTCCTGGCTAAACTTGTTATATTAAATTGTGTGATATTGCTAGCCATTTTCTTTATGTTATGCTACAACCGGCTTTATATGTGCATGTCCTTTTCAATGGAAAACATGGACATTTTGACATGTCACAGCGGATAAAGCACAGGCATGAATGATAAAGTGAATGATGGCTGAATTCCATTTCACTGCTTTGGTTTCAGGGCTCTGGTGTTGTGCATACTGCCGCACTGTCAGGACACTTGAATAAAAATTATTTTTAAAAAGCCATTGTTAATTTCATTAACCCAAAACACAGTAAAAGCTGTGCTTTTTCTACAATGACAAGTTAAAATATCTGTTGTGATGGGATTTATTTTACTATGTGATGAGATTAGAGTAGCTGAGTAACAGCAGCCGTGCACGCCTATGGTTGAGAATTTTTTTTGGGGGGGGGGTATTTTACTTTCTGGTGGAGAATTAGATGAGAAGATGGAAACCACTTTTATGTGCATATGGTAAATATGAATCTACAGCAAGCGGGGAGTTAGCTTACCACAGAGACTGGAAGCAGGGGGAAACACTTAGCCTGGCTTTGTCAGAAGTTAACAAATGACCTGCTTACACTACATCCAGTGGAGACTCCAAGAAGTTATTGTGTCTAGCCAAGAAATAGTCCAAAACATAATCCCCTGCAGAAGAAAAATTGATTGATTCTACAATTTTGTTTCTCTACAGATTAAAAAACAGCAGGGCATAATGCGTAAATTTAGGTTGCTGGATTTAGATACTTTTGGACAGAGTCAAAAAAGCTGCTCTCAGTCTCTCTTAAATTAAGCTAACCAGTTCCCGTCTATATCTTAGTTACCTAATTACAGACAACTATGGGAACGGTATCAATGTTAGCAAATGTTAGTGCAAGTAGTGTTAGACTACAAAAATCCAAGGAACAAAATGGATTTTGAAAAGGAATGGCCAAGCAAAGTATTTACAGTAGCCACACAAAAATGGTACAGCTCCTGCAAAACAAACAGGTTTTAATTTTGGCCAATTAGACCCCTTCTCACGACAGTACGGGCGTGTACAGGCTGCACTTGATTGACATCTCCCCCACTCTGTTAGAATTGTTTAACTTGTAAGGGTGGGACAAGTTGCTCCTTTATCAACATTAGTAAACGTAGTCTAGTAACCTCGTACGTTTCTAGCATATCCCCGCCCACCTTTGCCATGAGAAGAAGTCTCATCAGAATAACTGAAAATATAAATTGTGTGGGCTTGTCGGGCCAATTATGCAAACTTTTAATACATATTTGATCTAATTTGTGTATTGATGCTGCTTTACAGTGGCTGACTGCACAATGTAAACAGTGTCAGTTCAGTGTCACTTCACATTTTGAAAATCAGTTTCACTTCTGATTCAAGGTTGTATGTTAAGTGTTAAATGAAGTATGCAATAAAAAAAAAAATGCACAGTTGCGGTGGAAACGTGTTTTATGAGTGAAGATTTCCTGAAAGAAAGCAAATAAAAGAAATATCCTTTGGTCCACATGCACTGTTTTTCTTACTGCAGGGGAAGTTTTGAAAAAGTGAATTAAGTATTGAGAAATGTTTGTAACTAGTTATGAAAAACTGTAAGCTTTCAGCAATATTTCCACAGTTACCACTGTAAAAACAGAATGACAAAAAGGAAACCACAAAACACAGCAAGACAAAATGAACTACTCAGATTGCATTCCGATGCTAAATACTTTTAGAAATACATGAAAATAAAGAAATTAGGATATCATTGTTTTCACAAAAGTTGTTTTTATTCTTAAACCCATTTGGCTTTTTTTTTTAATGTAATGTCTTTTGAGAGCTGATCCAATGCTGTCAAATGATTGTTTTGTTTGTAACTTGACCTGTTTGGGCATTGCTCACATAGTTCGTCTGGTCTTGTTATTCAGCAGGGTGGATGCGGTATTCCCCAAGAACCTCACAAAAGACGCACAGGCTTGGCTGGCTCCTCTGCCCAGCAAAACAATGCCGGCATGTAACAGTCACACTGTTTAAATTATGTGGCCACATAACGTGCAGAAGGACCCAATGAGGTGGGAGAGGGGAGGAGAGTTTTATCAAGGCAATTTGTTAAGTTTTGTTTAGGACCTAGGATGTGAGCTTGCCAGCCTTTTGCCATTTTTGGTTGTTTAAAATGGTTGGCATCAATGACAGGTACTGTTTCCCCTTTCACAGGCCCAACAGCACTTACAAGATTGCTTGTTAGCCTCTTAGAGAGTCAACTTTAGATATCTGAATTTTGTTTGGGTAAGATGGATAAAATGCTTATCGTGCAAGGCAATCAGACATTTTTCAGAAGATGTATGAGAAATGTTACAGTTTTTTCATCATAGGGATGTAAAAAAAAAAAAAAAAAAGGAACCTTGGCCAGGGGTGCAGTCCTTTGCACTGTTGTGAATCTCATTCATGGACCCTGAGCGTGGCAGTTACGGGGGCTGGATGGACGGAGTGTTGTGTCTGAGGTCAGTACAGGCACTCAGTGATGATAAAGATCGCCTGGGAGAATAAAAAGGAACCAGCCATGGTCTGGCCTGCCTCGAGAATGTCAAGTCATCAAGTAGAAGAACTGACCACACACACACACACACACACCCTCAATTTTTTCTATCTACATTGCTTGCATATAGCTCAGCTCTGTCTATCCTCTCTCTTTAATTCCCTGCCTCACTTCTATTCCAAGGCTGTCTGGCTGCATAGGGATCCATTGGAAGCGGCTTGGTTTTGTCCAAGTGCCACAGTTTTGAAAGCTCAGCAAACAATGAAGTAGACAAATGGCAGATTAATGTTTGTGTAAATTAACAATATTGCCATTAAAGTAACCATTGTCCTCTAATTTAATGAGACAGTGGAGAGATGGCCAAAAAAGAGATGACAAGACAGAAAGCTCGGAGACAGACAGACAGAGCAAGAGAGGAGGTATGAGAGAAAGTGAGGGTGAGAGAGGTTCAATTAGGACAGTATTTTTGGCTGCAGCGGGGCAACAGGGGGATGCCTTTTCCATGACATCAGCATTTGGACACACATCAGTTGAGCCAGTCCACAAATAATTCAAAGCCACTGTGTCTCACTGCCTGAAGAATTGGTGAGAGTATCTGATGACTTTGAAATCCTCAGATCTAAGTAGCATCACACTGGTGCAACAGGCCTGAATAAAATTGCCTTGCCATTCACTGCGAATCACAAAAATTAGCTCAGCTCTGAATGATCTCACTTGCAGAGCTGCTGCAAGACTCCATAGTCTAAAGTAATAGAACACCCCATTAAAAGTCATTCAGTTTTAATACCAGATATTTCTGGAAACCAGAATATTCAGAAAAATCAATAGGGCCATCATTTTAATGATAGTTGGAATGGTGAAACAGTACCAGGATGTGATGCCTTGATTGAACATTTTCTATGCATATGAAACTACACATCAATATTTGAATGATACAATGTATTGATTAATCATCCATTCATTTTTCCTTTTGCAGATTTGTGAAAAAGGAACGCAAAACTCCTTTTGCTGAAAGCTATGGACAATGAATAATAACCTACACCCTTTAAGTTTTATGGGTTAGTTTCCTTGTTTACTTAAAATACCTCAAACCAACACCACGCTGTGGACCTATAGTGAATGGTTGGTAATGCACTAAAGGATGCTGGGCCCAGTTCCCACCACTTAGTCAAGGGAAGCAACATCTTGTGAAACTCACAGGGGCTCAGGTGAGGCCCACTTCCTTACCTCGGCCAGTCAACGGCACTAAATATGCATTATACACTATGTGTTGTAACCTGTTAATAGCTGGTAGCTATGGAGCTACAAGAGGGTAAATTATCACACCGTAACAAGCGCAACAAAACTGTTACTGTTGAGAATGAGGGAGATGTCAAACAATCCCAGGTTGTATATACCCACACAGTTCTGAGCAGAGCTCCAATCAAGCAACACAACTGAAACCATGTGCGGCTACAACAAGTGCAGCCAGTGCTGTGACGAGATCTATCACAACTGGTCTTATGACAACTGGGGTATTTGTTTAAAATTTTTTCAATTCTCACATAGATACATTTGTGAAATTATGTCTGCACTTCAGAATAAAGAAAATAGCTTGCTGGTACAATGCTTGGGAGAAGTGATGTGGGCTCTGGCTTCAGACTGATATTAAGACGTACAGAAAAGGATAGGCAGAAGATGGTGGAGTCTTAACTGGCAAAAGGATGCTAACACCAATAACAGAGAGGAATGAAATATATAAGAGAAACAAAAAGAGAAAAAAAAACAAAGCTTGAAAAATTATAGCAAAGGAATTCAGACAAACTGGGTTCCTGGAGACATGGCCTGAAATAGTCTAGAGCAATTAGAAGCAGCTGAGGAGCAATCAGGAAAATGCAGGGCAGCTGCAACTGAGACAATTCAGGGAAGATTCAGTGTCTGACAAGTAATGAAGACAGCCAAGGCCCGATTCTTGCACTGTAAACAGCATACCACCTGTCATTAAAAAACAGGAAGGAGCACAAGATCAGTCTAATGCATCCCTATAATATTACAGAGGCTTTTATTCCATCAGCTATTAGCTTTTAAATAAAATGTGATTGGGCCTGTTACCAGTTGTAAATAAAGCAGGGTGGCCCCCCGCTTTCAGACCTTTTCTCAATGCTTTCTATAGATGTTGTTGGTGACGATGAAAGATTCTATGCCGATGTTAATCTTTGTGCTTGTGTACTCTTGCGTATTTCTTGTTGTTTTTATTCATTGCTTTTTTTTTTCTTTATTCATTATTCATCGACTGCCCTCCCCACCTACCTGTCTAGGTACATAAAATCAACATTAACATAAAAGTTTGTGGTTGTTGAGTGGTGTTGAAAGTTTTATAATCCAAAATGTATAATAACAATTTCTACAGTGTTATTCTATAAAGGTAGCAAATTTGGCTCAGCACAGGCTGTTTTTAACATCTGACTTCTTGGCATCAACATTATATCCAGTACATTGGTAATTGCTGATTATTTTCTAAAAACTCAACTTGAAATGAGGTGTATAACTTTTTATAGAGCAAAGAGCATTTTAGTTTGCAGGGGGAACATTAGGACCATAGCAGCTTGGGTAATGATCAAGTGTAAAGCCAATACCAGTAGAGGTCTTATCAGGCCCTTGATTAAGACAAGTGGAGTTGGCTGCAAACAGCTGTGCCCTCAGACGTAATTCCGACGTAAATTCTGCTCTTATCAGAGAAAAACAACACTGTGGAGAATGCCTAAACAAAGATAACACTGCTACAAAGTTAGAAATGAGGCTCTTGTTGCAGGTTTTTGTTAGTGGGAGCCTGACTTCTACAGATTAACTTAATAGTTATTCCCCAACTATTATTCATCCACTGTCAAAGCCTTTAGAAAACTCAAGATCATGAATTCTTAAAAAAAATAGATGGTCATTGTGTTGTTTGCATTTCTATCAATTTCCATAAATGTCATCAATGACTGTTGACTGCTTCTCTGCTTTTTCATTACATTTATTTTATTTTTATTTCCATGTTTACATGCTCAGCTCTGAGCAGTTGTGAATTGCTGCATAAGAGAGTTTATTCTTCCCAAATATGGACTACTCTGCTGTTCCCTGGGTCCAATCTTTTATGTGAAATTGAAAGGTACATTATATAATAACCACATGCTCTAATACTAATGTTAAATACATAAAAAAAAAAAAAACAAACAAAAACCCATGGCATATATTTTATTGTTTGAACTGTGTCATTTTGCAGATATTAATATTCAACAGCTTGTGGTTGTTGCTACATAAACCATCCATCGGCCTTTCTTAGGCGGAAATACACATACACATCTACAAAAACAGCAAAATAAGAGCTTTGTTATGCATTTAACATAACTTCCTTCTCCCACCTGTATTAGTGCTCTGTTAGTATTTGACACAACTAAATAAACTTTCTTTTTGGTCACTGATTGGGTAAATGTGGCAGATTTTTACTGTGTCTTCTTGATTTCACTTGCATTTAATGGAAATGCTGGCATTTTGACTCCAATCAGAAGAGCAAGGTTAAGCTTTTGCAGCTTTCAAGTTGTAACTTGACTGGTTCATCACATGTATACCTACATAAACATTAATAAAATTATGACTCTACATCTGGTTTCCCATAGCATTAAATCCTTGCTGTTCTTTTTAGAGGACGTTCTCAAAACAAACCAAGGCCACCAAATGGCAAGATCATTATAAACATATAGTAAGTCCCTTAACAAACCCTGAGAAGACAGCAAAAAGGCAAGTGGACAGTACGTTTCATGCGTCAGATGATAGTCACAACAACATCTGTCTGGTCCACCAGTTAACCTTTATTTCAAGATGCCTACCTCAATTCTAAGATAAATACATTTCTAGCCAGAAATGCCCCCCCCCAGTGACTGATCATTGCAGTGCAATCCTATAAATCAGGAGAGTAACTAATGCTACCAATTTTTTCAATTGTTGAATGTCTGTCAGACACATGCTGAATCAGCTCTGTGGCAATTTTTAAGGCTATAGGTTAATAATGATAAAAAAATACATATATTAGAAACAGGTTTCATTTTAATGATTTATATGATTCCACTAACCCACCATGCAGTCTCAAAAGCTAACAAAGGCTTGAGACTACTACTAAAGGATTATTCTAAACAGAAATTCAACATTTTGAGTTATGCAAACATCTGCTGAATTACAGTTTGCTGCTATTTCTCTTTTTTCTTGGTTGCTTACTGTGTATTACTGTACATATCCCACCATAGTTTTACATGAATCTATAAGGGAATGCACAGAGTTTGGGGATACCAGAGGTTGATGAGCATAACCATCACTGGTAGGGCCACTGATGCAGCATTTTAGAATTTGCCATGTGTTAGCCTATGACCGCATGTAATGACTTCAGGCAAAGTCTGCCTGTTAGCTAAATGCCCTCCAAAATCTACACAGACTGAGTTGGCAATTCATTCTTTGGCTTCAAAAAACACGGCCTCCTAACAGGGATCTTTCTGTGTTCACTGAAACCATGTTCTCCTCTGACCAAATGTAACATGAAAGAAAAGAAGACACAATCACTTCCACCATGTTAAGACTAACTATCCTGGCCAACTTGACCCAGCTGTTGTTAAGACGAAGGTAACAAACTTTACCCCTGAAATAAAAGAACTTATGCAGTGGGCATTGTAGACATACAGGGAGGATGTGGTATTGCTTGTATTTGACCAGCCATTGTTGTCTGGGAAAGACGCAAACATGGCCACAACTTTACGCAAACATGGCCACAACTTTATTGTTTAATGAAATGAATTATCTTTATATGGTAAAGAGAACCACTGAACTCATAAAAATGAGGTCAGCAAAAAAATTAAGTCAGTTGGGCTGCAATAAAGTGCGAGTCGAGACCAATAACAATGTCACAGAATACTGTAGGTGAGCAGGAAATGCAAAAGAGAAGACTGTGCCATCTTGGCGATATTATGTGCTCTCCTATTACTTCCTAATTTTGATGGTAGAAAAATGTTTCTACATTTTTCCCAGACCTGTATCAACATACGCAGACAAACGCAGGATACAATGCACCAGAGCTTTCCCATAAGCAGCAGGTCCTGAGAAAATGGCAAAAATGTTTCAAAATCCCCTAACATTAAATGAAAAAAAAAAAGTTTAATGTTTGCCTGATGATCAGTGAGGTGATATCCTGATAAATCCTGATGGAACTTACCCTCTTCTCTGCTCGTAAGAAAAAATGGAACCACCTCACCCTCCACTTGTCCATAGACATTGTCCCTGACCTCCATATGAGGTCAATGCATGTTTTAGTCTGTCAAAACCTACCTAGCATTTTTTTCCTTTCATTAATCAAAAAGGAGTCATGCCATCTCACATATTAACGTACTATTTACTTACAGTGGAGATTTTGTATCTAAATATTTGCAGAGATGTACAGAAACCAAGCATTTTTCCTCAAATACAAACAATATCCTCACCAAGAAGCAGACAGAAATATAGACAGAACGAGATAAAAGTGCAAGAAACTTAAGGTAAAATAAATAAAAGCGAAGTGACCAAAAATGAAATGAAATAAATAAAATTAAATTGACTGAAATAGTCAAACTAATCTAATAACAAAGACAAACAAAAGAAAACAAATCTGCAGATATAGATCAAACAATAAAACCCCAGTGTTTGAAAAGCAAATTCCAAGTCCCTGTTTTCCATTATTTTCAACCATCTCTGCTCCATTTATAAATACTTCTTCAAAAAGTCCTCTGTTGGCTGTGTAAATTTTGTGCAGTTTTATCAGGTTTGTGAGTAATGTCCGTCCATCAGTTTCCTTGTTTTCATACAGTGCGTAATTCTTTGAAATGTAGATGATGTTTTTTGCCGTTGACAGTATGATGTTGATCAAGCAATTTTTCAATTTTGCCATATTCTGACAGTCAAACCAGTAAAGTCCAGTGGTATTCCTTTTGGTTGGTGATCCTGAACCTTTAGTATTTTAGGGTAAATTTCAACCACCCCCGGCACCTTGCTTACCTACGCCAAAAGACACTGATGAGATTTCTTTGAATCTCCTAACTATGGCCACTTAAAGTTCCTTAAATTCAAGGTCAGCGGTTCTCTTCTGAACACAGCTTTGGTTTGGTCCTGCCTCTACTTCCTGAATATTTTCATGGTTTGCTATAACCTTTATGAAGCTACTCCTTCCACACATTTGCTCCCATGATCACATAAGCTGCAGTACTTCAGGCTTCCTAAAGCCTGAACACTGATTAAGGAGTACCCTGGGCTTACCAAGTAGTAAGGTTTGATGCATGGATCTACAGAAAAAGATGTTCTTGAACCCCATACAGTTTGTAAGATAGGTTTTCTGACCACATCAGTAATCAAAAGTGTTTATACCTTATTAAATGGCCTCATTCAAACGTGGGGAAAAATGTGAATAAAGACGCACAGACATGCCATATTTTGTTTTCCTCACCACATCAGTGATCACATTGAAATGACGCTCTTATTCGAAATGGGCTCCCACCGAGCACCTTCCATGCTGGAAAATCTGGAAAGGGGCAGACTCGGGCCCCTACCCAGGAGTTTGATTCTATTTCTGTGCACAGATGTAAGGTAAATTATACAGTGTATGTCCAGTTAGTTCTGGTCTACCTCCTGCATTTGCTTCCCCACCTTTTGCGTCACAAAGGTGACATTCGACTTCCTAAAAGCCATTTTTTTTGTAGTCAGTTGTCAGCGCACCTAGGCTGGTAATGCACCAGAGGACTACATCTAAGTTATGGGTAGAAGGCCACCCGGAGGCCACAATCTTCCTTCATCTAGCTGAGCCTGATCAAACCCCATGGTTTCTTGTTCAGCCAACAAGAATTTACATTAAAGCTCTCCTGGCTCCAGGATGGGACCCAAGTTTTCCTATTATGGGCAAGGATGCTCTTTTGAAGATGCTGACATTTAAAAGTTCATCTAGTTCCTCACCTGGGACTGTTGTGCCTTGGTAGAACCTACCAGGAGCTCTCAAAACCACAGCTCCCAGGGGCACACGAAATCCCCCACAGTGATCATATTTTTCCATTAATTTTAATATCCTGTTATATATGTAACCTTACACCCATGGAGAGGGACTTTCCATACTTTACAGATCTGTGCAAGAACCTTGAAAAATTTCTGCACTAACCACAAAAGGACACAATATAAGCCCCATAACTATTCATATGGTGTAGAAATAAACAGCCATAATTGATCAGCTATTCAGTTGACTCAGAAAAATTTTTGAGTGCATCAGCAGACTTACTTGTAGAGACTGTCAGGTTCCAGGCACTTGAAGACCACTGAATATAGCACAGAGTGAGGATGGTCTCCGCTTCTCCTCCCGGCAACAACACAGGATGAACCCAAACCAGAGAACAGATCATCCATCAAGCTCAGAACCTCACCTGTTAGAAAGATGAAATTGGCAGGAAAGAGGAAAGAGCGAAATGAAGAATGAACAAAACAAAGAAATAGGTCACTTTGGAAATGTTATTTGCTCTGTTTTGACATCCGTCATACTTTTTGGCAAAAAGAGAGAAAATATCTTTCACCATTATCTTTCATCCATTGTTCTCAGTTGAACAAAACAATGCCACATTTTGGTTCGACCACATGTTTCAACAAAAGGGAAATATGGTTCACAAGATGAGCTTAGTCATGAATGAATTTCAGCTCTTTCCTTATCAGTCACTTTGCCATTTGACTCTAGTGTTGTGAGTTTCACCTCTGCCTAGTCCAGTGGGAGTTATTTCACTAGCACCAAGCCAAAGGCTAAATTAAATATGACATTTTACTGGGAGCAACCCATGCACAATACATTATAGAACTGTAGGAAAACAGAATGTCTTTCCTTTATGGGCACATGGTACTGTTACAATTATATCTCACTGAGCACCCTTGTGTCTCACAAAACACTCCTTCAGAAGTTGTGAAATTTCTTTCATGTCAGCTTACGGGAAATCAAACGACGCACACTTGTTCATGTAGACGCACACATATATGCCGCCAGTTTCCAGGGCTCATGGATGTGATGGAAAAAAAGCAGGGAGCTGTCAAAATAGTTTAAAAGCTCTCAAATGGTTGGATTTCCAACTATTTCTACATGAACTAAAAGGCAGCTTAGTTTTAGCTTATGATACATGGGCCAACTTATAAACACAGGGAGTATGAATGATTTGACCTTTTCACAGAAAGAGCTCTGTGTATAGGAGGTTTCCCCCAAACACATTTCTGCACTGTTACGGTGTTACTCTTTCAAAGGTTTTACCTTTTTAAACATGAATCTCAAATTTGGACTAATTTAAAATGTACCTAGGTCTGCAAGTTTTCACTGTTGGGTTTTTCATCAGGAAGAATCCAGACATTTTACATTATGTACAGTTTTCAACATATTAACAGTATCCATATTGTTTTAATATTGAAATATTTAAAACTTAATATTTAAACTTAAGCAATAATAGAGCAACTGCACTTTTCCAGTTCAGTACTGGGATTTAAACTTTTACATTCTTTGCAGTTTTTCAACATAATTATTTATAGGACGGATCAGAACGCCATTAGTTTGCCTTCTAAATGTTTACTCTATTTTTTCTGACATAGTTTTTCATTAACTCAAAGAAGTCTGCCTTAAATTGGGGCCATCTGCTTTGTGTTTCCTATTGACAGGAGCGATAAGGAAGATTTTCAACTGGCTAATTCATGACTGCATACAGATACTACATGCATTACAACCCTGTCTCCCAGAATTTATGTATACACTACTAACTTGTGACAGCAAAAATCATTTTAGAAAAAAACATAATGCTGCCCTTATTATATGTTTTAACAACATACTGAGGGAACTTTTTAAATTTTCCCTGTAAAATGACAACAAAGACAACATATTTAATTTTTTTCTCTTCAACCTGAGCTTGTAAAAGTTGACACATGATGGTTATGTTTAGGCGACTCAAAGCCTGTGGTTTAGACTAGGGAAAGATAGTGGTATCGGTTAAATGGTAGAAAAGTCAATGCCAACTTAAAGCACAAGACGGGGCAAGTTCAATTTTTCAACATTTAACCAAAACCACATTTGTTCCTACCATTGAACAAAGTGTTTTTGTAGCCCAAACGTAACCACGCACAGACCTCAGGATGTGAAACCTGGTGTCCAGTGTCAGTGCCCTGCACTTTGTATGCATACCATTTTAACTGTAGCATTGAACAACCAAGTGGCTCTTTTCCATATATCTTTGCCAGTCAGCCATTTTCCAAGCATGGTATGGATACTCTGCCAGCCACGTCAGCCCGTCAGGTCATCAGTATCGGGAATCCTATTTTGCTACTTGATCCTCATGATTCTCTGTGCCTCCGTGATTCTTTGTCACTTGTAAGCAGCTATTCTGCCAATATCTCACACTGATATTCATTTGTTTGGAATTTGGGTTGCCAAGGTAAATGAAATTTTCTCAAATGACTAGAAAGCAAGGCTTCGCATAGGGTTTTTCCTGAAGAGGGTTAAGGAATACCTTTTATCTTCTTCGTCATCATTTTAAGATCAAAATCCTACATTCAGTGGAGATCAATAGTATCTACATTTTGTGCTCTTTGTCAGCACTGAGGACAAAATTGTCTGCAAACATGGGGCCATACACAAGTTTATCTGACCTTTATAGGATACATAAAAAATAGAAAGTCTGCTGTTGAAAAAAAGGGAATTTTACAATACTCATTCAATTGCCTTTGCAAGGGAGATATATTAATAATGGATTTTGCAACTAATCATCAACATTCATGTGCAAGGAAACATGAGAAATGAAATACTGTAAATTAGCTGGATTGAACGTATTAGTTAATGATATTAGATCAAGTGTTCTCTATCAGCTTTTACTCTTCAGATTCAAGGATTTGTCTGGAGGATCCTGATACTCAATAATGTTACATTAAATCAAAAACTATGGGCAACACAGAGGTGTTCCACTGTCTTGTTTTTCTTGCAATTAGTTAATTTTGTGGGCTAAGCATGTCAACCCACCAAAATTTTGTGGCGCAATAAATTATGCCTAGCAGACAACTTTATCTTTTGCAGAAATAATTGGTAATGATCTATTAATGATTGATCATTGACCTGATTCGGCCTGTGTTCATGATTCCTTTCAAGGCTATTCCCGTACCTTTTATTACAGGGAAGTATGAGAGGAATGCCCAGTGAATGCCAGATTTCTCCTACTTCACAATGGCTAAAAGTAGAAAGAGACAGTTCTAAATACAGTGTGGGCCAAAGTGGAGTAAAAGGAAAAGAAAAAAAAAGTCAAGAGACAATGAGAGAGGAAAGGGAAAAGGAGGGCGAGTGCTCTGATGTTTTATGATTTTGTTGGTGGGAAGGGAGGGGAATGATGATGTCAATGGATGCTTTGATATCAGAATAACTCATGGAATTGATGGATGACTACAGTACAGTTCGAGAGCAATCACTTTTGAGTGTTCAAATAGAAGTGAGTTGATATATAGCATGTGACTTGCAAAAATCAAATGGCAGCTCTACTGACTCATGCTTGTATAGACTAATGTGCTGGCCGATGGCAACCCTCTCTGACGTATAGGCCAGATATTGATCAGTGCTGTTTTTTTTTTTTATGTTTTACAGCCACATTGAAAATGTGGCCACTGGAAATGTAGTCTGTAGACAAATGAACACACACATTGACAAACATGCATGTCTCTCAGAGGGCTCTTGGTGACAGCAAAAAAGGCAAAAGTCCTATGAAAGGACAGGAAGGAGAAAGAGATTATATGGCAAGCTGCTTCCATCCAATGTTCTGCTGCTGCTTTCTGCATGTACGATTAGCTTAAAGTGAGAGTATTCAAGAATGTTCACAACAGAGTCTTATGGCATACCTTGGACAGGTGACTTTCTTCCCTTCTTTCATGAGAGCTATCCACAGAACCTTATAGGGCCTGTACCTTTTCTTTGCAAAATTTTAGGTGCAATAAATGAATAAGGAAAGGACTATGTGATAGAGAGGTTATGACAAAGGTTCTGGTTGAGCATATACATTCATTTTAAATTTAGGCAAACTGATTTCAACTCAACTGTTGTGCCTGAAGTTTAATTTATACCTAAATTGATTGCTTAGCTTAGTGACATGAGGCAATGTGTCATAATTGGATTATATATATGTACAGTGTGGATAGATCTCATATTGTATGATATTTGAAGTGCAGTGAAGTGCTTCAGCTAGTTTGATCCAGCTCAAAGACTAAACAAAAGACAAATGTCTTTGATATGGTCTTCAGTAGCTCTAGAGTGTCTGCTATATAATTATCAATTTAAGGACTCAGCAGGAGTACACAGTGTGTGTTTTACTTCTTTTTCATAATCATATAGCCTTACCTAGCAAACCTTACCAACACATTCCATGGGTCAAACCCCTTTTTAAACAGAGCCATCTGAAAGCTATAAACGGTTATGCAATTATATAAATATAAGACCAGTATGCGGGTTTGGTAGGGGTACACATTGAACTACCATGTGCACACTGAAAAGCGGTTGATATTGGCCTTTCAATGTGTAAATGTTCACAGCAAATAATTATAAGTAATGAAACTCAAACGAGGAAACATTCTAGATTAATATTTTAGAATACAGGACAGATTCATAAGGAATCATATATGATGTAATTATAAAACAACAACAAAAACAAAACCTGACATTTGAATTACGTATAAGAAAATAAGTAACAGCAGCATTTTTGCAGTTTTCTGTGTGAAATGCAACTTTAATTTCAAAAATAATTGTGTCAGTGGCCCTGCCCCTGCTTATTTAAGAGATAACAAATACATAGTGAAGTTACTGAAGTTCTAGACTGTCACACGGTGGTGGCTCCTTGATAATCGTGAAAGATATCTGGAAATACTGTTCAGTGCAACTAATAAAAGGCAAACCAAACATAATTATGAGCATTCTTTTTTTTTAAGTGGTCAGACTGGAAGGTGGATTCTGATGTCTGATCTTATGACCCCAGAACCTTGAAAACAAGTCCAAATTCATTCTCAGAAGCATTTGAACTGAACTAAAAGTATTTGTTAATCTTTTAAAACTTGGCACATTGCGGTGGCCTCGCTCTGTATCTCTCCTAATCAAGCCGCTGCTTGATTCAAAGTAAAGTGAGAGGAAATTCCAGCAACACTTGCTGCGTAACAGTAATTTATGAATCAGCAGCAGATGGTCTAAACATTAACAAAGGCAATATGCTGAAACACAGTGGACTGAATCTGTGGCAGGGTCTGAAACGACAGCAGAAGGAGAACACGTATGCACAAACAACTGGACTGAATGAATGAGAGGATGAATGAGCAGACTGAAACTCAAAACCGTGACAAAATGATTGTATGACTCAACTGCTGAACTGGAAGTGTTTTTTTACAAGCCACTGGCACACATGTTGGCACACATGTATTCTACTGAGGACTTTCAATCCTCCTCTGCCTCGAAAGTGGTAGCTTTTAAGTGCTTGCATACAAATCCAGCGTTAGATAATGATAAACACAATCTATTTCAATAACTGTAGAATAAGATATTAAACACCCAACCAGAAGCAGCATTTATGGTGCTGTCCTTCCGAGGGGTTTCTCATGGGGAAGGCCTGTGGTCCGTCAACATTTCTATCAATATCAAAGCCAAAACAGCACACAGCTGGCAAAAATTAAGGCCCCTGAAATTCTATTACGGTAAAAGCCATTTTGCGTGTTCTCCAGCTTACATGGCGATGGTAAATGCCAGGTGACCTTTTTAGTTAGCAGAGGGGGGAACAAATAATAGCAAATCATGGGAACATGACGAGACAAGCTGACACAAAGCGGACAGAGAGAACTGCTCCGATTCAAACACTCACAGGCCTCATAACTATGATGTAGCTGCAAACAAATCAAGTCAAGTTTATTTGTACAGACCAGTATCATATACAATGTCTCAAAGGGCTTTGTTAGCCCACAACAGCAACAGTCCCTGACCCAGACTGACCTAAATACTAAGAGGACAAGGAAAACCCCTCTCAAAAAATCTTGGCACAAAAAATGGAGGGGGTGGCATGGGCACGGGAGGGGAAAATCAAAGAGAGATTCTTCCTTCATGGGCAGCATGGCTTGCAATAGTAGCTGTAGGTGGGACAGAAAATAAATAGAAATAAACAGTTTCAACAGTAGAAATACTGCAACAAGAAAGTGTGATTATAAACCAGCACATGCATACACAATGAAAATGTATACAATTTACTGTATACAATGATGTATTATATGTACTTATACGACATAAAGTACATGTGTATATGCATAATTACATGCGGGCAGACGTATACTAGTGCAACAGACGTTCACCTTATTTGCCCGTAAGGGGCTGAATGTGTCTACATGGTGGCACAGTGGCATTTCTTCTGATGTTGGAAGCCAGACTTGCTATACTGTTATCCCTGACATATCATTTCAATTACACTACTGAATTCAGGCACAGTGTAATTACCTCAGCGATTAGCTGTGTTTGTGTGTGTGTTTGTGTGTGTGTGTGTGTGTGTGTGTGTGTGTGTGTGTGTGTGTGTAGAGAGAGAGAGAGAGAGAGAGAGAGAGAGAGAGAGAATGCACATGTAAATTCTCAAGGTCAGTGGGTTCAAACATTAGGACTTTTTTTTTTAATGCCCAAAGAGGAAATTTGAGGTAAAGTGGCAGAAGAACACAATTACTGTAGTAAAGTGCTGTTTATTCACTTTCTAAGCATATAGGTTGGTTTATTAAAGATAGATGTATTAAATTAAATTAATTACTTTTTTCAATTCTTTTCTATTATTGTTAGATAGAGTTCTTATTGTAAATTTTGTCAGTGTTCAATTTTTAAATTTTTTTGAAAATAAAGCTTTTGAGAAAATAAATGCTATTTGAGGCATTTTTGTGCAATATTTACATAATTCCTGCTCAAAGAGATTTCATATAATTGAAAAATGTTTGAAATGATCTGATATCAGGTCTATGATATTATGGTAAAGTAAGTGATCAAGTGCGGCAATGATATATCACCATATGTACTGCAGTTGGGGCTGGTCTCACTTTTTATCCTTATATGTTGGGATTTTTTTTGCTTCATCTTTCATGCTCTCTCTTAATTTCAATCCTGGTTGTCCTCAAACTACCCTCTTTCTCCTGTTTTACTGAGCCTCTCTTACCTTCCCAACCTACAATTATTCAAGGCAAAAAGACAGTGGACTCTTTTTAAACAAACAAAGTACGAGCTTTATATTAACAAACAATCAAAAGCTTTATATTTCCTGTGGGCTGCCAAACCTGTTTGGGGCCTTATCTGTTAAACTGTCAGCACTCAACCCTCCACTCCCCATGGTAAGCCTACATGTCACCTTCCTCCCTTCCTCTCCCTCTCTTTCTCTCTCTCTCACACACACACACACACACACACACACACACACACACACACACACACACACACACACACACACACACAGAGTAGACATTACAGAGGAATACACATACTGTTCATGTCACAGAGTGCCACCTATGGGAGGAAACTCAAGGCAAAAACAAAAACAAGGAAAAACATATCAGTGTGTTTTATGACGAGAGGGGGTTGCAATTGAGTTAAAGTGATTTACTAATTGCTTCTAATCATAATTTAGAGGTAGCAACAAAGCACTGTATGAAATAGATTTCTCCAAGAAGACTGAGTTGCACATAATTGAGACAGAAAGCTAAACTAGATTGCAATGAAATTATGTGATTACTTTGATACTGCATGTATTAAACTGCATTCTGTATTGCCCTTTTGCACACATACACTCATTTTGGACTTGTGCCTTTACAATGTAAGTGTTGTTTAATAGGTAATCTGCATCAGGTCATGGAGGCTCTCTGTGTTGGCCTAGGTATCGAAGGTAGAAGTCCATATGCTGTCTCTAATATATATGCAATTGCCAGCAGCTTTTTTTTTCTACTTACTTACTGCAAGGAGCTGCACCTGAAGGATGTAGCTTTCCTTCTCAAGTAAGCTAGTAACAATGTGTTGCAATAATTCAGAACAAAAAGCATTCTTTAGAAGAAATTATCATGCTGCTAGTTATACATATTTAAATAAATGAATATAAAAGTAAACAGATTACCTAGGAACAGGTATGCAAACTGAATAAAGTCAAACCCTTCGGAACAGACACTGATACTGCTCTCCAAGTCATTCCAAAGTCAGATATGTACTAATATAACAAGTTTTATGGAAAATTTAAACTTTCTTTTTTGCTTTATCATACCAATGTCACAATCAACAGATCAACATCAACTAGGATATCATTTTTGTGGCTGTATTAAAATATACATTAAATGTTTTTTTGTTGACTTCTGCAGTATATTGGACAGATGTACTTCTTAACCATTTGTTCTTTAGTCTGTTAATATTTTCTAATAACACTAAACACAGTGTAATTAGTTCTGGAGAGATTTTTCACATGACAAATTACTGAATTAATTAAAAAATTGATTTAAGGGAGGTGCAATATTAAACGTTAGAGGATCACCAAAGTTACAACTTGTCAGGGTGGTGGGAGACAGTGATGAATATGTCAAACGCAATGGCAATCAATCTATTATTTGTTTAGGCATATTACTCAAAACCACAAATATCAATCTCATGGTGGCCATAGAGTAAAAGTCAGGGGATCATCAAAGTAAGTAGGTTTTATCATCTGAAGGTGATGGATGCCATTGCTAGATTTCATGGAAATCCATCCAATGGTTGTTGAGATAGTTCGGTATGGACAAAACCGGTGGTCCGGTCGAACAGTCAACATCGCCATCCCTAGATCCATGCCACTAGTGTGGCCAGAAATCTTACTGTTCCAAGAGTCCAACCTTATATGTAGGATAAACACAGATATAACAAACCCTTGTCCCAATGTATAAATTAGGATAGCAGAACATACAGTTTCAAATTCTGCATTAAGCGACATTGAAACTAAGCAGCTGTCTGCATCTGCATTTCATAGCAAGCTGGGTCCTAAATTTTCTATAGCATCTCAAAGAAATTTAAAAAAATCTACAATATATAAGAAACACGACAGACATTGTTGCAGGTGGCCCAGTGGGAATTAAAATCCTAATCCAGGCAGTGGTTTCTTGAAGTGAATAGCCATTGAATCTCCCCACCAACCTTTTAACTGTGCATATTGTTGTTGAGCAGTAGGAAATACAATGGACAGCTCAGTGGATCAAACCTTGATAAAGCATTAATTTGAAAGACTAATAAGAATATTACGTCAGAGCCTTACAGTTATCTGAAATTAATCAACTTCCTTCCAGCTAATAATAATTGAGTTTTCACCTAGGCCATGGTATATTCAAAGATAAGATGTGATATTAGAAGCTAAAGTAACATATGGGTCTGAATGAAAACAGAGTAAAACAGGTTAAGCAGATATAACGGCAAAAAAAAAAAATTCATTATTTCATCGTCCCCTGGGCCACATTTGATGTTTAATTTCACTGTCAACCTGTCAATCCTACACACCGTACAATAATATTTCTGCAGCTCTGTGGACTGATGATATTGCAGGCAGGAGGTGAAACGAGGTCATAATTATGGAACAATTCAGTCCCATCATACTTCTGCTATTGTATTCTCGGTGGGAACACGGTCAATGCCCTGCCTGTTCATCAGATTCTTTTTGCTGGACATTCCTGGGTTCCTCTCCAGAACCATGGGGCGCAATGAGAATGACATTCAGTTTGACAATGGGCTGCCTCTGCCCTTTCACAAGAAATTGACCTGCATAACAAGAAAGTGGGCCAGGTGTGGTGGTACGTCATGGACTAATGGCCCCCTGGGTCCACATTTTGATGTGACAAGTGTGTGGTCTGTTTTTACTGACCTCCGTTCATTTTTCTGTGGCTCTGTCTCCCCGTGGGTCTGTCCTGGGCACTAAGAATAGACCTCAGGGTGTTGACAGGCTGTTGACTCGTGTCTTACCGTGATGCTGCACTGTATTGACTGGTTGATGTGTGCTGCCATCCCCTATCTGCTGTACCACAAGATTTGTGGGCTATGATGGCTTGAGCTGGCTCTGAATGTGTAGACTCTGAGCAACTGTCTCTTAAGCTAGTGTTATACTTTCCCTATCTGAGAGAACACAAGAGTCAGCTAGGGTCTGCATGACATAAATTCCATCATCAGAGGTTCTACACGAGGCTCTATGCAGATTTCCATGTACCCTCTAATTTGTTGTGTCCAAATGATCTTGTCTGCCCCAGTACGCACAGCCACTACACTATAAGGGCACCAACTGTACAAGCAGAATCCAAGCAGAATACAAAGAAGTATTATAAGAACATATAGGAGTTCATGATGTGTGCAGCTTTCTGTGTGCACGTCTGCAAGGACATATAATTGAGGCCTTACACTAAGACTAAGTGTTATTTCACAGGATTCTGTGGAAGATGTAATGGAATCCTTTGGTGTTGATTAGTGAGATAGTGGGTTTCTTGATCATAGAATTATCATGGTGATGTTGAAAGTTGAAACATTCTTTTAAGGGCAGTCAAAATATTAGAAACACTTGTCAGTACAATGTGATACAACTCAATGACACCACAATGCTGTGTATTGTGGCTGACAGGAGCACAGATACTGTATAGGCAATGACAATAACAGCTTCAAATAAATACGAGCAGGGATGTTTTTCCTTAACTGTATATTAATGCAGAGAGCAAATAAATATTTATTTTTAGCTGTGTTTGCAATGTCCTGAGTTGCAAATTCTATTAGTATCTTTTTGACTGATAGTGACTCGGTGCCCCACAGAACACACAATGATGAATGAAAAGGAACGCACTGAGGGGAAGCATCCTTATCATGCCTCAATTACAGTTCAAACACAAAACCATTAACGTGAGTTAGAATTTCCAGGAACGTGCAATTAAGTGTCCATATTTACAGAAGGGACACCAAGGCAGTGTTATGGTTATTGAGCAAAGGAGAAAAAAAAATGAAATCAGGAGATTTGAAGGGAGAGAGAATAACTGTGTGTGTGAAGAGGCAAAATGGGAAAGGGAATGCAGAAAGCCCTTGGCCCCCTGCCTGCAATCTGCAATCTGCTGATGGCGAGGCTCGTGACGAGGAGGTGCACAGCGTCCATTTTTAGCGATGAGGTCATCTTTAATTAACAAAACAAAGAGAGTCAGCTGTGTCACTCCAATCTGTTATCTGCACCCATGCTCAAGGACACCGTTTATCTCCATATAATTCAATCTCTTTGAATGAGAGCTTATCGACGCATTGGAGGGGCATTCTTGGTCTCAACCAATAATGGAGCCGTTACATAAACAGGGGAGGGGGATACCACTGACCCTGATTGCAGAAGAAAGGGGGACATGAGGAAAGTGGTGAGGTATGTGGAGGTATGAGGTATGTGACAGAAAAAGGAGAGTAAAGCAGAGGAAGATCCACATGTCATGTATCCCAATAAGCTGGCTGCGTGAGTTGGGAGGAGGAAACTGGGACTAAAATAGGGGCAAAGATCAAATGGATAATCTGATACTCAGTCCAACAGTGCCAGCCTGAGGTGACATCATTGCTGTGTAACCCTCAGTGCCGTCGCTATCTGCGTTCCTATTCCTCTCCTCTACATTGTGATCGCTCTTTCCTCTCCTTTGTCTCCTCCGCTGCTTTTCTCTCTGTTCTTCTCACTTCACTCTGCCTTTACACATTTTCAGACAAACTCTTCTCACTTTTTTGTTCTTGCTAACCCTTGCAATTTTCCTGCTTTGCCCTGCCCTCAGTTGGTCTTCATGTCACAAAATTAGGTGTCATACAGCGGTGACGCAACACAGAGAGACTCGCAGGTTTTTAATTAGCGCTAAGTGTGTGCATTTGTGTGAGAGTTGTGGGAAGCACAGTGCTACGCTGATGAGCACTTTCACAAAAAAGTGTCACCTCAGCATAACTGTGATTTAAGGACAAGCCACCCAAATTAGCAGTTGACGAGACAATAGAGGGATGTAAAAATGGGATGATGGAACCCAGAAGCTTTTTGAATTCAGCCAATGAGGGGTACTTTTGCTTGAGCCTTTGATTAGACAAATTTCATTACATTTTCGACACATTCCATTTTGTTTCTGGGAACTCCCAGTGAGATACGCAGGAAACAGAGGTGAAGGATTTTTGACATTACAGCGTAGGTAAGCCACTAATTATTTCCATGCAGTCAAAACACAATCTTGCAACCTTTTGCACGAGAATCTGCGGTTGCGACCGTGGTATAAGGTGTTCAACCAGTTTCAGGGTAGATGTTTTCAATGGTAAAAGTTGACTACACGGCTGGGGTACCTTAGATGACAAAAATTTAAATGAAACCAGGCGAGTTCCTTATTATTGGTCTAGTCACAAATGCCAAGTCAAAATATACTTGGAGGGTTGTATTTTTAATTTGATCGCAGGTTTTAAGCACAGGTTACAAGTATATGCCCTCAGTGTCAATACAGTATCATTTAAACGGCTTACTAACAACATCAACTTGCGTGGCTAATTCTTTTTTGCTTTGCTACTTATTTTATGCTATTGCAGATATTAAAGGTACCTCCGGAGATTTTTTTTTTTTTTTTTTTTTAGCATTTATCCATTTTAATGCTCTTATCAAATTTCTTTATATCATCTGTGATCATCAATATCTTCTTACATATCTTGGCTGGTTTGACCTGTTACTGTAGAGGAATGCTGAGTCCCGCACTAATACATCAGCACTGCCTACCTAACTGGCCTCTCTGTAAATGCTGCCTCTGCCTTGGTCTGCCATCTAGAGGCCTGCATGAGGCCCCGTGAAGTGGAACACTCATTTGAGCATATCAAACACTGATGTGACTGAAATAGTAGGAGGAGAAGAAGCTTGTAAAATAAACTAAATATGGGTCCAAGACCCTTAAGATTGGAATGACCAGTCTGAATATTAAGATTGAGTAAAAATACACAAAACTCCAAAGAACTTTACAATTAAACCTTGGTAAAAAAAAAAAAAAAAAAAATCCAAAATAAATAAATGAAAATGAAAAAAGGAGAAAATGACTGGGGGATAAAGTAGTAGCAATGCATGACATTCCCTTTTCCTAAAAATGGTACCTAATTAAAACCACATTAATGGACTGTTTTGATCTATCATTTAATCTTCTTGATACTTTGGTGAACAAAGTGCAGTCATTAAAGCAACTACAAACCCTTTTATTTGACATTATTTATAGGCTTTCCAAATGTGCCCAAAAATACCTTCCTAACGAAGCAGTTGTTTGCAGATAAGGTTTCCAGAATATGATCCTTTATATATAGCATTGGTCACTTGGTCAAATCACATTTGCGGGAGGCAGACCACCAGCAGGATTTCATTTGAGTTTTGCTCCCCATCTTGAAATATGAGAAGTAAATAGACAGGTAGGACGGGGATAAAATAGATGTTACATGTTTATTTATTTTACAAAAGCTTAAACACCACTGATGTTCAGGGTTTCTTTTAAATATAGTTCTTTTTCCATAGTAATAGCCCTCTAACAAGGGTCTGCAATTTTAGTTACTCCCTCTTTGCCACCAAAATTTATATTTGAACCTGGCTGCAAATTGGAATAAGTTCTCACATTTGGAGACTGTAAATGATATGGCCATTAAAACTCATCTTTTCATCTGCTTTTTTTCAGCACCTGAATACATGCTATTGATGACCTCATCTTCGCCTACGCTTCAGCTCAGTGAGTTGCCTTACTGGAACTTGTACGAGCAGGTGATCGCTTTCTCTCTACTCCATCTGTACGCCTGGCGTTGGCAGTGTTCGGACTTCTTCCACACTAACCCTTGTTACCGACTTTTTCTGCAGTACTCTCATTCCCACTGTCAGTTTTCATGACAATAACAGGATGAATTTTGTGAATAAAACCCCATCTGGTAGAGGCCTCTGCTTCAAATGTTGTCAACTCCTGGTGGCTGGAAATTGTACAGCTCTTGCTATTATGCTATCTTGAACACACGGCCTTGGTGAGCTGACAGCAGGTGTTTTTCTGCTAGGGCAAGAGAGTTCTTGGGAACCCCCACATGAAAGCAAATTGGCTTGTGATTGTACCTCTCAAGAAGGACACTCTTCCTTCATATTTCAGCGCACTCAACAATGAGTGTGGTAATTTTTAGACTGCTCTGTTGAGTTGATGACTATAAGGGAAGAGCATCTTGGTCTACACCATGTCATTTCAAGTTACTGAGCACGGCTCTTACTGCACCAACTTTTCCAAACTAGATGATTGCATCATGCACTCTCCCCCTCTTTTTGTGCTTTTGTTTTATGCGGTTAGATGACTGTTATGTCACAGTGCCTCAACCTTCAACTTTGCTGCAAGGATGGGTCGATTGTTCTGAGAGGAGATGATCACAGCCTCTCCACGGACCTACCCTGGATGTCATGGTCCTTATGTGTCTTAAGGGGTGGTACCATTAGAACCCTTTGCAGTCAGGCCTCGTCTTGATTGAATTAATGGTTGTTGATGCGTTAATGATAGATCTCGTATGGCTCAAGTTGCAGTTTTGTGTGTCCAATTTCCTTGGACCCTCCGCATTGAGGAATGGATAATGAGTGGTTGGCCATTTGCCTATGCTATATAGGTTAAAGCTGAGTATTGTTATCCAGATTTCCCTTGCCATCGCTGTCAATTAAGGTTTAGATTGGGCTCCTACTGATAGAAATGGTCAGCCTTAGTGATACCGTCTCTGTACGATGGCAGGGATTGCTCCTACATCCTCTTTGCATTTGGAGCTGGTTATGGTTTATGTGCACCCATATAATAATAATAAAAAAGGTTATGAATTGTAGTCTCAGGTCTATGACTATAGGTGGAACTCTCTAACCTGTCAAACATGTGGTCCTTGGTATTTTTGGATTAATGGATACAGAGGTTATCTGATTGGCCATTTATTATCTTGGGTAACACGAAAAGGGATTGCCCCTTCATTCAAAATGCAACCAAATTAAATTATTTAAGAAACCTATACACATCCCAGCTTTCATTGGACGCGAATGAATAGCGGCATTTGTAGTAATGAGATGGGGGTTCCAGCAACGGAAGAGCTAGGGAGGTAACCAAGATGATCCCAGCCACACCACGTACTGATCTGCTCGCATTCCTGAAAGAGGAATCTCCTACTTTAATATGTGAGAACTTTCAAGGATAGATGGGAGTAGTATCTGCTACTAGCATGTGATTTACTTTTTCTTTAAGTGCCAGCAACTAGACAACCTCTTGTGATTAACTGCTAATGTGAACACTAAGACCAACTCTGGTGTATGTCAGAGTAATAGTGAGAGGATTCTTTACAAGTCAACAATACACTACTGGAGCCCCTTGATACTGTGTTTGCACTGTTAAAATCTGGCAATGACAGCCTTGAAATGGCCCTGAGATAGCCATAGAAAACAACATCAATAGAGCAGCTTCTTGGTTTTAAGATAAATGCCAACATATGCAAACCCACTGTAATGAAAAGTCAATAATTGGAGATGTTTTAGGTGTTGCATATTGTTGTAGATGCAGGTGGTGCATGATTCTCTCTCCTGTGCTTTACAACGATGCATATATGGGTCAAGACCTGGGTGGTGGGGGAGACACTGAGGGCTGCCAGTAGAGCATCATGTTCATATAAACAACAAGATATATGAACTAAGGGCTCAGCTGCCCTCCTTGCACATCAAAGCAGCAAGTCCATCTCCCAGTCACTGTTGACCTCAGAGGGAAGATTTGTGAGGGACCAGGGAGAGAGCTTCAAGAAAAGATGACTTTTTTTTCCCAAAAAGCACTGATAAGTGGGGTGATCTAAGGGGATTCGAAACAGGGGCCTTGTTGTTGATGGTTTGTACAGATGTGAGAGAAGTGGGTGATGCTACAAATGACCTGATCCCTCTAAAGCCTTCCTGCTACACAAAAAGGAGACAAAGACAAGGTAAGAGAGAGGGAATGGTAAAAGATGTCAACAAAGGATGTAAAAAGTGAAAAATGTAACCTTGTGGTATTTGGTTTCAGGGAACATGTGAGGAGAGTTGGAAGCCATGTTAGTGGAAAAGACATACAATAACAAGCTAACATGTAAAACTCTTCTTTATCATCTCATTTTATTTTGTTCCCTGCTTTTACTTTCTGGACAGTGTTTTCTTAAATCACGGTAGAGACACAAGCAGAAGCTCTAATGGTCCTGACGCATGTGGGCATAATGTTTTCCTTTCTTTGTTTACAGTAAAAGATGGAGCTATCCTCAGTTAAGATGATGACGGCAGAAAAATGTCACTGTAATGTAATGCTTGATGAAGCATTTGTTTTTAGAGTCAGACATAAGCCAGACTACACTGAGTAAGAAATTGACAAATTGCAGGGAGTGGCCTAGGCAGTATTAGGATCAGCCAGCGAGCTAACATCATTGATCCTTTCATCATCTAGCATAATGATGGAGGGTTTATAAATTGAGAAAGCACTTCCAAACAACACGCTCAAACTCTGACATGACTTCACCACTCAGCATCGATGCCCACGGCCAGGAAATATGCATCCCTGTAATATTTTTACGTTATGAAGATTGATATGATTTTTAGAACTGACAACAAGCGAGACGGAGTCACATTAGCGACATTTATGGATCTTAACTTAGAAGAAGATATCATTCACAATCGAGACTTTCAAGGACTCTATGACTGAATCCCGATTCATGCAGGAAGCTGTTATGAATGAAAAACCCGAGCCAAAAGAGTGGCATATTACATCATTTGAATCAGTTTATTAACATGGATAAAAGTGTCACCCAGCCTATGGATCAACTCAGTTCAACCCAAAACAGATACAATGCATCCACAGTGATAAATGAAAGAAACAAAAAAACAAATGATCCCCACATATCCCCACTAAGGTGATGATATTTTTGCATTACTCTCACTCTGCGGTTGTTGATATATATATATATGAAGAGACCAATTTATTCTTATTGTCATATAGAAATGACTAGCTCAGGAGGGATAAAGTCTCCTCTCCAGTCCAAGTCTAGACAGTGCTGACATCGAAACGTGGCTTTGGGAACCCAGTGAGTGCGGCATCCAAGTGTCTGCATCTCTACACTCTCTGTCTGCCATCTGTATGAGTGTGCACATGGCTAAATGTGTGCTCTGAGTGTGTGACTCATGCTCAGCATGGCTGAGTGTTTGTGTGTGGCTGTCTGTTTATCTTTCCTCTCTCACAGACACCAGCCCGAAGCAGTGATTCAACTTGGCAATGGATGCGGATGCAGCCTCAGCTTCTGTGTATGCCGGCGCCGGCTGAATCCCTTACCCTGGATGCAGGTGCTACCCCTACTAAAGACGATGTTGGCAGTAGTCTAAGTCCAATCTCTTCACCACACCTTATTTATCTGTATCTCATCTGCCTTCTGATTTCATTGGCGTTGTCAATGTAACTCTCCTGTGTACTTTTTCATCCCAGCACATATAGTATTGCAGCCTGAGCATCGCTTTTTGAGGGTTTCTGCCAAAAGATTTCCTTGTTTAATTTTAAGTTTCTTGAGTATTTGGCAAATTTTATATTTCATGTTTTACTGTCTAGGCTATCCTATGTTTATTTATATCCTACGTATATATCTTTTTAGTTTGACACTTCATTTTGTGATTGATTGTGGGTTAGTCAAATGCTCCATATGCAGCTCTGAAAAGTGTTCTTTGTATTTTTACTCAGAAAGGTATTGTGTTTCGCTTTTGGTACTGATGAAATTACCCTGTTCCTTATTTTTCAGCAGTGACATAGAGCTGGGGGTGATTCAGAATAGCTTGTTCAAACTGTGCAATTTGATCACATAAAAACATGAGTGGTTGGGAGTACCATCTTTTTGCCCGCATTTAATAACATATCAAACTACAAAACTCCAAAATGTCCTGTTTTCCATAATATCCCCATTTTAACACTTTAAAGTTGCATCTAAACACCTCATGCTTCCCTGCATTGCCAACTATCAGCCCTGACTAAGCTTTGGATCAGGATTTTTCCCTGCGATTGTCTAGATTGTCAAGTATGGTTTACTGTAAATCAGCCGAATAATCCTTTAGTGTGTACCCACCCTTAGATGTTGGAGAAGAAGGCTTGACTGCAAGCTCATTGGTTCAAATCATCACACAGTCTTGGAAAATATGAATAGGGAAAATGAAGGAGAAACACTTGCTTTCCAGAAAACCACCAAGATGCCCTCGAGCAAAGTATTTATCCCCAAACTGCTCCATTAGAGCTGCTCAGTGGCCAACAGTAGACTGGTTTCACTGGCAGCTTCCACAGGGGAATGTGTGTGTGCACATGTGTATCTCCCTACGAAAGTCAAGAGGACCAATGCTGAGAAAAAAGCATTGAGGAATGACTGAGCTTGAGAGCATGAGATTAGTGTGTTACTTTGTATATACAAGGTGGGTAGGGCACAAGGCTAAACTGGGCTTCTGATTTATCTTAGCTTTCGGTTTATTATACAGACTTCCCATTTCCTAGAAAGTGCCTCTGAGATAGCCCTCAAATAAGACGCCAGCAATGGGCGCAGGCAGTACAAATCCAATAATTTCAAAATAAGTCAGAGTAAGTGTGAGAAAATGATACTTCTCATACATTATGCCTTTTTATTTGCTGAGTCCAGGGAACAAGATCTCATCATTTTAAGAGGCTGCTATTATTTCATAAATCTATCCTGGCAATGCCTTCCAAGTTTGTATCAGCAATCTTGATCCCCCCACATTTTGGAGAACAATGAAGGTTTTGAGGAGCTAGAGTTCTCAGTGCTTTATCAGTGGAAACATCATTATGAACCGTCTAGGTATGTATCTGGGTAGCTTCCACTTCCACTGCAGAGAACCTATAGCCTGCCAGTGTTCCCTGCCAATTAATATTACCTCCTCCACTTACTTGGTCATATACATTGGGTTTCAAAAATCTGAGACCCCTGTAAGTGGACCCAAAGTCAACACACATGTATCAATGCAGTCTACTAAGCAACTTTGTTCTACCCACTAAAGTTCCAGTTCATCTTTCCAGCTTTGTTTAGATACTTGAAGAATGTTAACAGATTAAACAAGACAGATAGACAGATGTGATTAAGAAATGAAGAGTAACAGACAGGGAAGAAGAAAAAAAGAAAAAGAGAAAAGAAGAAGAGAATGACTTCAACTCCGTATATTGTATTGTCTGTTATGACATGATTTATGGTGGTGACTGGCACATAGCAGAGTGAGTCACCCACACCATCTGCCCCTTCCTACCTCACCTCTGCCAGCATGCCTGTGTCTAGCTGTCTGTACCCTCTCTTCACTCGCTGGTGCCCACGACTCATCAGCACTCCCAGGGGTGATGGATGGCCTGTCAATACTTCCCAATGACTAAAGCCTGCTTCATCCAGACCACCTCATTTCCCCAATATTATTAATTTCCTATCACCCTTCCTCTGATTCATCCAGGCCCCACGTAACAACCATGACGACTTCACTACCTCTACACCACAATGGTCAGTGACACTTATGGCGCCTGATAAATTGCCCTACATCATTTTCTATAATCTTCGACTTAAGTTCCTCCGTCTATTCTGTATTTAGACCAGAACTTTAACCTTATTTCCCACAATGCAACTTAACTCTTCACATTTTGAGTCTTCCAATTATCTCATCAAACATCTTCATTCTCTTATTTATCTTTGGCATTTAGCTATCCTCTCTGTTCTTATCATCATTGCCCTAAAGTAAGGCTCATCATTGACTTCTCTCTTTGTTTTATGTGAGTATAGTCAACAATGTAATTTTCTTTTTATTTGCAGTTAAAACATACTGTGGAACAGAGAATTTGTGAAACTTTCCCAAAGTTATGAGGCAATTACAGGATTAACTAAATTTAGACAATTCTCTACCTCTAATCCACCCAATTTCTACATCTGTGGACAGTAGGGGGATACAAATACGAATACGGTGGAAGACGCAAAACCCACATAGATAGTCATGATAATCAAGAATTTGACCGCCAGTGGTAAACACTGCCACAAAAAAGAGCTTCTGAAACTTCAGAAATGATCAAAATGCACACATGATCCTCTTTTTCAGGACTTGTTTAAATCACTCAAACAATAAACACCAGCGCTGAGTAAACCAAATTTTCAAAACATGAAGGACTTCAGAAAAGTTTAATTTAGATATAAAGTGATAGGTTTACTTTTGTATGAGAAAAATACCTAGAAAATCTGATCTTATAGATCTGAGAAAAAAGTTCCAAACACGCTGAAAAGATATAATAACTTTATAAAACTGTCTGATTAATTTTGAGCCAAAAGACAAGCTGACCTCATTGAAGCATAGTATGTGAGTCTATACAGTTACAAAAAGAAAATCAACTCAGGCTTGGAAATTTTGTTTTTCTACCTGTGTAGACCTCTGCCTCTGAGGGGTCCTCCACGCGTTTATGCTGAATGATGTAGTCAGAAACCTTGCAGCCAATTAGGGGCTCCACATCCATCCACTCCAGGGCCACCATTGTGCTTGAGGGCTCCAGGTAAGGGGCTAGGCGCAAACTAATAGAGCAACACAGAGAAGACAATGTTTCAGATATTGAGACAGATAATAACAACGAGATCTAAACCCAACCACAGCTGTTTGTTGCCCTCATCTGCAAATTTTAGATAAAAATATGTGCATGCATGTGCCCAATGACCTAAGTTGGACCTAAATCAAGAGTGGATTGGTAGGAATCCCCTGTGGTCAATGCCGTGTTGGAGCAGAACTGTCAAACCTCCGCCAATATCTCACTGGACAACAGGATGGCAAACAGCGGCTCCGAACAAAACAACATTCCAATACCACCTGTTCTCCAGCAGTGTTCCCTGTGTAGTTTTCCCTCTTTCATCCGTTAAAAGAGATAAAAGAAGAGTATTTCCGTTTTGCCTGCCCTCCAGCTGTGTCTGTGACAATGGCATGAGAGAGGTAAGTTATCCCACTTTCATAAAAAGCATGCCACTCTCTTTTATCCTCATGGACAATAATAATAAGTACTCCAGGTTTTTACAGGTCTTACACTCTGGCGCTGGTCAGAGTTTGAGATTTGGCTGCTGCAGCCACTCTTGTCTGACCCTTTTGTGCCAGCAGGCATAGGCCCAGGGAAAGCCTGACCAAAACTCTGGCTGTGGAACCACACCCTTTTTCTCCAATTCCACAACCTCAATCCACAAACAAAACATCCATAAAAACATTTAAACTACTTGTGCAATACTTGTACGGCATAATCTCAAGTATCAAGTCAAGTCAATAGATATGTCAAAAAAAGACTAACTTTTGGTAAAGTACTGCTAAAGATTTAAGAACGATCTCACCATAATTTACATTTGACAGCTGTTCTGGAATTTTTGGTAGTTGTTCAAATCTGCATTTAAGGACTGACTTTTTATCCATGTTGGCATAAAAGCTGAGGTTCAGTGTTCATTCTTGATTTTGGAAACAACAGGCAAGTTTGATGTGGTGCTTACAGACTGTATTGTGGGAGTATGTGACACACAGGACCAAATATACTTTTTTCCCATGCACAATCATTAAAAAAGAAATAGCTGTAAAATGAGGGATAGATTTTTCTGAGCGTCACGACCACCTTGAAATGGCTCTTTGTAATATCGGAATTTGATCTATTTGGTCTTATAAAATTAAAAAGGTCAATAAATTATTTTCATGCTGTTCATGTGTGCTGTAAGCTAGCAGAAAGTCAGTTGGCTCAGCAACAGGAAGTCTCAAATACTCAATGCTGTTACCCAGCATGGCCAGAGAAAGACTCTAGTGCACAGTTTTTTATGGGCCCGAAAAGATGGAAGTGTAGGAAACAGTTATGACTATTGCAAACCTGTAAATAAGGCATGATATAAGCAGTTCAATCCTTTTGCTAATGGGAGAAATAAAAGATCAAACTAAAATCAAAAACCTGTTACTAAATGAGCTCTGTCATACTTGTGAATCCATCATTAATATGCATCTTGAAGCTAAAATCTGTAATGTTTTAAATATTAAATATTTATTATATGTTATATTATATGTTGGAATGTGTCCAATTGATGGGATACACCTGCTCATCTGACAATGCCAATGCCATCTAACTGAGTAAGTAAGATCTATGTTAATGTCACCTTATTGTTGGGCGATGAGATTGTGACTCTTTACGATGAGCTGAAACAAATTCAAAAACACTTGATACACCATTTTCTTTGTTGTTTGAATTTGGAAAAAGGTTGAGATTTAAAATTTAATTGGTCTGGTGCAACAACTTCGAATTTGCTTGCATCTCTGCCATCAAATTTGTTACTGCATGACCTCCTCATTGTATGAAATCAAGAATAATTATTTTAAAGCATATATTTGGTTTTAGTTAATAATGTGGGCAGAGCCTTTCCAAAAAAAAAAATGTCATTAGGTTCTTGGACCCCAGACTCCTCTCTTGCATCTTATCCTTGTTAAGCTTTTATTATTATTCTACACTGGTGCCAATAAATGTTGGCATTCATTCTGGATTGTAATATACGAATAGGCATATTCTGTTTTCATTCTTTAATTAAATGCTTTCAATGTAGCCTTATCCTCTGAAGCCTTGCCCTTTCAACTTCCTGTTTCTCTTAAAAAAGTGGATGACTCACAAAAGCCTTAGGAGTATTGTTAGGACACCTTGAATGAGAGCATGTTCTTTTCAGAGGGGTGTAAGGGCCGACTGACAGCTATTAGAACTTTGGGGACTGTGCTTGTGTCTACAACTTTCTCGAGTGCCTCTGGAGTCAGTAGAGACAGGTGTGTGTGAATGTGTGCGCATATCCATGTGCATATGTGAGTTTGCCTATGGTGCATCAGTGCATGCATCCATGAAATCTCTCTTGTGCATGAATTTCTAGGTGTCATGGTGTCACCTCACACTTACATTGGCTGCCTGAGGGGACTGCAGTTTGGCAGGCCATCTTTGCTGAAGGCACTCAGGTCACAGCGACACCAGTTATCAATGACATCGCCCTTTCCAGCACACCAGTATGAGCTCATTGTGGCACTCTTGAAGGCCTGTAAAGGGTAACAGGTGAGAGAAATGCAATTATCTCTTGGAACATGTGCTTCCCGTCCATCTAAGCTTACCCAACCCCCATCTCCCACCCCGCATACCTTCTTCACCACTGCCCCCTACATCCAAGGCACTCATCCTAGTACTTCTGTCATTATGATTACTTTCCACAGACCATATTCATTTCCTTTTACCTTTTATCCTAAAATGAACCACGGGTGCTAGGGTGTCAAACCTCAGCCTTACCTTTGAAGAAGTGAGGACTAACCAAACAGTCCTCGCTTTGCAAAAATTGCCTCTCTCAAGGTTCCGAAAATCAAAATGGGTCTCACAAAGGTAGAAGTACAGGTATACACAAAGACACACACACACACACACTTACATGTACACAGTGACCTTTTCATACCCACCGTTCCCAATTACTGGGAGGCAGGAACATCTCACTAACATCGACAATCTTACGCTGTGATATCATAGATGCACTGTGACTTTTATGATGGAGATGTGAAAGCTGTGACACTCCCTCCTCCATTCTATGCGTATGTTTGTGTGTGTGTGTGCGTATGTCTGTGCATGTAAGTGTGTGTGTATCTGTCGCTGTTGCTGTCGGTCTGTCTCTGAAGGGGATGGAGGGGGCGGGTAGGGAGATGTTAGGAGATGACATCATCTCCTAACATCTCCTTGTGCTGCTTCATTAACGGGCGAAAGAAAAATCAAAGACAGAAGCTCAGTCATCCTCTAAAAGGCAGCAAAATGCCAATATAACCGTCAAAGCAATAAAGTATAATGTCAGGGCTTCCCTAAAGCCACAGGCATGATATAGAGTGAGTTCAAGGGAGTTCGCCAGGCCTCTGGCTCCCCCTCTCACACTATGGATCAATGGAGCACTCAGTTATTTATGTGCTCTAACTGGTTGGCAGTGCTGCCTCATGCAGACAACTTTGGAGATGTGCTTGATCATGGTCACAAAAACAGGACACTGGAACCATGTGGAAACATTATCACTGGGCACCAGCCGTCCAACAAAAAGCCGAGAGGAGCCACTCCTTTGTTCCAATACACCATGACATTCACTTATCCGAAAGCAAAGGAATTGATGAGACCACACACATCTTTAAGACAACTGTGCACATGCAGTGTGTACACATGGGCACATGCAAATACACACACACACACCAATTAATGATTGATTTCCACAGTTGTTTTTTTCATTTCATTGGAAAAATGCCAAGGAAGATTTCTGCAGTGTGTTGATTAGTTTAAGTGACATTTGAGATGACTTTGGGCATAGTCCTGACCAGAAGAGCAGACGGCTTGGCCAAAAAAGAGTCAGGGTATGCACTCAGAAGCTGATGTTAGCTTTTCCACAACACTGCATTGTTAGCTGTAGAGGAGGCTCAACAGACTTTCATGGGAACTGACTTCTTCCAATACCAGTTGCTTTCACTCAAGGCAAAGGATCTTGAGAGTGAAAGTGACCTAAACAAGCAGTAGAGTGGGAGAGAGTGAGAAAAAAGAGGTCGAGGCTAAAGAGACCGAAAGAAAAAGGACAAGAAAAAAAAGAACAAAAAAACAAAGGTGTGAAAAACGAGACTCCCGACTCTCAAAGCATTCCCCACCTTACTGTGGGAGAGCATCAGGATCCATCAGCAGTCAAGGCTTTCCCATTATTTATCCTCCAATACAAGCCCCTCTAAATGAGCCTGCTGAATGAGCAGTTATTATAGGGGGTAGGCGAGCACTGTAATCCATGGCTATATAATAACCCCTTGGAAAACCAAAAAGGGGAAAAAGGTTATTACATTTTTCCCCCCTTGCCTGAACCCATGTGGCTAACTGCTGCCAGAAAACAACAGCAGCAGGGGTCTTGCCACCTCATGTCAATGGGAAGCAGGCCACAGACAAAAGCAACAAGAAAAACCTGGACCCAAGGTCTATGCATGCACATAGACTAGACAAATATGAGAAATGAGAAATGACCTTTGTTGCTAGGGGCAAAAGAGAGAAAGACCACAGGACCGCCATGCGTTTACCACCACCAGATTCCTAGAAAAACCCCATATGGGTCTGCGTGCTTGATTGCATGGCTGCACATGTGAAAAATAGACAAAGCGATTACCGCCGTGTTTATGTTTGAAGAGTAATGCAAGCCAGTCTCCACTGGGTAAACAGGGAATCTAATTGTGGTTTACAGAGTGAGGTGGGGGGCAGGGTGGGGGGCACAGGAGGTAAAACAGAGATGAGGATTTAGAGAAAAGCAAGAAAAAGTGATAGTTAGCTAATACATGTTAAATGATAATGTGTCAAGTGTCTGGTTATGGAGACAGCAATATGTCCTGCTGATGCAAAAAAAACTAACAAAACAAAACAAAACACAAACAAACCAGGTTCAGTACGGAAATCCTTTTGTCTGATGAACAGACACATTGAAAGGCCCAGAAGAGAATCCCTCTGTGTTTAGTGCAGTTACTAGATTAGCAAGATGAAGCAAAAAAGAGGAGGACACCCTATACTTTATTGATTAGTCAAAGATCATGCATTTCCCAGAACACCATGGATCCATATGCATTCTATAGTGGACGGATAGGGGTAAGAAACAAACATAATCTTACTCCACGCCTAATGTTAGACCACCAAGTGTTTTGACACAGAAGGTCCTACTTGAGTAAAAACTAACTGTGTGAGGCAGTTTTTATGCAGTTATGAAAGATTTGCTTTCAGAAACCGGCGATACCCCTATGGTTAGAATAACATTTAGTTCTACTGTTTCACAAATATGCCATAATTCATCTCCATTGACCCTATTGATACTGAATAAATTGAGCTGAAATGCAATCACCCCCTGCTTTGAACAGGAGACAAGATCAGTTAACAGCAGGGCAACTAAGCATCAGCAACAACTCCTGCCGCAAATTCCAAGCCTTGACGTCATGTAGGCCCTGCAGACTCACTGGCACCAAAATACTATTTGGACCTTTCACTTCTCTAGAAGCCTGTCGTGACTTACAAGAAGGCAAGGGAGGCCATTGTGACCTCTTTAATGTATTAATCTGTTTGTCTAGTCTAAGCTGACCATATTACTGTCCATCTTCAGAGACTAATACATGAAAACACTGGCCAGCTGGCCCGCAGTATTGATTTATAAGATGATCACCAGTGGTTGTAAAGAGTCTAAGTCAGCACACACAGGACACCATCAATGACGACCTAAGTGTGTGTTTGTGTGTGTCTGTGTGTGCGTGTCCACATGAATGTGTTTATGTGGCCCTTCCAGTCATTCAGGGCTAATGGTGTTAACAAAAGAACCAATGGGTTGCTTCTAGGAACTTTATCAAAAGTGGTACTTCCAGGAAAATCGGAGAGTGGGAGCAAATGGAGGGTTTGTTCACCCAGAGGTTGATGGCCACGTCACTTGAGAACCCTCAAACAGCAGGTATTGCTTTTTAGGTGTGCCAACTCTGTCTGAGGATGTTCTAAACCAATCTGACCTGACATTTCCAGCAATGTAAACTGACCTGTTAGTCTGCCATCTTATTTTGTTTTACAAAGCAGAGATGCAAGCCCACTAAGGCAACAAAGCCAACAGAGAAAAGCACTAAAACACAAGTGAAAACAAATAAAACTTTTTTCAGTTATGATTTAAAGCCAATGACAGAACCGACCCTGAGATATCATGTTTTGTGTATAACTTTTTTATGTGCTTAAGGGTTCAAATATTTTTTGAAAAATCTGTTGAAACAGTGTGTGCACTTTGTTTTCAAGCGGTCCATTATAGAGAAGAAAAAGAAAAGTCATGAAATGCTTGATGAAACAACAGAGCGAAGACTGGATTTCATCTTCCATCACTTGCTGTACATTGGAAGCACATTAGCAAAGTATACCTTAATGGCCAGTATAAACAGGAGGAATAAAACCTATTACATGGTTCATTTGGGCACCTGACTGTTGTTTTTGAATGGACTTGAAAAACTGCACAACTTTAATGGAATAATTACCAGTGCTGCCTTTGAATAATTCATTGTCAAAGCACATAGGCTGGATGTTTAATAAGGTATTATTATGACTGTTTCCCTTAGATCTTTCTTTTTGATAGGAAAGGTAACCTGCATTTTAGTGTTAGTGCAGTGAATTTGGCAGTTAAACTGTTACTGTTCTACAGCTTAAAGGGGCAAGTCTGTACTACTGCTGATATAATTAAGGTTTTATGGACCAAATGTTGACTAGAGCATGCTATGTACTGGCCATGCAGGGTTTATGTGAATCTGTTTAATGACCTATAGGAGGTTGCACTCTCCTTGGTACTGAAATGATGTTCCTGGAATCAAATTTTTTTTATCCTTTTTTTTAATGTGGATTACATTGTGAAACTTTCTGGATTTAACTGTGGGGCAGATTATTGCCCAGAGATGGCATCGGCATTCAGAGTGTGTTGCTTATTTCAATTTTTATGTTCTCTTTAAATAACCTGAATGGGAAAATGCTAGTTGCAAGCTACCAAGGCACTAGGAATACTTGACTTTGCTCCAAAAGCACTGTTGCTCTTCTGTGTCCCTCTTGCCCCTACTGAAACAATTCTAGACAAGGCCCTGTAAGGGGCTGCAGTAGTGCCTTATGGAGAGAGTATGACAGCAGCTGCTCAGCAAGATATAGAGCATTCTGACCCATTAGACTCACAACCAATTTGTTCAAAAGGCCATAATTCAGTCACATCAACAGAGGACATAGGACCACTGGCAAGCTCCATAAGAGTAACCTTATTTATTTATCCACTGAAGTATTTTTCTCTGGCCCCAAAACAGGGCAGTATCTGTGTGTGTGTGTGTGTGTGTGTGTGTGTGTGTGTGTGTGTGTGTGTGTGTGTGTGTGTGTGTGTGTATTCATGTGCGCATACCAGGCCTGTAAGCAAGACCACCTTAGTCAAGTCCAAGCCGATTCCAAGACCCGTTCCAGTCGAATTCAAGTCAAGACCAGGTTTAAAGCAAGCCAAGCCTGAGAACAGAGCAACTTGAAAAGTATTCAAAACCGAGACAAAGCGGGAGCAAACCTCAAACCCTTGCTTCCAAATGCAAAACATAATAAATTAAGTTTCTTGATTGGAGTCAAGAAAGTATCAGCAAATTTGGCTAT
Source organism: Istiophorus platypterus (assembly GCA_016859345.1). Lineage (NCBI taxonomy): Eukaryota > Metazoa > Chordata > Actinopteri > Istiophoriformes > Istiophoridae > Istiophorus > Istiophorus platypterus. The sequence goes on along the minus strand of CM029128.1, from coordinate 9,625,199 downwards.
ATATGCAACAGATGAATACATAGGCATGTTTTGAGACGATATCTACACAGGTTTTTACAAGAGAAACTCCTGCATTGCAAGAAATATAACAACAACAACAACAACAACTACAACAATAATAATAGGTTGCTCTAATTTTTTAGATATCAGAAAAATTTCAGCAGTTTAAACCAGAACTCTCTGCATGGGTAGATACTATAAGAGGTATGTTTTCTCTAATGGGGTGCACCGACTTTAACATGTTTCTAGAAAATACTTGGGTAACTACCCAGCGTTGGGTGATAGGATCAGTCTTGTGGGTATTATTTCCCCCAAATCCTTAACTAGTCATTGGTAATGTCAGTACCTGGCATATGTACAAAGAAATACTTTATGCCCCATTCTCCTCTTTCACAGAGCCACACAGAGAAGGCTAAGAAGAAGGCAGACATGCCAGTCTATTTTTCTACCATCTACTTGTGTTTCTTTTCAGTCCTGGTAGTGTTTTTTTCAAGGAAGGGGTAATTTCACATTGTAACAAAATCCCCCTCTGGCTTAATAATGAGGAGATTGATGTGAAAGGGACATGACATGTCCTGTCAAACAGTCAGACAGCCAGGGAGAGGCCACTGAAAGATGAAGGTAGCTGAGAAATGAGGGAGGAACGGAGCCAAAGAAAGAGTGACAGGTCCATGTAAGACCTGTAGCGTACGCAGACGCATGCATACAAATAGGTACAATACACATATATACTGTAAGTATGACCTCAGTCCACCTAACCATAAGCTGGACAACTAAGCCTCTATTTAGATTGCATAAGTGGGTTTTAATGTAAAAAAAAAGGGAAAAAAAACAAAACCTCATCTCCGGGAAAGCTTTTGCAACATGGCAGCCATCGTTTCTGATAGACCTGACCAAGTAGAAAGATACTCTCAAGTAAAAGTGTGTGTGACAAACACAAACACACAAAGGCAGAGCGAAAGAGAGAATGAGCCGTTGTGTCTGTGGAGGGGCAGGTTGTTGTATCGCTCTAATGCAATATGCGTATGTGCCTTTCAGACTAGGAGCAGCAATTTTGTCCAGGAGAAGAGAAAAAGAGGAAAAGAGGAGAAGAGTGATGGACTCCCCTCCCAAGAGGTCGATGACATCAATAAGAAGCTAATAATCCTGCCTCAAGCTACCTCAGAGGGGCTTGCCACAGTGATCCAGTGCAGTCTACCGCTTCTCCTCTTCCTCATACATCTCACTCTCTATATCCCCAGAAAGAACACAGGATGGGTAGGGGGAGAGAGAAGGACAGATAGCGAGGTGTTTGGGAGAGAGGGAAAAGAGACATTTTGCTCTTCCTCACGTTTAGCTATTGATGAGGCCCACTAGGGACCGTCTGCTATTGATTGTGCCTTCTTTTCTTTGGGGCTGTGGTGCTTGTTATGGGCGGCACGTACAGGGGGCTTTGCTGTGTGTGTGTGTGTGTGCATACACACACACACACACACACACACACACACACACACACACACACACACACACACACACACACACATATATATATATATATATATATATATATATATATATATATATATATATACCGGGTATGTGTTTGCATTCTTTTCTCTTTTTGCCTCTGCTACTGTTGTTGCCACAGAAGGTAAGGTAATTAGATGCTTGATTGGGGGGAGCGCGAACCAGTCTGCTCCCTATGGTGTGTGCGTGTGTGTTGGGTGTGAGTCACCTGCAAACAACGCTGCGTTGGCTTACACACGCACAGAGAAGACATGCACCGGATGTAAGCAGGCAAGACAATGCCAAAATGAAATCCAAACAGAGCAAAATGTGGTAAACTAAATGTCAAGTAAAGCCAGAGCCCCCCTCTAAATTACCTTGTGGAAAAGAAATCTGATATGATTAACTTTCACTGCACAAAGATCCAAAGACTTCTCATATTGGATGAATCATAAACACAACATGAGGCCATTAAGCTGATATTACATTCAGCTGTGTACGCTTGCTCAGAAACAGACACACATATATATCTCACATATATACACATTGACTTCCCCTCAGGAGGAGAAAACCATGATGTCATCTTTTTTATGCCCTCTGTATTACAGTGTTCATTTCCAGTGGCCAAAGTTAACCAACTAATGCCGCCTAGAGGTGAATTGTTACAACTGCATCAAGTAAACGGCACTGGATAAGTATAGTATGAAAGAACTATGCCACCACCACACGGCATGAGATAGTATATAAGAGAAATATACTGAATAATAATTAAATACCTCCTGCACTTGCAGAAAACAGGGTTCAGAGTTGCACCTTTTGCCAAAGCACAACATATCATCGTATAATCACATGCCAACTTTTATGCAAAATTGATAACTGTTAATAAGTGGAGACTTTATATTCATATACATTAACCATTCATAAAATGTCAGAATTTAAAAGAAACCTTATCATTGATGCACTCATGTTGATTTTGTTCCCTCTCAACCATACATTTGATGTTACAATAAACTGATAAGAGTTCTTTCCTGTATGTGGATGTTTTTGTTTACAGTGGGTATTTTGATGCATCACATCTCTTGACTTTGTCATTCCCTAGTTATCTGATCACTTTCTCATCTTCTCCCTCTTCTTGTTACACACACACACACATCTACGTGTATGGCACACAAGCAGAAACACAAACATGCAAACAAATTTCCTGCCCCCACGTTGCATTCTCACCTCTTTGGTGACGTTGTCTTGGACCAGACTGTAGAGGGGCACCACACGGCTAACTTCCAGTAGCACGGGGATGGGGGAAGGCTGCTCTCCATTCATGCTGTTGCCACTGCGGCCTCTCGCTGACACTCCCCCCATCATGGCCTGGTGATGGCACAGGTGGCAGCCAGCTGGACAGCTGCCCTTCTCCTCGCAGCGGATCTCCACGCCATTCACCATATCGTCAGACAACAGCTGGCTCTTCTGCAGTGCCGACAGGTAGCTGATGAAGGGAACCGACTTCAGCTCTCGCCGCCCACTTCCAGAAACCCCTTGGTCTGTCGCCTCTGGTGGGGTACGCAGGAAAGGAAGGGAGGGTATATGGGTTTAGATAGGAGGTTATACAAATAATGATAAAAAAGTTAATAACAATAGTTATTAACATTAATTTCAGGAAGATGGAAGGAAAACACAGTGTGAATTCACACAACTTCTATTTCTTTGACTTTCATTTGTATTCTTTTCAAATTGTAAAAGCAAACCCCTCTTCTTTAACTTTCTCTTAAACTCTTCCCTATAATAGTTTATGAGTTTTCATTGGGACTAGCAAAGAAAACAGTCTCTCAAGTTGGCTAGAGCGTCTGCATCTGGATTTGTTTTACTTGCTGCCAAGGAAGAGAAAAAACAACAACTAATCCCTTACTGTCAACTAATCCCTTACTGTCATCAGCTTTCATAGACAAAGGATGAATTGGAGGGGGGGTTGTCACTGGCTTCTTCTCCTGAGTGTCAATTACCACTGTTTGATGTTCTCACTGGAGTTGGGGGGATTCTTTCTCATCATTTCCTCTTTCAGTGAGAAAACAACACACCATGCAGAAAGAAGTAGAAACAGGAGAGAATGCTGCTTGGGTGTTGAGTGATTCACTTGGAGGACACATTAAGCCACATGTTACAATGGAGCAGATCTGCCATCTGTGCTGATGTGGCAGATGTGCTTTTGTGTCTATATGGTTTATAACAAAAGAGGCCACATTTGAGAGGTTTTCCAAATGGGTGATACAGGATTCTTTCTAGTGACAAAAAAGTGTATTGAGGTCTGAATTACTTGCTTATGATGCAGCATTGTGATAATATGCATCATCAGTCACTGCTATAAAATGAAACCACAATGACTGAGTCTGGGATACACCCTTTACAAATTTTGGAATTTCAATCAAAAATCCCTACTCACCTACATACACATGTAGATGGAGTGATAAGATTACCAATGTATACATTGTTACATAAGTGCACATACAGACATAAAACAGACAACATATACACACACAAACCAAGAAATAACAAAGGAAGCCCAGAACCCAAAGGGAGCAGGTATGAAAGAAGGAAACATTTTTCAAGGTGGGTTAATAGGGACCAATTACGGGTTTCATGTGAGTTATTTCCTGTTAACAGTTTGACAGTGAAACCAAACATCCTTAAAATAGGGCAAAAAGACAACTTATAGTTTATGAACTCTAAAACATTTCGCCTGTGTGAGAGACACAGAGAAAAAAGTATTTATATGTCTAAATGTGCAATTTCCCTTGGAGTCTTGTCATTATGAATGATTATAAATTAGTTAATCAAAGACACGAACCTATACCTTTCATTTCTCAATCACAAACCCGTGCTCAAACATATGCTTTACCAGCAAGCATTTAACAGTTCTGAGGAAAAGCTAATACAGGTGGGGATGTTTTTAAGGCTATTATTTTCAAGGAAATAAACATAGGAGTGAAGTTAATGTGACATCTCAACTAAACAAATACGGAATGAAAAAAAAAAATGTAATTTCAATGTATCTCAAATGGGTTATCAATTTCAAACCAAGTAAAAGAGACCAAAATGCCTCGATGTAAAGCAAAGTTACAAAAGGTTTGGTTTCTTATTGTACCATTGACATCAAAAAGTGACAAGCAGAAATCACTGGATTCAGAACTGTTTGTGTTCTGTAAAACTGCTAAAAGCCTAAAAATAAAACTGTTGGCTTTACATTATTTATTGACAGGCACATATAAAATTCCTTAATTTTTAATTTCCATAATATATTCAATGCATATTGAAGGTATATTCAGTATTGTTAATGGATGCTAGATTCAGTCTAAATGATAAAAACATGCATTGGATGAAAAGAAAAAGAAAGTAAAAGTAAAAATGCTTTTCACTTAGAACAACTGAGGTTATTTTCTCTATCTGAATTTATGTAACTAACTATTAAAAGTATATAATCCCAACTAGAAATGCAAAACTTTAAAACAATTTGAGGAAGAAGAAAATGGGTGTATAGCTAATAGACTGACAAACTAAGCTGTCGCAACAACTGACTGCCATAAAGAGGGGTAGAGGTACTTATTATATTTATGTAACAAATCTAAAACACATTAGTTAAAAAAACAAAACCAAAACAAAACTACACTGTATATTTTTCAATTATTAAATCTAAACTGCAACTCAGGTCACAGGAAGTTCAAAATTCCCAGAAAAAGACACCACGGACATGACCCCTATGTGTCCCAAAAGCTAGCGATGACCCTTTTGTGTGTGTTTGTGTGTAAGAGGGAATTGAGTCTGTGCATACATCTATTTATATGTGTCTTTGTGGCTTACTCCCTGTGTGCGTCTGTAAGACAACGGCAAGCAGTTGAAAGGGTGGGTGGTAACTTCATGAGCAACAGTATGTAAACAGGCTCATGGGGTGGCCCAAGAGCCCAATTACACGCACTTCTTGAGGGAACACAGACACAGAAAAGAGTCGTTGTCTCCCAGCTCTCACAATAAAGCCCTGTAGGTCAGGTTGGCTGTTACTAGCCCATCTAATTCACTCTTTGATTCATTTCACCTCAGTTTACATCTATTTTAACAACTGTATTTCATGAAAGATTTGGTACTGTGAAAGTAAGCTGACATCGGTAATGCACAGGGTCTTACTTCCTGCACAATCCTGTTTCCCGATTTTTGAATTTACTTTGGGATTTTTACAACTTCCTCTTGTTTTCTTTGAGGGTCTTTACTGTGAATCACATTTTGAGACTGGTATAGTAAAGTGCTGTAACGTACTTTCCATCTGGTATCACTGAAATACTTTGTCTGTGCTTTGGTTTATTTATGTTTATGCAATATACAGTTTGACTAAGATCTGACTGACGGTAACACCCTTAACAAGGAGAGATTAAATCAAACCCTATGTATTTGTGTGCGGTTAAAGGAGAGGCCTGTCATTTAGCTTCTATAGTTCTACAATTCTACAATTCTACAATTCATTTGGGAGACGTTTTTATCCAAAGCGACGTACATCTGAGTGCTGAAACAATACAAGCAAGGATCTAGTCATGAGAGAACAACATGAGTAAGTGCTATAAAGCAAAGTTCAAGTCTGACAGGATGTAAGTGTCTACACACAGGGAGGGATTCTGCAGATCGAACAGAGTTTGGTAACTTGTCCCTTCACTGGGGAACCACAAAAGAGAAGAGCCTAGCTAGTGACCTAGGGGCCTGTTGTGTCTTCTTTCTTTCTAAAGTAAATCAGCTCTACGCTGTGTGAAAATGAATGTGAGTCTTGTGCAACGCTTGCCTGTCATTAGATACAGTGAAGAGATAAATGGAGTGAATTTCCCCGCTATTGATCCCTCACTGCCTTTATTAATTAAAATGTCATTGTAGACCAGTTACAGTACACTTACTCATCAGGGACACATCCCCTCTGGCCAGAGTTATGTTGCCCAGGCAGCAACAACAAAGGTGTCAGATATCTTCCATAGCAATTTGTTTTCCAGATGTTGTTAGATATGGTTCCTATTGGCATTGTTGTTGTTGCTTTATTAACAACAGCAGCAAGTGCTAGATGTACCACAGACTTCTGATTTTTACAGACCCATGTTAAACCTTCATCATACTCCTCATTAAGTATACACATCCTTATCTTTTAACATTATACTGGTATCGTAAGATGGGACACATATCATTAAAGTGTGTAGCCTATCTTTGCCGTTATAACTGAACCGTAGTATACCTGAGCGTGGACTGAGGATCCTACACTGGCCATTCAACGGGATGAGATATAACAATTTGTTAAATGAATGAGAAAATGTCGATCCAAATGTATATTCTACATTTCTTTAAACATATTTTTATTAAAAATGCTTAACCAGAGAAAAGCAAACAGTTTCTTGGATGGTCCTAAGTGGCATACTTAAAATCACTGCGTGGAAAGATGTCGCATTAACATCTTCTAGTTGACTTACTCTGACATCTAGTGGTCACTCTCCGTACTTACTGCCTTATGATTAAAAAAACCTGAAACGTTTTGCCAACATCTGGATGTTTTCAAACGCAGTTATAGCCTATGGGCAGTACTTCAGGCTCTCGCTGTGAGACTCAATTTCCGATGCACTGCGGGCTCTGTTTTCTTGCTCACACAAAGTGAACAGATCTTACATGTTTGATTTTTTTTTATTCCCCGCAGGATATGCAGACATCATCGACGAGGTATGTCTTCTGCTTAAAAAATGAGTAGTTTCCTTCCAGGAGAGGTTAGAGGTTGTTAAATCACTATGCAACAAACTACAGTCTCGATGGGAGAGATTGGTTATTTACAGAGCGAGCACTGTGCGTATAAATCAGTAAAATTCGCTTGATTACCAGGTTTCCCTCCTTTTTTATGAGCGAGGGGAACGTTGGCGATACGGCAAACGAAAGAAAGCGTTTTCTTTTCGGTCTCGATAAAAAATAAAATCTGCCAATCGATCAAATCGAACATCTGTAAAATAAATAAAATAAATAAAAACGCCGTGAACTGCATCCGCGGACGTCACCCCCCGGGACCCTGCGCCCCTCCCCCGCCTTCTCGGCAGCCAATCAAAAAACGACCGTCGGGGCTTCGGCGCCGTGCGTGATCGGTGACGTCGCGGCCGCGCGTAACGTCACGCCGTCATCAACGCCGCAGTCCCGCACCAGCAGCTGCGGTAGCCGAAAACACAGCACGCCCATCGAAACCTCCCTCGTTTCCCGAGCCGCCGCAACTCTGAAGGAGAAAACAAACAAAAACAAACAAAACAATAAAGGTAATGTTTTAAAAACAGAGACGTCCGAAGACCAAACAGTGCGACGAGCCGCTCGTCTTATTCACGGGAAGCGAGTCGTCGTAATCAGCCCTGTCATGTTGGATAACGTTGTCGCGCCGCGTACGAGGTTAGCTTCTAAGAGTTTGCTGCCTTGTACAGAGGCCTCCGATTTACTTGGCTAAAACTGGACGATTCTCAGCGTGATTCGTTTTTAAGCCCGAGCCTTGAAGGTCATCCTCTTTCCTAGCGACGGACGGCGACCAGATATACGCTAGTTAGCTTACTTATCACGTTACTTGGTCGTTAGCATTGCGTGGAACGTTGCGTGTGCTTATTAGACTAGTGATGCGGTAAATAAGAACTCAGCTGTTAGCTACGTTTCAGTTACCTCATTCCTTATTTTGGAAGCTTATTTTCTTTGCTATCAAGAAGGTGCAGTCGGTTGTAAAGACTGTTAACTTTTCGAATAACCTACGAATGTTAAATTATTGTTAAAGTAGTTACATGTTTAGCTGAACGAGCTTTCAGTGGTACTTATAGCCGACCACATATTTACAAGCTTGCTTGGCAAGTAAAACTACTACAAACTAGCCAACTATCGTTAGGCTTGCCAGTGCTTCCTACTGCATCATTAACTGTGACAAAGTCGCAGTGGATGCATTGCATATCAACAAACTTCCTTGGGTAATTTAATTATCCATTTTCTATTGCAAGAAAATACTGCTGCATTCAATATAATACACAACCGGGAGGCATAATGAGTTGAACATGGTACTCATAGTTATTTGCTCACATGGATTAGTGACATATATATGATTATTTTACTCTAAGTAGATTTGGTGAAAAATTACAAAACATTATTCCTTTGTCATTTTTTTTTTTTAATCACTCAAGGGAAGAACCGTAATGGCGTTGGCATCTTCCCCACTGGACCCGGATCTATTAAGAGAGGTTCTCGAATGCCCTATCTGCCTGGAGACCTACAACCAGGATCAAATGAGACCCAAACTCCTCCAGTGTGGTCACACAGTATGCCGGCAATGTCTAGAGAAGCTGTTGGCTAATACCATCAATGGTGTGCGCTGCCCCTTTTGCAGCAAAGTCTCTCGTATGAGCAGTATCTCCCAGCTGGCTGATAATCTCACTGTGCTCAAGATCCTAGATTGTACCATGTCCTGCAGTGCGGCCACTGCTGCCCTCATGTGCAAGTCCTGCTGTAGCCGTCTACCACGACAGTACTGTCATGACTGTGCCACAGTCCTCTGTGAGCTCTGTAAAGGTGAAGGTCACCTGCATCAAGGCCATTCAGTACAGCCGATCAGAGTGGCTGCTGAGCAGCGTCGTAAAGAACTGGGTGGCAAGCTGACTGCTCTGCGTGATGTTATGGGTGAAATTCAGAAGAAAAAGACAGCTATTGAAAACATTTCAAAGTCTTTGAGGCTTAAGTACCGGACAGTGCAGCAGGACTATACTACAGCTGAGCTACGTCTTCAAGAGGAACTCAGCAGGTCTCGAAGGACATTCACAGCTTCCGTTGCAGAAGTGGAAAAGCTCAATGGGCAGGTCCTGGAGGAGCAGACATATCTCCTTAACATTGCAGAGGTAAAAGTGGTGTCACGTTGTGATTATCTGACAATGAGGGTGAGGCAGAGTGATATTGCCTTGCTAAAAGATGATGGTGGAGGCAGTGATGATGAGGACCTGGATCTGAGGAGCAGCTTGCCCACCATGTTTCAGCTGCAAGAGCCAGAGGTAGTCCGAACAGAGCACTCTAAGCCTTTAGAAGTTGGGCACTTGACCACAAACACTTACACTGTCAATACAGACAATGAGGAGAGTGGTTTGGAGATTGCACTTGAAGGTGATGTTGAGGGATTGGCTGGGGCAGCAGGGGCTACCATTGGTGCAATGGGGGCTCCAGTGGATCTTTACCGAGATATTGACATGGTTGCAGCTGTAGAGGAGGCAGTATGTGGTTCACCAGGTGGCTTTAAATCAAAGTCCATGGATGCAGGGGGGGGATCACCTGGAGGAGCCGGGGCAAGTGCAGGGCCCCCAGCCTGCCAGTTTGTGAAGAAGATGGGCTGTAAGGGAACTCTACCTGGTATGTTCAATTTACCTGTCAGCATCTGCGTAACACCACAAGGTGAGGTGCTTGTTGCAGACCGTGGTAACTACCGTGTGCAGATATTTAATCGCAAAGGTTTCCAACGTGAAATCCGCCGCAATGCCAGTAGCATCGACAACTTCGTCCTGAGCTTCCTTGGTGCTGACTTGCCAAATCTTATACCCTTATCCATTGCAGTCACTCCACAAGGTCTGATTGGGGTTACTGACAACTACGATAACTCAGTTAAAGTCTACACTATGGATGGTCACTGCGTGGCTTGCCACAAGAATCAACTGATTAAACCCTGGGGCATTACTGCCATGCCGTCGGGCCAGTTTGTGGTGTCAGATGTGGAAGGTGGAAAGCTGTGGTGTCTGGCAGTGGACCGCAATGTGGGTGTGGTCAGCTACAACCGATTGTGCTCTGCTGTGCGGCCAAAGTTTGTGACATGCGACTCAGCCGGAACAGTCTATTTCACGCAGGGCCTGGCCCTGAACTTTGAGAAACGCCACAATGAGCCCCACTTGGAGGGTGGCTTCTCCATTGGTTCAGTGGGTACTGATGGCCAGCTGGGCAAGCAGCTCAGCCATTTCTTCTCAGAGACAGAGGACTTCCGCTGTATCACTGGCATGTGTGTGGATGCCAATGGGGATTTGCTGGTAACAGACAGTGGCAGGAAAGAAATCCTCCAGTTTCCCAAAGAGGGTGGATTCAAGGTTCTCATTCAGGAAGGGCTGACCTGCCCTGTGGGAGTGGCCACCACCCAGAAAGGACAGCTTCTAGTGCTGGATTGTTGGGACCACTGTGTCAAAGTCTATTCATACATTCAGAGGAGGCATTCCTCCACTTCTTAGAGGAAGGATCCAGTCTATCTGCACATGAGCACGAGAGGTTTAGTAGGTATGTGCTGTTAGGTGTGCAGGGAAGTTTGGAATAGATAGAAACACACTATTATCTTTCACTTTAGTTTGGCAACAGTCCAAACAATTCCCAGTTCAGCTTTCAGTGGATTATTAAGTGAATGTTCTAGTCAGTCTGGTTCAGTTTAAAGCCTACTGGATTTTAATTTAATACCTCAAATTAAAAATCAGCTACTTAAGCTGCCTCTTACCTGGTTCTTTCAGTAGATCATGACACTAAAACAGACCTTGCAACATTTTATGTCAAAGAACACTGGCACAAATTTCTCATTAAAATAAGTGAAAGAAGCCATTGATGTCAAAGCTAATGCAGGCACAAAGTGCAAATGAGTTTTTCTCTTCTGTTATTGGCTGGTATATCCACCATTCAGCCCAACTCTGTGTGATGCATGGCTTTCACTGATTTGGCTCAGCTTTTCAACAGGAGACGGGAGGAAGAAGAGCTGAAAATGAATGCGTATTTACATATGAAATAAAACATGCCAAGGCTTTTCGCCTCTGAAGCACTTTATTATTGACACGTCACTGTTTCCTAGTGTTAGGTTTTAGTAGCACAGACTAACATTGATGTTGCTGAATGCAGCTGGCAGCTTTAAAGTTTACTGTGCAGTTCGCAAATGGCAAACAGTAACCAAGTATGAGCATTCATCAAATTGCATTCACTAACATTCAGGGAACATTAAGTTTAGAATATTCAATTCCTACAGGAAAAGGAGTTTGAACTATAAACCCAAAACATGTCCTTTGGGGGAAAGCTGGGCAATATTGAGCAATGGTACTGTGCCATTTACTTGAGTAAAAGGGGGGGGTTGCATTACATTTTTTTCTGACATGGTCAGAGCAGCAGATACTTTGTGTCAGCCCAAAGCAGGAAAAAAAGAAGACACTGTGATCTGGTAAATTAGTCTATTTATTTTTGTTAAAGCTTCTTTCAAGGTTTTTAAGTTAATGCAATCAGAATTAGGGTTGTTGATATTTAATTAGTAGACCGCATTATTGTTGTCATTTTTTCCTGGTACTTATCAATACTGTCCAGGTAGCCTGTGTACATCAGCCACAACGTGCAGTTGAGATCAAATTGGAACAGTGTATCGGCTCTAGTGGCATTTTCAGAGCAAAGGATATTAACATCTATTGCCTGATCTACAAAGCTTCTTGTCTTCATATTTCTACTTATTCAACATTGTCATTTAATCTGGATTTTATTCTAGCTGCTCAGCTCAGTCATACATCTCACCTTAATTTCAGGCCTCTACATCCCCTTCTACTTGCTCTTTGTTGGAACTGCAGCATTGAAGTTGGTGTTAAGCAATTTTAGGTATGATCATGGACACTGTAGCTTCTCTTTCTATTCATCATCCAATTCTACTTGAATATATTCTACTTGGCACCATTTAGGTCAGTGCCTACATGGTTTACTCCAACTGTCGTATAGAGCTGTGTCCATAAATAAAAGAATAGTGTCCATTAGCAAAGATCTGTGGTCCCAGATGACCTTTGTAACTTGCAAGGCCCTTAAATGAACAAGACAGGGTCCCTTGGCTCTGTTTGTCCTATTCCATATGGGCTTGCTGTCAACCACATTATACAGTTAGTTGTCTTCACATTACTTATGTTGCTATGCCAGTACATCCAACACTAAATAACTTAAGCGCCCAGACCACATTAAGTGTAAGGGTACAGGAGACATCTACAACTGAATAATGTTTACAAATTTTGTTCAAGCCTGACTTTTATTCCAAAAAACTTGTTCCATGTGATTTTTTCCTCATGTCTGGACTGTGGTTACACAGGATGGGGACTGGCTGGGATGTATAGAGTAGCACTGTTAGGATAATAACACATCACTTTGTCACACTTGGATGTTTGGTCCCTGTTGCTGTGTCTGTCTCAGGTTTCTATTCAACACAAGACAACTGCAACCTGAGCTCTCAAGTACTGGTAGATATGGTAAAGACAACAGCCATATACACTGTTTTGATAGATAGTGCTAGTGTTACATCTGGTCTCTATCAGCATGTATTTTATGTATTATTTAATCATGCAAATTGATTGAATTTTTGAGTCCATATGAACCATGAGGAAGATGATGCTTTCAGGTAAAATAACAATAAAAGACACCTTTAATCAAAAGATTTAGTGGCCTAAATATGGGGAATCAAGTTAATCATTGAAACCCACCTAATAAAACCGTATGTAACACATTCTGTGTCCATAAAGTCATAAATAGTAAATATGCCTGCTCTAAAGCAATCTGTATCCTTCAGTCCAGGTATGCTCATAAGAGCATATTGCATACTGACTCAGTTTTAGCCTTAAAAATAAATAATTTCACAAAGCTGACCTTAACTCTGCACCTGGAGCCCTGTCAAACAGTAACACACAAATACTGTAAATGTATCTGAGAATCAAACTGTACCATAAAAGCATTGTGTTATTAATATTTCTACGTAAACAAGATTAAGAGTAAAAAACAAGTGAATTTAAGTATCAAGTGAGGTCTGTCAGTCACACATCCTTGTGCTTTTTTGTTTTAAATTATGTATTTGTTTTATTGTTAGGCCATGCTATATCTCAGCACTAAATAGGTTATGATTCAAGATAGTCTCAGATGCATGTCAACCTTGCCATCAAAGTATTTATTTTAGTGCTTAACCTTTATTCACGTGGTTAATAGAATTAATCCTTACTAGAGAATATTCAGACTTACAATAACAGAAAAACGCATAAAATGTTAGAAAAATCAAGTGTCCTTGTGTCAGTGTGCTCAACGTTACAGTGTCTCACATTATCTCAATATGCTTTATTATATGTTGTTGGGGAAAAGTCATTTCCATGCATACTTCTTCAGAGTTAATTAATTTACACTATTGTCTATGAACCAAACTCTCATGTCCTTCAGGTGTTATGTTCTTTGGAGGCTGTGAATTTTACAATGTGTTGAAAACATTACAGACATCTCTGTGGTCAAATTCATGTTTGTATTGAATATCTGAGTGCAATAAAAATTTATGAAACCACTAAAAAATCAGTAGCAAATTTTCTTCATACCATTGTGACATTTGTTTTCACCTCTTAGAATGTACAGTTTTATGTGTGACTCTTAATTATAGTTAAAGCAAGCCAGTTTTGGTGTCATAATTGTCTGGCTGTACAATACCATTTGAATGTATTTCGATTGGAGTCCTGCAATTAAAGTTTTACTGAAGATAAAATATAGCACAATTATCAACAACGTACTAAAATGATCAAAATTAAAAGTGCTCATGGAAGACGGATGGTTATTAATATATACTGGCAATTTCCCTTAAGTATATCTATGTCTATATAATTGGATTAATTTTGATGCATTAACATGTAAGTGTTGTGGTGTAGTTGGTAGAGATGGAGCTAATTTTAATTTATCTACTTTTACATAGTTAATAACCTTTTTTTTAAGTGGATCATATGTTGTATGTTGTTTTGTATATAAGATCTTAATCTTTCAAGTAACTAATAAGTAAAGCTGTCAGATAATGTAGTGGTTATGTGGAAAAAAAAATGAAACAAGTATGAAATGAAACACAGTATTTCCCTCTGAAACATAATGTAAAAAGTAAAAAAGTAGCCAAAAAAAAAGAATGGAAATATGCAAGTACCACTAGCTCAAAGTTATACAGCACTTGAGTATATGTACTCATTTACTTTTCACCACTGCTTAAAGTGTATGACAACAGCATGTTTTCTGTGCTGCAAGATGCTTTGGGATGCTGTTGAGTCACACTGATGTTTAATTCAATTCATGCCGCTTATGCAGCATTTTAACCAGAAGGTGAATTAAGGGAGGATGAATTCTTTAAACATTACCCATTGTAGTTTGTATTCAGACAAAGTATTTCTTGCCTTTCCTGTTAAATTATGTCAAATCGTGCTCTACTTCTGTTAACTTTGTATTTGGGGTTGATTCCTTTGATACAGAAAAAGTTAGGGTGTCCTTGTAACTCGATAGTAGCTCGATCACATCTTAAGTTTCCACTAATTTAACCTTTCTAAAAACATGGTCTTCTCTCCTGCAGGCACACTTTCAAAAAATTTAAATTTTATGTTACATAAAACTTTCTGCCTTTGACAGATTTCCCCCTAAAATCAACATATTAAATTTGAGAATGGCATCTCTGTTCATATTTATAATTCAGCATTCATGTATTTTCGGGCCTTCTTCCTGTCTTTCAGTGTGCTCACCTTTCTGGTACTGCAGCCAAAGCTGCTGCTGGGCCTTCTTGCTGGGGAAGTAGATGCTGCAGCTAAGCTCAGAGCCATACAGGGCCTCGGACACATAGTGGCTGCCATATTGCTGGAGAAAAGCCAGCAGCTCCTCACGTGTGCTTTCTGCTGACAGGGTCTTCAGCACTTTGGAAAAGCCTACCAGGTCAGTAAGGGGATGGAAAATGAGCGATTTTGCCCTCAGAAGGGTAGAAATGAAGGGTCAGTAAATTATCAAGATCAATCGAGAGTATAGATAGATAATAAAAAAGAAAATCAAAAATTGAATCAAATACTGTAATAATGGAAAACAAACACACAGAATATACATTAAAACTGCATAGAGTGGGCAGTAAATAAAACAGCATTTCTGTAAAATCAGATTTTAATATTTATCAACGTGGTGCTTTGTGATGCAGAGAAATAAGCCAATCATATTCAGGCACTGACCTGTAGATAAGGTAATGGAGCTGAGTTTGACTTTGTACAGATTGCTGCGTACTCTCCACTGTTGAACCATTGGGTAGCCCACTGCCTCACTGAATTGGGCATCCCCTAGAAAAAAGACAAAAACAGAACAAATAGACAAATTAAAACAGGGGGTAAGATACAAGAATGTTCACAAATACAACAATTTATAGCAAATGACAATCTCAGGTTCATAAAGAGCATATGAAATAAATAGATAAATAAAAGCCATCATTTCATTTGATGAGTTTATTGCAGATCCACTGTTATCAATTATTGCGTTAACATTGTATATTATCATAGCCTATCTCCCAGCTGCCCCTGGATCAATGGCAGATATACAGTTCAGCTTGCACTCCAATTGGATTCCTGACATTAGAAGTGAGAGCAATCTTGCCTTTCCCTGCTATTCAATTACCAAACTTTCACATCAGTTTAGAACTAAAGCCCCATAAGTGGAGAGCGAAGAAAAAAAATAAACTGCTTACAAGAACCTTGATCCTGTCTACCTGGAAAGTGTTTTACACCTGAGATGTTTTTGCATGGTGAAAAGGGCAAATTAGTTTCTATGTGTGAGTGTGTGTGTGTGTGTCCAATTCTTGAGAGAGCAGTAAAAAAAGAAAAATAATCTCAGGGGTCACTGTGAACCAAATGCCAATTTAGCTAATGGAGGGATTAGGGAGCAGAGGTGGAGGTACAGGTTTCAAGCCAAATATTTAAGTGACTCTGTCCCCCACAGGATGGGGAGGAACAGTCGTGAAAAGGATAAAAGGATGAAATCCGAGGTTATGTGTCAGAGTTTCCACATTCCATATATCTGTTAGTGGGTATGTGTATAAGTAACATTGTGTATATGAAAGCATTTTAGAAGGGGTTAGGGGTTTCACAGCACCATGGCACAAAAGAATACTAATGGATCAGCTTATATCTTTTTGAAAGACTTTGCACAAACTTTTCACAAACCAAGCAACATGTCAACAAAAACACGGATATTTTGCATTTTTTGCATTTACCAGTTTCTATATAAAACTTGTCTCAGGTAAATAGGGATGCTCATCTCGAAAAATGATTAACCATAAGCTTTGACTCCGGAGCCTTACAAGGAGACACTGCTGGGGCTTTTCACAGACATAATTTTTTCAAGATGGTCACAGAGGCTATGTTTCCCTATTGGCTTAAGTCAGTTCATAATATGTTCAGCCATAAACCATGAGTGGATCCTGGAGAGATAACAGAACTGCCGCTGAAAAATGCGACAAATCAAATGGCTCTCAACAAAAGAGAAGCACAAGAAGAAAAATACACGAATCCAATAACTTCCTGTATATACACACTCACCTGTAAGGAGCTGCAGGTTGGGCAGGGGCTCTGACAAGACCCCTCGACATTGTTCCTCTACTGGTAAGGGGATGACCATGAGACCATCGGCTAGCTGAGGAAAGTCCTTAATGAAGTTGTTGTCCCTTAGAAACGAAGAAAGAAAGAAAAGGCAAACAATTCAAATATCAAGTAGTAGTTTTTGGTACACATTTTGGCATGTCAAAACATGTTGCGCCAACACCTAGAAGAATTGGCAAGTGTTACAAGGTCCTGGAACAATTTATAGTAAAAGATAAGAGTGCAAAGGGACCACCAAGTATAACACTACTACTTTATCTAAAGTTTTTATTTAACAGTCAGGGGTGCAGCTACCTCTGCTCAACTCATTGAAAACAACTCAACAACACTTCATAACTAGAATGGCACTCAGTAGAGAATATACCTCTTTCAAGGCCAAATGTGGATGAAAATAATGAAAAAAATGCCTTGTCTCACAATGATAAGGAAAGTGATAAAAAAAAAAAAAATGACTGAATCCACCCCTTTAACCGGATCCACACCAAAATGTAATGGGTTCTTCCCTGGCCCACGCCCCATCTGTCCACCAGGGTTGGTGCAAATTGGTTTGGTGCTTTTTGCATAATCCTGCTGACAACTAAACAAACACTCCAAAAAAGAACTAGTGTGAAAACATCACCTCCTTGGCGGAGGTAATAATATCTACAATCCCTGCATGTTCCAGTGCCCCATCCAGCTGTTGGCCCCCTGAATTATTCAGAGACAGGGATGTAGAGATTTCAGTGTTTTTCTGTTTTTTATTGTTTTTTTTTATTATTATTATAATGTTTTATGTACTGATATTTTCCAGTCTCTGTTTCACAGAGGTTAGAATGAAGGGGGAAGGCTCATTGGTGGATAATAAATATTGATAAAATATTTTATGTTAAAACACTGCAAGGTTTATATATTGTTTGATGCCTTTTCACCTTGGTAAAATGTGTGTATGTACAGTATGTATATGTATGCACTGCTTGGCGTCCCTATAAAGAAAACAGTTGTGTCCCCCAGTTTGACGGCTGAACAGAGAGCTGCAGGCAAAGATAAGAACAGACCCCTTGGAATCTCTCTCTCTCTCTCCTGGAGAAGATTAGAACACGAAAGAATGTTAATAAGAGAGAAACTGTGAAATGCTGGGAGGGAAGGAGAGAAGAAGAGGACCAACATACTTTATTATAGTGGGGGTAACAACGAACATCCTTGAATGTACACAGAGCTGATATATTTAATAGCATATTTGTGTTTTCCTAATCTTTTTTTCCCCCACTTTTTTGCACCTCAATGATATAGCCCTGTGGTTTAATCAGTTGCTAAATAAATAGTAGTAGTCTTATGAATAGAGAGGAAAAAATATGCCCAGCTCCTTTTTTTTTCTTCAGGAGATGAACTGTTCTGATTGAACCGTTGAAAGTGCGGTTCATTTCCTGTGAAAAAGATGAGTTGTCCTGCTGCATTCTGGGAGCATTGGAAAGTGGCAGCAACCTATTTCCCTTAATCCACTTTTATGGGACCAGGTCTCAGTGCACAGACCTTGTGCCATGGAGACTCGGGGGGGGGGGGGAATTCATCCTTCTTGATATCAATTTTTCATCCTGTTCCTCTCTTTCTGTCTCTCTCTTCGCTTCCTTTAACCACAAAGCCTGTTAGACGCAATCACAGCCTTAGTGTTACAATGGAAGGGTGGAAGGATTGACTCAAGGGCAGAGGATGAGAGGAGCGAGGGAGAGAAGAGGTGCTATAAAAAGATTACTGTGGCTTATGCTCACAGAAAACATATTGATTGCTAAATTAAATCAGCCGGCTTCACGCTGAGGCTCTGAGAACCTTTGGAGACGTGTGGACCAAGATGATATGTAGCTTTATGGATTTTCCTGCCCAGATGTGGACTGTCCTTGACACTCTGTAAGAGTTCCCCTTCTTTAGCCACTTTACTTAAAACGCCCATTCAGACATAGAGTATAAGAGTGTGATGTACCCAATAGTTCACTTTAGAGTTGCTTAAAAACAAAACTGACTCAATTTGCAGGGTAAAAATAGACAAAAAAGCATGAAGTGTAGTGCCTCGGGTCTCTGCAGTGCTGATCACACATAAAATTGTTAAATATCCTTAACGTTCTTCTTCTTCTTCTTCCGACCTCAAGGTAAACAAATCTAGTGTAGATTGTTGTCACATCTGTTCCTTTTTGCAGAGGTTAAATGATGAAACAGCAAATTTAGAAAGGTCAATGGATCAGTGCTGAAGATTTCAGTAAAAGGGCCTCAGGTCCTCTGTGCATGTGTGTGTGTATGAGGCAGTGATGGGGCCTTGAAGCGTCGGTTTTGCAGACAGCTCATTAGAAGATGAAACATTTATCTGTAATTCTACAACCCAAACAAACCAGAGTAGTAGACAAGATGAGCCGGTTGCTCATCTTTCCAGAAAGATCATCTTTCTCCGACACATATGGTAACAATGTATGGCTGTTAGCTGACCACGGCTTACTTATCTCACCTTAGAGTTACAAACTAACATTATTAACAAGACAGACTTGGTTTAACAAACAACAGGCCTTTCTCACAGCAGACATTTTAAATTGTTAATGCAGGTATAACTACTAACATTAATAATGACTGCATTCTGCTTAAGTGTAGGATCAGGAATATGCTAATGTGTTGCATTGGCCCACTTATATCACTTCCTTAAACGAGATAGAGCCACCGTTATTTATCATTATTAGTTCACCTGTGCTTTTTCTGCATCAATAAGGCCAAATGCATGCAAATGTGGGAAGATATATTCCCAGCTTGGTTTTCTTTATACTCTATCAAACTGGATGAGTTCTTTATCTACATGGCAAAGAAAAAAACAAAAACAAAAACACCTCACTGAACAGGCTTGGTACATTAGCCCGTAACCTGCCCCATGTTTCTACTAATTTTTTAAAAGTAGACATTTTGGCATGTGGGGGTGTAAATAATAAACCTAATGAAATGAATTTATATGTTTCAGTTTCAGGATCCTGGTATTGTGAATCCTCACAATGTAATGACATTCTAGGACAACTAACAGATAACTGACACACTACCTTTCACATTTTGCAGATATATAACACATCAGTGAGCTCATGTTTACGAACATTTAATTTTCATGCTTTCAGTTTTTTTTCTGATTTGACTCCTCCAGTTCCATCTGGTTTTTGTGATTTATCTTTCATAAGAAGCTCAGACCAGGGCTGTGCACACATACTGCCAATAATGCAGACTAATACAGGTGGTTTGAAATGAATCTCAAGTAGTTTAACTTACAACTCCATTCACTAAAATGAAAATGTTTCCAGAAGCCAATTATTAAACCAGATTTAGCAATTCTAGACTCAGACCTACTCCTGGTTCTATCTAGGGTCTGTCCAGGTGCTTGACCCATTATTTCACCAACTTAGCTTACTTCATACCCACACACACACACACATAAAATAAAAAATTGTGATCCTCCATAATTTCTCACTTATTTAATTCCAAAAAGAGATTTACTCATATATTGTTAGACTATATGAGAATAACGCAATATGAATATTAAAAAAAATGACTAGTTTAGCTCTCAACTTTGGAAAGATTATTGTCATATTCTCAAATTCTGGTCCCACACTTTTGGGAATAACATCACAAGTTCTCGAAGTGAGTGGACTTAATTTCATCTTCTATTCATATTTACACACCTTGGTCACACACTCACACACACACACACACACACACACACACACACACACACACACTCACATAGCCTGAAGACACTTAACAACCTCCCACACACCAGACCACATAGGTGAGTCTGGACATGCTGGTGCAATGCTAACAATCTTGTGTATTTATTCATGTTTCATTCAGTACCCGTGTGTGTTCATTAACAGCACTGGACACTAGGTTCCCTCCTGGCCAAACAGGCCTTCTATCCTTGTCTACAAGTGTGGAAAACTCTTCCCATTTCAATGAGAATCTCCAAAAACACCACCAGTCAGTATATCATAAATAAATATATCAATAACTAAACATATATATACATATATATATATATATATATATATATATATATATATATATATATAGTAATTAAACACATCATCAATATATCAAATATATTAGACCAGTATATATATATATGTATGTTAATTCTCCTCTTTTTATTCTACCCTTTTTCTCTAATTTTACATCTCCTGCCCTCTGTAAAACAATGAAGATACATCTGATTATTAAGAATAGTGGAGCTCAGGTTTCAGATGCAAATATATATATATATGTGGAAATATATATATATATATATATATATATTTTTTTTATTTTTTTTTTTTCCCCCACAGCCAGCCATCAATGTCAGTATTTCTCCCTAGGTAGATTTTAACACTTGTTTTGCTGTCTGCTCAGCCCAGTCTGAAGCAATAAGCCTTAAAGGGTTACTTTCAGAATCCCGTATTAATTCCTTCTCTTATTTACTCTTCCAGCTGCATCTGCTGTCTCCTCCCAGATCACAGGCATTCTAGCGATAGGCACAGACGAGAGTGATCTACAAGTTAATTTAGCAGAATGTTTTTTGTGCTTCTCTGTGCGTGTTTGAATGTGTATCCGTCTATCAAAGACTATATAAGGCACCAGGGCTATCTACAAGTCACTTCATTTCAAATGCCTGTGTCTGTGTTTGTGCATGTGTAAGAACAAGTGTGTTCACACATATGTTTGAGTGTGTACATTGATCTGAGTTTGTAACTGTGTAACTGATATTGAGTGGTACTTATCTAAACATTGTCTGGGGTAATTGGCTCTTGTACTGTTTAGGGGGTTTCCATGTAGAAACCCCTTCCCCACACAGCAGCACTGATAAGACACATTAAACCATAATCACTACATCACTACAACTAAACTGACATACCACAACATCAAAGAACATTATCTACAACCTTAAGACTCATCTCGACAACAATATCAGCTAAGGTTCTTTTTTTAAAGTGGAAATTGTTGTAAAATGCCGTTTACCTAGGCCCCTTCTTTTTTTTCTGTCAGTTCTTCCCTCACGTTTTTCCGATTAATTTCCCAAATGTGAGAATAACACCTACCAAGAATCGAAAATACCAATAATTAACATTGAGTTTTGCTTAAAAAAAATAGCTAAATCCGTAGTTAAAAATACAGTATATGTGCCACTTAGAGGGCACACTGTGTCACTTACCAGGGATTATTTGCAGGCTCACTCCTCAGGTTTAAAATGGCACACGCTGGCATTCAGAAATCCAATTTTATCAACAACTGTGAGACGGCCAACATATTAGATCGGAAAATGAATTAATATGCATCCATAGGTCCCAGATATGACTAATCCTCTTGGCCTCTGACAATTAGGAAACCTAACTGTTTCAGCACACTTTAAGCCTTGCAGGATGCTCTTTTCCATTCATATGGAAGCTGCCTTTGTGGACCGATGCAAACACTAATATAAAGTCCATTATTCCCAGAGAAAAATTAGTTTTGAATATACATACAAATCCTTCGTGCCAGGCTTACAAAGGCTATATTCTGATGATCACAGGCTCTGTTCTGGCTCAGGTGCTGATGAAGCATGGGTAACCTTTTTAGAATACAGCTGAACAAGGTAGTAGCTCTTTAAAAAGTAACATTTACTGAAGACAGTTGAATAATAGTTTCACAGTTCATGTTTCTTTTCACTTCCACATAAACGATTTAGATGACTGCATTAAACTGGATCTGTATGTAGCCGCACTGAGATGAATCCCTATTACGGCATATCTTGGGAACAGAAAAACTGATTTTGACAGCACTACCAATTAAATTATGTAATGTCAAACCAACATCTTTGGGTGCAATTTTGTTCGAATTAGGGATGGGGAAATAAGCAACCTCAGTTATGGATATGATTAAAGTAAGGCTTATAGGTTAAAGCAGCCAGAATAGTCAGGTTTTATTATTAAAACTTCATTTTAGTAGATATGAATTGTTAATCGTGAACGAAGGTTGCTGGATTTGAAGGCCAAATATATTTCCCCATCTAAATTGCAAGGTCAGTCTATTACTTTTAAACATTTTCCATTTACACAGTCCTGTCAAATCATCTACCCACACATTAATGGCCACTCATATATTAACATTAGAGTTGAGAAGTTATGACACTATGTGTAATGACAGTGTTTGCATTTTCTGTAATGATAAACAACTAACAAACTTAACAGCAGAGAAAGGAGAAAATAATATTCATTATCTTCTCCACTAGAGGCTGCTCTTTCTCTGCGCCAAAGGAAAGGTTAATGGTATCAGGATTAGTTCAAAACGTCAGTAATACTTTGTGTTTATGTTACTGCACTTTATGTGCGGGGTGCAGGGTTCTCTTGTTTTTGCTCTGTTAGACTCAAATGAAAATGTGTTGGGAGTAAACCATAAAAAAGATACAAAGCACAGCCTGTGACATATTCCAGAGTGTGGATGAAAAATGTTCAAAGTATTAACTGCTGGATGTGGCTGGTAAGACCCCACCTATCAGCAATTATGTTAAGTCAACAAACATACTAATTATATTACAATCTAAGAAAACCAGCAAAAGTCTGGCTATTTTGTGTGTATGCATGTGTTTGTGTCACGGATATGAAGGATTTGAAAAATCACGTCGGGCACAGAGCTGGAGTTGAGAAGTGAGCAGGAAGCAGAGGAGAGATTTCAGAATGTGTCAGGTGGGAGGTGAGTGCACTTCCGACTGAGGTGAAAAGATTACATCTCCACTGGGACTCCAGAAGAGAGAGAAGTCCAACCCGAGGAGGAGTTGAGGAGTCAGGCCAGGACAGAGCAATGGCCAGTTTACCACAGAGAAGGGAGGGGCAGTGAATCAGAAGCTGAGTTTGAGACTGTAGGGTTGAATCATGATCTGGAGATATGAGGGTTGACGTGCCCTTGGTGGCCTTGTAGGCTAATGACAGTATTTTGAACCATATGTGAGCAGCCACTGGGTGCCAGTGCAGAGCCTATAGGAGGAGGGATATGATGGAGAATTTTACGGAAGCAGAAGACAAGCGGGGATGCAGCAATCTGGTTAAGCTGAAGGGTGTCAGAGTGGATGCAAGAGGACCAGGAGGGAGGAAGAAGATGCTTTTGCCTGAAATACAGAAAATGAATATGCCTCTCCAGCTTGACAAAAGAAACACGTTTCTGAGCGATGTCAATCTTTCATGCTCAAAAACTTCTTACTTGAGCAGTCTGCACTTGTCCAGATTTTTTTTCTGCTTTTGACTCATGGTCGAAAGAGGAAGAAAACAACTAGCAGTCAAAAAGCCTAGCAAAATACTGTGAAATGATGCTGCCAAAAGCAGACCCTTCCAGATTTGCCTACAAATTGAAAATAAAATGAAAAATTATGAGGAAAAGCAAGCTGCAACACTAAATCTCTAGCTACAGAGATTTCAAAGATTTAAAAAAAACAATCACTGTTCTACCAAGGGTGGATGATACTAGTTATGCTCATGTGGCGTGCTTTCCTCAGTCATCTCCTCCCAATCTTCTTCCACATACACACGTGAGCCAGAAAAAAACCGACAGAAAATTTGACATCCAGCATGACACAGCGTGTTTGTAATTTCCATGGCTGCTGTGCTGTTTGGATTCATCCCTAAATGGGATAATTACCTAGTGTTCAAAAGAGAAGCATGCAACAAAAGGCAGCACAAACAAAAGAATGAGGGCCTTTTTAAAAAAAAACAAAAAACAAAAACAACTTTGCTCGAACACAAAATATACACAATATGCAAAAAAAAAAAAAAAGGCAACTGCATAGGCAAACTGAAAACAGAGCCTAGAATTTTTTTTGACTTTATTATTGTTGTTATTGTCATTCAGCATCATGCAAAGGCCATCTAGCATTGTGGAAAACAGAGGCTGTGTAATAATGTGAATTACGCCGAAACACATTTATATTTTAGCCAAATTTCAGTTGGTTGCTATGGTACCTCAAATTACTCACTTAGTGAAAGGGCTACTTCACCTTAAACAGATTTTCTTACCTATTTTACCTCTGGTGGTATCTACCTAAGCAATCGGTTTCCATGCCATGATTACTCTAGATAGCAACTCAAAGAACTTAAGATGGATAGTTTTTTCTAGAACTATAGAGAAAAAATTTTTGGAGTGTTTAGAGTTGTAGTTTTTTTTTAGATTTGGGTACAATTTGGGTGAATCTACCCTTTAACTGTTAAAGGACTTGAAAAGAAATTTCAATTGTAAGATGTTTACATTCATTACTAAATGAACGTATCTGAATGATGTTACTGTGTATTATTTCTGAATTGCTTTGAAAATGTTGCAACAGTTGCCCTTGAGAGTCATCCACCAATTTGTTGGACCTCAGAATCAAAGATTTATGAGGGCTGGGGTGGGTAGCCGATCCAATTGTGTATAGTATGCTTAATAGCTATAATATCTGTTATTTCAATAAACGCTTGGTGCGAGTGGGGTTTGTCAGATGAGTTATAACAAAGATAAAGCATCCAATGTCACCTAGGACACAGGCCCTAGATGAAGAATTAAATAGTTATTAAAGGATAGCATCCAAGAACTGGCTAATTTGTATTTTAATAAAACAATCAGGGATGTTTACCTTGAGACTTATGGTACAATCTCCAATTACAGCTGCAGCCACAGCTCAGTTGATAAATGATTCCACTGAGTGGATGAGATTTGGTGACTTTTCATGGCCAATATTGATTAGGCTTGGGAGATGATGCTGTCAGTGAAACAGCCTCTGATAGACAGTAGACTGTAGAGTTTTTGTTTGTGTTTTAGTTCATAGGCATTTTTGTGCATGTACGCTTGTGTTTGTGTGTGTGATACAGTTTTAGACAATTGGCTAATTTATGAGTAGCATGCCTGGCCAATGGGAATCAGCAACTATTACTGTGGTGCCTGTCAGATGAATATAACATGTTTTACATAAAATCTACTTCAGCAAGAAAAACTTGAAAATATTAAATAAGCCTTGGTACAGAGATGCATAGTTAAGCATATTTTTTGTTGGGAAAATTTGCCATTACAATTTGGTTTTGTTACTCCCTCCCCTTTAAAAAACACACACACACACACGTAAAACCCTTCAACCTAACTTTACTCCTCCTGGTTGTGCATAAAATTGGAATACAACGTGAGTGTGCATAGACATTTTCTTTGTGCCTTGATACCTCTTTTGGCCAGCCTAAGGAAATTTTGAAAATGAACTCTTGTGGCCAGGAGCATTACCATAGAGATGAAGCTTGGTACTGCTGAGTGAGGGGTCATGCAGGCAAGCTAGCTGTGGAACTGATTAGAGCCATTGCTTTTCTACTTTTTATTATTCCACTTGCACTTATTCAGTTTTCTTTAAACACTCACATTTGAGTCTACCCATCCTAACAAACTTCTGTCTCTCTGTATCTCGCTCTCTCTCTCTCTCTGACACCCTTTTTTCTAGTTTTCACTCACTCATGGACATACCAGTGCTATGAGGAGGCATATCCTGTAGCTAAAAACTATGTTCCTGACAGACAATCATGTAATCAGCCTGAAAACAGAGCAGCCCTTCTGAGAAACTGACAACAGAAGAACAGAATACAAAAGGAGGCTCTTTTTTAGAATTTGGTGCAATGATCAAGAGATAGCACAGTTTAACCATTTTCTATTTTGACAAGAAAATACAACTTAAGCAGCAAAGGACTTAACAAATTATTTACTTTCTGTCTTTTTGATCAGGACAACAAAATAAAATGCCTCTTCAAATTTTTCATTGCCAGAATGGTGATTGTGGACTAAAAAATTCGCAACAGGGAGCCCTTGCACAAAAGAACAACTACAAAAACTATAAAAAGAACAAAAAAAACCAAACAAACAACCCCCCCCCAACTCATACTCAGATATAAGACTGTGATGCACGTGCATTTATCTGTATGGGTTTACTTATGCAAGTGTATGAATTTTTATCTTTGTATACAAGCTGTGCTCACCCATCACTAAAGCTAACATCCCTCATCTACCAAAACAAGGCCAGCTGATATAAAGGCTTGTTTCTTGTCTGCTGTCCTGATACATAAAAGATACACAAAGGACATTTCAGTCTTATCACAATTTCTCCTCAGTTCTATCATTTTGTATTTGATCTGCAGTAATGGGCCAAGGCTGTGGGGCAGTCTTTGTATTCTTCTATTTTACAGTGTAATTACAAAATGATATGACTGACATGAAGGCATGATTAAATGTTATTATGTTATCTGGTATTCTGTCTATCAGTGTGATACAACTAACTGTAGCAGAGCTGTTTTTGCTGTCCCATCTTGAGCGGCAGGAACTAGGAATTACATCACAGGAGTGGTAATTAACTCTTTTATAGTATGGACCTGCAGAGGTGAGTGTGGGTGAATACTCAAACTTCAAACAGTTGAATAAAACTGAAAAATGGCTTAGAACTGCCGTCTATTTATGAATTGATATTAATGAATAATTTATGACTGGTAAATTTACAGCACAAGGCAACAATCTTAGAGAAAGCAGGGCAGGGTGATGGGGAGAAAAGGATGGAGAGGCAGAAGAGCGAAGAGAGATAGTAGTCCAGAGGAGCTACAAAATTACAATGGCTGCCACCCTGCAGTTCACTGCTGCAGTAGTAGTTCATTAATCAATACCAAAAACACATAGCCACTAATTCAGGTTTTAGCCCTAGTCCACAAATAACTACATGCAGTTTTTCTCCAGTGAAAGTGGGAGGCAGCTGAAGCCATTTTGGAGGACTGGCATTGTTAGCTTCCTCCCTGTGAGGCAACTCCGTCACAGTCCGAGGCTGAGGGTTTAATGCTTTGTGCTGCATATTCCCATTTTTCACCCTCCAGTCCAGTATTGATTCACTGACTGCTGCACATGCAAGTGATTTTATCAGTCTAGCACGACTGCACAACAGCATCCCAAGCTAACCTAATTAAATACACAAAATCATTGTCTTTGTTTCTGGTTGCTCCCAAAGCATAATCTATTTAAAATAGAAATTTATAACTTCACAAAGTAAAGGTTTCAAAAAGTAGCTTGGAATTGATTTTACAAAAATATGCACAAGATAAACAGTATGCTGTCAAACTTTCTGTGTAATTGCAAAGTCTCTGAGTGGACAAATGAACAGGCTGTTTAATCAATAAAAAATGAATGAATTAGCACTTTAGTTGAGCAAGTTATGTGAAAATACATCTTCTGAACCACAGGTGGCAAAAAAATAAGCCTCTGAGTCATACAAGGGGCTGGACTCCTGCACCCTTCTCCCATCTACAAATATTATTAGTCCTTTATTTATTGATAAAAAAAATATATATTTTATAAATGCAGGCAGGTGAACATCAGCACCAATTTTGTGGTCTAATTGAGTTACATCAGCTAATTTATTTCCATAATTTACATTTCACATTGAATTGCAGTCAATAAACATCTTAGCTTACCTCCTTGCAGTTTTGTCCTGCTTCCCCTTTCTTGTCCTCCTCTCTGCCTGGCTCTGCACGTTTTCTGACTAGCTGAATTACTGTAAGTGACAATGACTTAAAACCAACACTACAATGGCAATCTCCAATATCTTTAATGTATCTTGGCATGCATCCCATGGTCACCACATGGTCGGAATTTCCTGTCACGACAGGTTCAGATTCACACACACACACACACACACACACACACACCTCCTTCCACAGGACTCAAAGACACTATAGTGAACACTGGGAAATACTACCCTGAAACACTCCTACTGATAGGAATGGCAACGGTTTGGAAAATACTTCAGAAAACACCTCTGCTCACCATAAGGTTAGAGAACTAGCTGTAAAGTTGCACTGTGTACAGAACCCAGCCCTTTAATTGCCTTCAGAATTAGGTCCAGTAGGGAATGAAATTTGCCTTATGAAAGACTTGTCCTTTTGTATGTGTATAAAAGTTCCAGAATGACAAAATTCTGCAAAAAAACAGACAATGCTGTGCAAAGCTTTGCCTAGGAGGGAATAGGGATTTTTTTTTTTCCAGATTTATTTCTGGGTCATCTAGTTGTCTCTTTCCACAAAACACGTCATATGAGATAAAAAGCAATTTTTTTTCAAATGTATGAGCTTGCATGTAAACAGGGATATCTGTCAATCTTCTTATACAAGTGAGTAGCAGTTTCCTTGTCTTCTCATCACCAGAAAATTTATTTCTTTAGGGGCATAATACATATTCAATTTGAAATGATCATGGGTGGGATCAGGGTGCCGATTAATTTGTTACATCAAAAGAAAGAATAAGTTGATCCTGAATAAAGTCAGGGGGTTTTAGTGAGCAGACTCAACCTTCTTCGAGCTGAATATGCCTTGCAACATGACCCATGTGAATGCGTTTATACTCCTTCATGGTTTAACTACAACTGTGTGTGATGTGTGGCAACTGCCTCACAGTCCAGCAGGCTTAAGAAGCCTCATATTCTGCTCTACTGCTATCTGTGTTTCCCTCCTTTGCATTTCTCTCATACTCTTTCCCAGTGTCTCACTCTCTAACTTTTGCTCAGCTTTGCTCTTTTGATTTAGCCTTTTCTCTTCTCATTTATTTTCCTATTCATTTTCCTTCTCAGCCCTTATCGCTGCCTCCACCAGTCCACCACCTCTCTCTCTCTCCCTCTCTTTCTTTCTCTCTCTCCAGTCAAACAGCAGGTAGTCAGCTATAAGCCTCTCTGACATTAGCTGATATTAGGCTAGGGTCTATTAGGTCCTGCCTTGCAATGTGAGTTATTTAGCAGAGAGCGACTGCTTTGGGAATGATCACGCTCACGTACGCATGTGCACTGAGTCACCCAAGCAAACACAGACCCACACAAAGGTAAACACAAACCCACACAAATGTGTCAGTGCACACATGCAAAGTCTTTGCCATCTCCCAAATGTGCTCACATTATATCTTCTAAGTCACAAATAAAAAAATAACTAAGGCTTTACAAGCCTCCACTTACACATCAACCTTTTATGCTACATTCCCTCTGCAAAGTCATCGATGTGTGAATAAGAGACACTTTCAAGGAAGTCAGCTGCTGCAATGTGTGAAAAAAAGACATGTTTTTGTTAAAGACTGCTAGTAACATATGTGAAAACTAAGCCTGTAAAGTAATTGATCGCAAAAGCAAGACTTAATAATATGACATGCTCCATTTAAAAATCTAGAGGTGAAGCATCTGAGAAAATCAAGACTTTTGTCAGCAATTGTTACGCACAGAGCATATGCAAAAGTACAAGACAAAGTAAAAAGCATCTTAGAGAGGATATTAGAATACATTAATTTAGTATTGCACTATAAGTGGGCTTTAAAGTTGCTGT
Organism: Istiophorus platypterus; assembly: GCA_016859345.1. NCBI lineage: Eukaryota > Metazoa > Chordata > Actinopteri > Istiophoriformes > Istiophoridae > Istiophorus > Istiophorus platypterus. Next base: position 9,594,940 of record CM029128.1, on the reverse strand, counting down.
ATAGCACTTTGTAATGCAGGCTTTCTATAAAAAAAATTTGTTTCCAGGCTCAAGCTGAGATAACACTCTTGACATCATAAGAGCTTATCTCAGCTGTGAGAAACCACTTCCAGGGCCACAGAAAACATTTTAGGACTGCTTTAATGGGATGAGTGGGTCTAGTAAACTGACCTCCGTGCACAGAAATGGTGAAATGGGCCTTTAAACAACATCCGCTACATTCAGTTAGCAAATATGCAGTCCCAATTTTCAGTGTTCCATGCTGAGGTAGCACTCATCTGTTGTGTCAACAAGTCAGACACATTACATTGCCAGATCTATGCCAAACCCATGAAAAAGCAACTGAATATGTGTATACAGTGCAGACAGTGTATTTAGTGAGTGTAATTAAAAATGTGATTAAATATATGCATAAACATATTCAACATTAAAGAATATCACAATCACACATACCTCTGTGTCACATATCTTGCTCACAAATTCACACGTGTGCAGGAAAAACTAAAAAGGTAAACGCTAAATTAAGTGTTGGAAACAGAAAAAAGAAGGACCAAGAATACCACCATTTCAGGACAACAATTAAGAAGCTTCCCATCAACCTTGAGCAGGTTAACCCTTCACCTGAGCCGTCTGTCTCACTGTCTCATGGCTTCTCATTATGTGGGAAGAAATGGCCTTATAATGTCTGTTGACTCAAGAAGGTACCGTGTGTGCACCAAGGAGATGATTACTGAAAATTACAGAGGAACATGGAAATGTGGTTGTGTGTATGCCCGTGAGCCTTGTGGGCTGCCAGATTCACAAATTATTCATGTTGTGGTGTCGTTTTAGTCTGAGGGGTGAGTGTTGATGAGGAGTTAGCAGAGTGCCTATCAAAAGCGGTTTTGTCTCTTTTCTTCCCAACTGTATCTTTTTGTTTTCATAAAAAAAGCATCTGCGACATCAGAGTGACAAGGGTGGCAGCACCACCTTCGCAAAGCAGGTGAAACTTCTTTTTCTTTTTCTTCCTAACTACAGTTTCCCATTCATCAAGAACCAAACTTCTAACACTTATTCACTGCAATGCAATCTTGTTGTAAAACTGTTTGGAGGGAAGAGAAGCACTCGGGACAGAGTGCCTGTCTATCAAAAAGTGAACACCTAAGTTTGATATGGACAGGAGCGATTTTTCACTGTGGCGTGTGTGATAAAATATTTATTCTAACTATACAGAAGACAAATGTGATCGTAATATATATCTAGATAGGATATTTTCATTATAGCATTATGGCTAATTTTAATATAATTGAGTTCTCCATTAAGATAGGAATGCAATTATCATAATTATCAGTAGGTCCGGGATAAGGTTCTCTTCCATTGCAGCTTGTCTCAGGTCACTGTGTCAATAAATTGAATACCAGAGTGTATCCAAGCTGACTTACTAACAGCTCTGATCATGAGGGGATTGCTGGTAAAAAATAAATGTATGAATTAAAAAATAAGGTTGTTTTTTTTTTTGAGGTGAGAGCGCATGTGAACTGTGAAGTGCAGGGAAAGATGATATGTATTGCTGCTCTTTCCAACCACCACTGCTCATTAGGTGGTGGTGCATCAGGCTGCTGTCAGTGTTTGTATTCTCTCCCCAGTGGGGCCTGTTCAGGTCGATCACATTTTGGATCAGGTCTAGTTATTTGTGGGCCTAGTCTAGTTCAGGTGGGTTTTCTGAGGGTATTATTTAAGATCTGTTCCAAAGAACTCTACTGAGGGCAATTTAAAGGTTGAAATTTGTCTAACCACTTTTGTATGCTTGTCCATTGTTTGTCCATTGTATGCCTAAAATTGCATCAAACACAGTGTCATTGTATGTGTGTATGTGTTTGGCTATTTGTCTCTCCAATGAATGACATCTACTGATGCTATCTTTCAACTACTTTCCCTCCATTCTCAATCCAAATCCCTGTACAGTGCATGTTTTGTTACCTCTGGGGCCTTTTCCAGAATAAAAATGTCTCCATGAGTGACAAGGTGTTATTATCGTACATTTATGAGCACAAAGGATCAAATGTAACTCTATAAAAGGATGGACTCCAAGTAGAAATAAGTGTTCTTCTTCACATTGATTTGGAAAATTGGATGAAGAGGCCGCTATGTATGTGAATATCTGAGGGATGTATGCAGCTGTCAAAAAGAAAAATAATAAAATCAAAATTAGGTAACTACATATGCATTCTGTTTTCATATCTTTGCATAGTGGCATTGTCGTCACACTTTAAAGGGACTGTTCTCAGCTGTAACATTGAGCTTAACTCACGTAACTTTATCACCCAAATGTATGCCTGTAGGCTATTTTACAAGTCTGTAATTTCATAACAGCAATTTAGCACTTCAAGAGGTTGTCCAAAGTGAGATGAATTTAAAACAAAATATAAGCAATACAGTCGTAAATCACAGTTAATATTTCACATTAAAACACAACCTGTAAAGCTATGACTGAAGGTTATTTATCTCAATCTTCTAATATTTCACTTTGAGCTGCTAAAATTGTGTGTGTGGGGGGGGGGGGCACAGTGGAGGTGAGAGAGAGAAAGTGATGCAGGGCTGTGTGATAAGACTTGCATCTGCATATCAAAGGCAGCTTTGAGGGAAGTGGAGAAAATGATGAGGATAAAAACTAACATATTGCTAGAGTGTATATACCAAGTGTGAAGCAGAATCTCACGGGACCAAGTCATTCTGAAGACAAAGCTATTGTTCTTTTGACAAAAGACACAGTGGATTTGATAAGCAGAACGAGTACTTTAGCGAGATGACATGCAGTAATACACATGTTTAATTAGAGGCACAGGGAGTCAAGTATTATACTCCTGTGTGATTAGCTTGTCTGGTTAGTCTTAGAATAATGAATAGCTAAATAAAAATGTGGATTTCAAAATGTTATCCAAAATAAATTTTATCAACCTCATAAACCACTAGCACTATGGGGATGCATTCAAAATGCCTAATGGTGAACAATAAAGTGGCTTTTCCCCCTAATTTAGTGCTAAGTTCTCTTATGGATTCAAAGAGTAACTTCCTTATTTCTTCCTTTCTTTCTTTTTTTTTTTTATTTCTTTTGCCTGCCCTCTCCAATAACTGCTGAACTGTGTACAGTAGGTTGGGTTGCATAAATGCTTTCTTCGCTTCATTTCAGACGCGCTCCGTACCTAGAGAAATGCCTGTTATTTATCCAAAAAGGCACATGAGCCTAGAAGTGCACTCTGCCTGTCATCTGCATGTAATCGGCCAAGTGTGCCTCTAACATGATATGTGCAGCTGAGTATGCATCTTGCAATTACCATGGAAATTTTTATAGCTCCTAAGAGCAGGTGTAAATTTCACAAGGTGTAATAAATGAAGGTTGAGGTGGGAAGGAGAACATTTTGTTAGTCTGTATTTTACATAAAAATCTGACAGTAAACAGAGTGTAAGTGCACAAAAAAAACATATACAATGTAGCGGCAGTGATTTACCTTCTTAAAAGACAAATAACCAAGATACCAGTTTACAGGGTCCGACAAGTGGTGGACAGAGAGTTGTGGCTTGGTGGTAATTGCACTTCAACTTAGTGTTCTGCGAGGGTCTTTTTGATTAGATATTTATCAAGTACATTCAACTGATGTTACCTTGAAACTGTAGGGAGTGTTTTACAGATCTTTCTACAAAGATTATTCACCCTATTAAAATGTTATGAGATGTCTAATAGACGAGCAAATACATTGTCAAAGGTGGAGCTCAATTGTTGCTGTAGTGACTGTTTTGTGATCTTGTTATTTAGATAGCCTTTTGAAATCTTTTATTTTGGGAAAGACTAATGTAACCATTGGATTGCATCTTTAAAGCTGTGATATACTGTACAATGTAAGTCTGTGACAGAGGAGAAGAGAACAACAGCTTCCAGAGCTAATGGATGTTTGTAAAGTGTAGATGAGACCAGTAAGATGCTTGCTCCACTGGGTGTGGACTGAGACCACTGCAAATGTTAATAGGCTGGGCAGAGGAGGGACAATCACTGAATGTTGGAAATGAAAAAAAGTATAGCACATGTGACTTCTTCCCTTCGTTTTACCATCTGTTGTATTCCAATTCTACAGGGGGACAAGGATTTGATTTCAACATAACACAAGATGCGACAAATTCTGGCCTCATCATGGATTTCAAGAAATGGTACTTAAACTTGGGTAAGTGTTGAAAACAGCAGGAGCCAAAACATAAACAATGAAATCCCTTGATTTAGGATTTAGGATCCTTTTACATTCAAACCATGTATTCTACCCCCCATATAAAGATGCACAGATTTTCGTTGCTTTTCTAGCGCGTCTTGGGGCTGCCATGGTGTTTGACTAGTTTAAACATGTTGTGTGTATAAACCCACCAGAGCCCTGGCCTGGGTGCAAATCCCTCTACTGGCCATACAGTAGTTTGATGTAACCCAGTGAGTAGAGCTGGAGGCAGAGGACCCACTGTGCTCTCCACTGCTTGAGGGCAAAGAGATCAAGACTGTCTGCCTTCCTTGGTTTTAAAATCCTCAAACTGTGCCTTTGTTTTATCTGTCAAACTGTGCCCTGTTTGGCGTATTAGAGGTACTTCCCCACTGGTTTAGCTCCTTGAACCTTTGGGAAACATTATGCTCTTAGTTCTTTTCCCATATTAAACTGGAGACGTGTCAGTCATTCCTACAAACTCTCTTAAGATGGATATCAAGCCGCATTTAGCTTATAGCTCTTTAGGTGATCATAGTTACCAATCCCCCTTTAAATACCACTGCTATCTATTTCTATCAATGTTCCAAATTGCTCCAACTTATGATGTGTGGTTCTTCATTACAAACCCACGCAAAGATAAGTCAATATAACCTTTACCATCCTGTTCTGCATTCTCTGCCAAATGGTTGAAATCTCATGAAAAAACCCATTTGTGCTGGTGTTCCTTTTTTGTGCAAAGAAAGACGTATGCTCTGAGAAAGGCCTCTGTTTATCGAACTCACTCTAGTCAACACGCGCAGTAGCCACATGCTCTCTCCTTCGGCTAGTTAAGGGTGCCTGCATCTCAAAGGCATCTTCAAGGACAAATGTCGACACAGTAGTCATACTAGTGCATTAAAAACCAAATAAACTCAACCTGATTTCATTTAGCAATAATTCATCTGAAAGAGACTTATGTTAAGAAAAAAATGCCAAATGTGTTTTTTTCATGGACTTCTCTATGGATTACCAACATTAAATGCTGACTACTTTGAGGTATTATGTGAAATCACAGTACCTGAAATATAGTAAATACCTGTCAGAAGAAAGCCTTTCAATGGATATAGAGAGTGATCTTACAGATACATATACCACAAAATGTCACAAAAGGCTTGACCCTGATGACCTACAGCAAAAAGATCATGTGGCTGTGTTTAGCCAAGTGCAGCCACTGTACCTATAGGACAGAGCAAGTCAACAGCATATCATGGTTACATGAAAAAATGTGTGTGTCTTTGTGCGTTTATGTGTGTGTATGAGAGAGGGTGAGTAAATATAAGACAGACACAGAAAAAATGAGATAAAGCTTTGGGCATAGATAGACCCTCATCATCTCTCTGTGATTACAGGAGCATTTCACCGCAAACAGCATGTGACTTATCAGAGTGAGCCAGGTTTTCAGACGACTGACAGTTTACTGAGAGCTGCCATAGGATAAATCTCAATCCTCACTCAACCCAAAAGTCTCTCATCCCCTTCTCACTCTCTCTCCCGTTCTCTCTTTTTCTCTCTCTTATACGCAAACACACACACACACACATACACATACACGCATGGATTCGGTATATACACTACCGGAGCAAAGTTTTAGAGGACATTAATTTTTCCAGTTGTTACTGAAACTTACATGTGTAATGTCTCATTTTTTTCTGAAATTAAAGTATGGAACAAATAAATAATTTAAAAACAGAATCGTGGAATCTTAAATTCAAAATTTAATCCAAATATTTTCACTCATCCAGCTGTCAAACACTTTTTGGTGTACTCTCTGCAATTGAAATCAATAATTGTTTGGAAAGTTAGTCCAAACACTGTTGCAGTAGTAGATTGCTTTGGTTTCACCCTCTGTCCACATCACCCCAAATCAGCTCCTTGGAGTTTAGGTCTGGAGACTGTGCTGATCTTCCATCATATGAAGCAACTGTCTAGTTCTGTTCTTCTAATGTTTTGGTGATTACATCTCTCCAGGATGAATCCCTGACCAACCGATCTGTCTATCTTTGTTACTTGCCCCCCCCCATTCTGAGAGCAATATTCTGCCCTAATTCCTTTAGTACAGTATTGTCCTAATGATGCATCAGAGGATGTAGTAGCCCAATGCTGCCTTTGTGCAGACAGAGGGCTCATAAGTGAAAGTTGGGGAACCTATAGCAATTGCTTACATTAAGTTTAAGGCTTAATTTACCTCAGTTGCTGCAGGAAAGCTGTAAGTTAACCAATTTCTTAGTCCGCCTGTTTTCTATAAATTTTAATTCAATTTACTTAAATTTAATTTAAACATTATTTTGTATAACCTCAGGCAGTTTCCCACTTACATTCATACCATTCAAGGTTTTTCACTGGACTTGAGCTGCTGAGCTTTCAATAAAAACTAGAAAAAGGTAGGTGTTGTAAAACCTTTGACCAGTAGTATACACACACATCTGTGCAAACACAGATGCAGCACCCCAACGGCGAACCCTGACTATTGATTTAACTTAGAGCTGCTCCGCTGAGATTTCAAGCCTTTCTATCTCTCCTACAACCTAAAATTGATACGACCGTTACTCCTGATGTTGTGTGTCTGGAGACACAGCCAAATGTAAACAGTTCAGATGCGAAACAACAGGTCTCATGGGGAGATTGCAAGTTTAATCTACACCTTTGGATGGAAATAAAAAAAAAAAAAATAATATTTTCAAAACAGGGAAAAAGAGGGAAAGAACGTGTAGGATAAAACAAGATAATAGATAAGATTAAAGAAAAGGTAGGACCCATATATTCTTTAGTCACTAACAATAAGAACATATAAGAATATTTTTTAATAGAAATCATTTCTATCATGCATCTGTGTGAGTGTAAATGTGTATAGTTGTGCTCTAGTTACCGGAAGGTCATTTGGAATATCTGTCCCAAGTTGACTTGTTGGGTTTTGTTGTTGTATCCATGCAGCATCTCACCAAACAGAGTGTCATTGAAGTGGACATCCTGCCTTGGGCATTTTGGTCCTTCACAGTTGTCAGACTGCAGGAGGCAGGAGCGCCCGTCCCCTGCCAGTTTGTACTCCTGCACACACCTGATTAGAAGGGAAAAGTTGTCAATACAGCGTACAGTTTGTGATGTATGTAAACCTATTTACGCTTCATTTGAAGGTGTAGATACTCTATTTATATACTCTGACAAGATGCTAAACATCATAAGATGAATTGTGGCATAAATGTTTCAGGTTGATGATAGAGCAAAATGCAGAGCAAGCGATCTAGAGAGTTTCTTGATTGAAATATCACTCATGCAGTGTCTTTCATGCGGAACCTTTATGTCCGGCCTCCAGACACCTTCCAACATTCTACTGTTAGTTATTCTCACCCGCAAAACATAAGCACGTTGCTTGAGCTGGGGTCATCTTCAAGGGGCACAAGCTGCTGGAGACACAGCTGTTCACAGCCTCCATTGAAGCCATCCGTGCAGTCAATGCCCCTGGAGTAGTCATAGCAACCAGAGCCATCTTTCATTGGCCTCAGCCCCTCAGGACACTGCAAGAAGAGAAAGACAGAGAAAAGAGGGAGAGGTGGTGGGAGGTAGACAGGAAGAAGGTGAGGAGGAAGGCATAGATTAGGGTGAGAGAAGAGGAGAGTCAGGCGCAGAGGTCAACGTGTGCATTTTAATCAGGATCAGGCGGCATCAAGGAGGCAAAAGATAGTAAAATGTGAAAGATGAGCAAGGACAAGAGGGCAGTTGAGAGTGGAGGGAGGGATTCAAACAAAGAAGAATGAAATGTGCCAATTATCTTGTTTGATAGACCACAGACAAAAGAGTAGTTTTTACATGTTTTTACAGTTTTTACAGCTTAGAATCATCATTACTGCTCATTTATTGCTCGAATAAGAACTATATGCCTGATGCTCTCCTGGTGAGCATCCACACTGATAGGTGGGAAATAGTGGCAGGTGACTCCAGGAAAAAAGGGGAAATTATCAACTTATAAAGTATAGTAAATGAGTGGTACTGGATAGTGTAGACATAGGGGCTTTGAGGAGCAGAGACATTTCAGTTTCATTCATTGACACAAACCTTGAAATGACAGTGACAACAATCGAGACTTAGATACTCAATATTGGTGAAGTCAGTGGCGATGTGCTGAGAAGGTGGGGTTAATTAAAAAATAATGTACTGATATCACAGGGTTTTAGAGTGTCAGTTACAGTTCATAGTTCTGTTTTAGTTCAACTCTCAGTTTAACTTTGAGACTCAAAAGCCTCCACACAAAACAAATCATGTTTACCTGAGCAAACTTTCAAACACTCCAATGAAGAACACTGGGTTCAAAAATGATTTCAAACTGGCTAATATATATAGCATTTAGCCTATGACGTGTTTTTTCATTAATTATATTTACTCCAACATATGAAATACTAATTAAGCATGAATGCAAAAACAGCAGATGCATTGTATAACAAATCAGTGCCTCATTAAGAAGTTATTTTACTTGCCATTAATAACTTGTAGACTTAATAGCCTACTGTTTATGGTTTGGGCTGCATTATCCATTTCAGATGTAAACAAAAGACTGTTACACAAACAATACAAAGAGGCTAGACTTGATGAACTTTTTCTGCTGGCTCAGTTTGTCTTAGAGGCAAGCAAGATGCTGATGGAAAACAGTGTCGATAAGTTTTGTCATGGAAAAAAATATCAAGAGACCTAAGTTTACTTAATTTATCATTTTATGTAACAATTACATTTCTTTAACGTTTCTATGAGCAATTAGAATAGGATAAAATGACTTTCAGAATTAAATACTGATGTGTATAAATATTAATGCTACAATATTTTTGAAAACTTACTATGGTAAGCAAACATTCCATGTCACTCAGTATTATATGACTTTATATTATTTAAATATTTTTCTTTATTTATAAAAAATAATATCATAACATCACATGCTCGTTGTTATGGTTACTTAACAGGGAAAAGAGGAAAGAGAGAATACTAGAATTACAGCCTCACAGCTGTATGCCTCTATCGAACAGTCAAGTTGAGGTTTACATCCATGTTTGTCTAGACTCATATAATATATTAAGTGCAGACTGTAAAGGAATTTAATCAAAGATATCAAGTGTATTTTATCATTATCAGAGTAGGAATTCTTGAGTTATATCCAATACATGTTTTGTGACTTCACAGTGACCTTGACCTTTGACCACCAAATTCAGTTCAACCTTGTTTCCAAGTGGACGTCTGTGCCAAATATAATGAAATTCCACTCCAGGCATTCCTGAGATATTGCATTCACGTGAATACGACTCACGTCAGGTCAGTGACCTTGACCTTTGACACGAGAATGGAACCGATTGATGAATAGATGGTCTGACAACCTGACAACATGATGCCTCCAGCCATAGCTGTTGCCTGTGCAAACTTTGCGCGTAGGTGTAGCCAACTCCAAGATAAACATGTAATCAGAGACAGAAAAACAAAAAGCACACTCAACCTGTAAAAACAGGATCAAGTATCTTTAATTGACGAGAGCAACTTGTTTCGCTCAGCACTTCATTTGACTCATTTAGTGATTTTATGTCTTTCTCATTTGGTGTTAGTGTAACAGTGCAGTGCCCTCCTAGCTTTTCTTTCCAAATTTTCTAGGGGATCTCCAAGCAAAGGGAAGCATTTGTTTACCAGGTTGTCAACACATGAAGTATTGAACAAGACAACCCCTCAGACAGGAATAATATTCATAACAAAGCTACATCAGGATTGCCACACCCAGCACAGTGGTTATGTGACACTGGGAGATTTTGCTCCACCCAGTGAAAACTGCTCTGCAGTGTTACTGCCAATTACGTCAGTTTAACACCATCAAACTAAAGGCCTAAATGTGAAAGAATTATATCTAGAAGATGACTTCAAGTGCTAAAGGTGAAGTAGTGTCTTCAATAAAGGATAAAGGAAAGAAATAATTTTATAGACAGTAAAACATACGACTACCCAGACTATGCTATAATATAAGAACATAAAAAGAATTGAGAGAAAATTTTTTTCTCGCCATTTATCACTATTTGAGGGGTACAGACTGGACAGTTTTCAAATCCTCCTCTAACAACAGACAAATCTGCTGAATGTTGACTGTCAGTACATTTTGTTCTGCAAAGTACCTGAGATCTGCATTCAACAAATTTTTCTTTACAATAACCTTGGGTTACCAAAACAATTAAAGGCCTCATTTGGTAAGTTTTAATAAACATTTTGTGATACAGGACATGAAAATTATCAGAGGAATATTAAGTCAGAAATAAAGTGGGCCAAACTGAGATGCAAAGACATGACTGAGCTAGAGCTTAGAGGAAACAAAGTGAGAGATGTTTGGAAAGCATGAAACTTATTACTTAGTTCAGGACGAGATAAACAGGGATGTTAGCCTAAATGTTTTCAGATCTCATTAAAGCTGTTTCATTCTCGAGAAAAAAAAATCACATTTTGAAATACTTTAAATAAGTTGACAAAGCTTTTCTACCAGTTAACTGTCTACAACACATTCGATGACAGCTGTTTCTTGGTGCTTAAAACTTATGTAGAGCAGCTTTCTAATGTTCTCCACTTTTCATAGCAACTCAACAACAATAAAATATGAAACACTGCGAAAAGTGAAACCTCCAAAGCCTCCTGGCTTTGCCCTGAGAGCAGCAGCCGTTCTCCAGTTATCAAGGATTTTTCTTTTTTGAAAATCATCATGCACAAGATTTTAATGCAGATTGGGGACAAACTGGAGAGAAATGAGGTAGATTTTAAATTACTGCATATGTTTCAGAATTTGAAAGACCCTCAAACTCATGTCAGGCTTTATATTATAGACTTTTTTACACTCAAGTCTTACCCTTAAGGATGTGTCCCCATGGGGTGACCTGCCAGTTAGTTTGTGTTATCGGAAGTCTTAAGTCGATGCACAAACTTTATTTGATGATCGACATCATGATTTACAATCCTACATTATCAAAAGCCACCAGAAGCGACTGAAGCCTTTGTTTCTAATTCTGAGACTTGTTGCTCATATTTATCCTTCCTATAATGAGAAAACCATATTATCAAATTAAGATCTCTATCTCATGAAATCGAATGAACCCAGTTTTTGTACAAAGGTGTAACACTGAAATAAAGTTACAACTGCTCTGCCTTTGCTGTAGAAACTTTCCAATTTTACAAGACAAATTGATGGATAGCATTTTTGATCTCTTAGGAGAAGCACTGTCAGACACTAAAAAAGGTTAAATGTGCAATAAACATTACACATTGCTCATACAAGTGTTCTAGACAAAGTCCCATAGTGTATGTTAAACATTCAGACTGGAAAAGCTCTCTAGTCTCAGACCCATTAACTGTATATTATGAATGTAATGCTAACTTCCTCACCAGAACAAGATTGGGGCCATTCATCACACTGAGGCGGAGCCATGGGAATAGCTGTCTGTAATTCAGAATTGTCATGCGGCACTCTGCAGTTGAATGAGAGGACCTAAGGTTAGCTATTAGTGCAGCCCACTAGCTACTCACTCTCTCTGTTCATTCAACTCTCCAAAGACACTAGGGCTAGGCAGGGGGAGGATTTGCATTTCAGATAAATTAATTTCAGTCAGGTCTCCTGTAGTGCTTCTGCTATGAAAACAGGCCAAGAGATCTGCTACACTTGTTCTCGAACCAAAGATACAGCTTTATTGACTAAGATATTGTTAGTGTTATATGTTGTAACAACAGTGGTGTTGTTATACTTTTAACTATAATTAACATCTTGGAAGCTGTGCTCTCATTAAAATAAAAACAAAAAACAAAAAACAAAAAACGTGAGATTCTGGCGATTTAGTTTTTATTTATTATTTAATATATAAAGAAGCAGCAAAAAGGAAAGATTACACACAAGAATGAATGTGTGTGTGTAGGTGTTGTGCTCACAAATTTGCATGTTCAATCACATATAATTAATTGCTACCACTTCTAGGTTAAATTTGATTGGATGTCTACACATTTTCATTTCTTTTTTACGAATGCATATCTGCTGCCTTTCTGATTGTAGGCTTACGAAGGTAACACATAAAATACTAAGAAGTTTTTTATTCTCTGGGGGCAAATGAGAATTTTATGACACCATTAAGCACCAGAGTGATGGTATTGCAATGGATTATACTTAGGGGTATTAAAAGTACAAGGTAAGCAGGTTTGAAGAAATTAAAGAAAAATGAAAACGCATCAAACATAAGTGCAGACATACTGTATCTCCCTGCATATAATATACTGCAAACAGATCCCCCCTACATGTCAAAGTTCAGACCTTCTGAATGAATACTATTCATTTTGCTATTCACTCATTTTCACTCATTAGTGCGTTCAGCTTTAATCAGGAACTGAGCATAACCTATTGAAAACTCAGTTTCTTAATAATCCTGTCAAAATAAGGATGTACTGGGTGTTCACACACAGCGACAGTCACACATTTGAATGGAAAAAAAAAAAGGAAGAGATAAAAGTGTGAACAATCTGTGATCAAGGATTTGTGTATTTTCACACTGCAACTTTTGGAAATTTCAACAGAACATGGCTAGGGAAATGATGTAAACAGTGAAGACTTGAGAAAAAAGGATAATGAGAAAACATTTTCCTGGCTGAGTCTTCACAAAACAAGACACATATTAAAATAAACAAAACAAAACAAAACAAAAAAAAGGCTTCGAAACAGTGCAGATCTAACTAAGACTCACAGGTGGTGGTGGGGGGGGGGGGGGGGTGTCAGATACTCTAAAAGCATATTCGACAGTCTAATCTGGTTTGAGGGGGCAGAAAAGCAGAAATGCATGCCCTGTAGCTCCACTGCTGTTCAAACTGGGTTAAATTAGGCACCAAAGTTATATTGCTGCAAGAACAAAAAAGACAAAAAACAAAAAAAGACACGTGAGGTCGCAATACAGTCCTTGGCAGTTCATGCTTAATCTTCAAGAAACAATTGTCTCTTTGCTATTTTGAAATGGTGTTGTGCAAAGCACAAATATGCATTAAAAAAAAACCAAAACAAAACAAAACATTCTGACTTTTTCTATTTCACACAGGCTTCGTTCTCTATCATATTAATTCACTGATTTAACGAGCAGTCATTTTCAAAAATCTGCATGTACAGTAGTGTTCAAAATAATAGCAGTCCAATGTGACTAACCAGATTAATCACTGTTATTAGTATATTTTTTATTGCTACATGGCAAACGAGTTACCAGTAGGTGCAGTAGATTCTCAGGAAACCAACAAGACCCAGCATTCATGATATGCACGCTCTTAAGGCTGTGCAATTGGGAAATTAGTTGAAAGGGGTGTGTTCAACTGTGCCCAGCTACTCAGGATGAGTCCATTCTACATAATGCAGCCTGTGTTTACAGGCCGTTTTGTCTTCATCTGTCATCCTCCTTTCTTTAGTGTTGACAACACAACAGATGACACTGAGAGTAAAGGATAGCTTTGTCCTGTGACTGCACCAGGCTCTGCTGCTATCAGCTCAGCTTGATTGCCGAAGGCATTTAAGTACTGCTGTTATTTGCTTCCTCTGATGATGGAGACAATGGGGACATGGCCTGTTAATGATGAGCCATCTTTGTTTATGTCAGGGAGGAAAATATAGAAAATATAAACACTGATAATAGACACACTTAGAGATTTAGTAGTGTTGTAAAAGTTAACATGTTACCAAGTTGATCGAAAGTCGATACAGCCTATTTATTTTCTGAAAAAGGCCCCTGAGGCGAGACATACAAAGATATATAAAAGCTATATATAAATGCAACCCCCTTCAGATATCCGTGGAGTTTATTAGAAAAATAGTAGCAATATTGTATACTAGCACTTACTATAACAGGTGAGCAGTAGATATTTTCTGCCTCTCGACATCTTAATCTTGCCACAAATAAGAAAAGATATTAACTGTACTAGTCCATCCACATTTATAAAAAACTATGAGGAGGGAGAGGAAATTGAAATATTTTAATTTCACCCATTCAAAAGTCATGGAAAATGAGGGGCACATATATTTAGATTATAATAATATATTGAATATGTTTACACATTATTACTTGTCTTGGTTTTACTGTTATGCTGCAAATATTAACTTATATTTCCCCTCAGAAGGCTTGTGACTGACTGTATTCCACTGTGCCACGATCTTAATTCCCACCCTTGACTGCACCTGTATAATGCAGATCTCTGTGGTATACTAAATGACACACTTGATCTGGCATTTAACCGACAGTGTCAGATTGAAAGGATGAAAGAATTATTATAATGTATTTACTTTAAACTATAAAGCATTGATATTCAGTGGTAATGAGGTAAACTGAGCTGTGCTGTGCGGCGGAGCAGGGGGAGTAATAATGCTCAGTTGCCACGGACACGGGACTGTGGAGACATACAGGGGATGGTGGGTAGAGGGATTAGCGGATAAGGGTTTGCACAGAACCTTTGTTTTGGTGGAGTTGCCATTTTTCCTCCCTGCTGACTCTTTATGCAAACCAGAGGCAACCAAGCAGAAATCAAGCTCCACGCTGACAACTCATCATTTAATTCCTGACTTTTGGAGTGTGCCACACATTTTAATAAACTCTTGCGTACTGAGACAGTGCACAAGTACCTTAAAATGAGATTGGAGACAACAATATCTTTCTTCTCTAAACTGCTATAAACTACTGGAATTTGACAGGCCGAAATTAAAGTTTCAGGTGGTGCCTGAAGTTAAAGAATAGATCTTTGCCAACCCAGCATCCAAACAACTTTACCAGAGATGTCCCAAAAGGGACATCAGCTGATGAAAGATATGCCACTAATATCCTACCATCTGCTCATCCTCTGAATACCTCCATTAGGAAGACGGATACTGTGGCTGAATACAACAATGTGCCATAAAGAAAAACATTCCACCATTGCCTAAAAGCAAAGAAACCAAGATATGCTGCAGTTGTCATACTTAAAGTTTAAAAATGACAAGCTACGAGGAAAAAGCCATGTTTACAGAGTTCTGAACTTTACCAAGCAGCCCCAGGAGAGTTCACAGAGTGCATCAGTAATACCCCTTTCACACACCAACACAGTGGATGACACGGTACATTGACCACAGGTTCAACAAGAATTCGACCGTTCATTCCACACCACTGGCTAAATGCTAGATGCTGTTGCTGCTCTCACAATTCACATCTGCCCAGTGAAGTTTCCACTTCACAGTGTGGTTAACGGTAATCAAAGGGGGGGCTATGGTGTGTTGTTTTTACAATTTGCATTTTATATCTTAACCAGGTATTTTTTATTGTAACCATGACCACAGAGGTCCTCTGACTTATTTTAACCCAAACCACGATTGTTTCCGTAACCTAGCCGAATAGTTTTTCTGCCTAAACCTAACCAAACAATGACTGTTCCACAAACTCAACTGCATGTTTATTATTGTTAACATTTGTTAACCAACATTACATTGTTACACTTGCTGCTGGTAGGCTCCAGGTCATATCGAAGAGTAGGGAGAAATGTCCTATATGGACGTCTAGGTTGAGGACTTGTTGAGAGTACCACATGTTAAAACTGAGCTTGGCAAAACTGGTTTTAAATGCCATTCTCCTTATTTAAAGGAAATGAAATAAGTTACAAAATATTTATATACACAAAATATTTATATGTATATATATATATAAAAATCTATGTATTAATTATATTTACAATCATGCAAATATAAACTTTTTAAAATGGTATAATCTGATATTCTAACCACCTCTTGTAATTGTTATCTTTACATTTCCAGTTACCACTGACTATCCATTTCACAAAATGGAAAAAAGGGTGACTGTGATCATGGAAACAACAATACAAGCTACAATGTAAACAGCATAACAATATACAGTTTTACACAGCGCACTGCTGCTGTACTGTGCAATATAACCAACCAGTATTTGATGAGCCAAGAGGTGAACAAGGAAAGTGCTAGCACAAAAACACCCGTCTAAAATACCAACTTGTGCTTACAAAAGCTGTTGTAATAAGGTGAAGTTAAGGCGTAAGAATGAACTGCATGTCTCCTCCCTGGCTCAGCAGCAGCGGAAAGGGCACACATGCAAAAAGTGGGATGCAATGTCTCCAAAACATCAGCCCTGGCACTGACTAGAATTTAATTCATTGCAAATGCATTTTAACTGTCTTAAGAGCAGCAGACAGCCTTGAGGGACTGACTCTGATAATGGATTTTAAGCCCTCCGTGTGACATGTCACTGCTCGGTGTTAGCACCCACTCCGACAAGGATGGTTAAAATAACAGCAACCCAAAAGAGTCAAAGAAAATAATACCACTGCGCCTGTGATCCTCTGCATTAATCTTTAAGGACTAGAGGGCTTTGTCAGTCTTTTTGTTTGCGTATTAATCAGCGAAACACGAAGGCATGAGACTTTTCAGAATCATTTAAAAGTAATATTTCATACAATATTTATACTTTTATTAAAGTGTGAGTCGATGCTAAATCTTACCCATAAGTGAGGTCTAGAAGAATATGAAGCTTGAATAAGGCAGAGGAAATGAGCCAGTATGATTCTCTTTGCTTGTGTTTGCCTTTTCTTTTTTGCTAATGAAATTGGTTAGTCCCCGCGGTTCTTTGATATGGTTCTATATACGTGCTGATGGTTACCTGTGGGAGAAAAAAAAATGTTCTGTTTGCTTATGCACGTGTGCGGAATCTGTTAATAAAATATAGCATGATATACCTGGGAGTTTGACGTGAGATAGACTTTGACAAATAATCCAAAGGTTTATTAGCAAATAGTCATTCTAATTTTATTCACACTTTCTCCAGTGTTCACTACTTCTGGGTCTAATAAGGATTCATCTTAGGCCTTGTTCAGACTGTCAGTCCAAGTCAATTGATTTGGCAGATCCAGATTGTGTCTGGATTGATTGTAGAAAGTCTGGACAGCAAAAAAATACATGAAATGCGATTTTTGCAAATTACATCCAAACCTTGCTTGGAGATGGTTTGAAATGAGTTTCCAGTTGGATCTACTGCCACTGTGCAAATTGCATAAAACATAATTGGAACAACTGATACAGATGTACAATCGGATCCATAAGTCTGAAACCAACTTCCCATTCATTTGAGGGGAAAGTGGTTTCAGGATTTGTGACCCTTTTGTACCTGTAAATTACTCTGCATATGTCAGCTATTTCAAACAATAAAAAAATAATGTACATAAGCTAAGATAACTGAACAGTGATACATCATAGTAAAGATTCTTAGTTTTATAAAAGCAAATATACTATAAATTAGGTGTAACATTTTTATATAATAGCAAAAAGAAATGTGGTGCCAAAAAACTGAATATCATTAAATCAAATATTCCAACATTCATGATTACATTAATGATCATATAACATTATATATTTAAATATTACATTTATAAAATTGGTGAGGAGGTAAAAAAATTCCACTTTTGTATGTTGCTCTTTAATTGTGAGACCTAACTGCAGCTTTGAAACCATTAAATGCTACAAACGTAGAAAAAAGGTATGATATACATGAAGTACATGTATTAGTTGAAAGCTGCATTTAACTGTGCTACTCAGGTGAGTGAAACAGTGCACTATTGCTGTTCATGCATATTTATTAATAAATTATCCTTATCGCAGGTGCAAAAGACCGGCAAACAAATACAGATACAGAGACCTAGGGTAATTATAATAATGTTATCATATAATCTGTAACAGTCAGATGAATATTATACTGTCAGCATGTTTGGGGCAAAAGGCAATTACCCGTATATGTAGACAAAAACCTACTTCGGCCATAAAAATAGCCTCAAGCTACTAAATATGCCAAGGGTGGAAATTGTCTTGGTTCTGATGAATGATGGGGAATATGATTCAGGTTTATTAATATTGAGCAGTCGTCATGGTAACACAGTGGGAGGTAAATCATGGGGGATGAATTTGCAGAAGGCATGGGTAGAATAATTTGTGATAAGTGATTAAAAATCGTCTTGCTAAACATATCACTTATGCTATGCACTATATGCATTTAGTTCATTATACAAGGTGCCTGAATAAGTCTGTCAGTCATGGTATACATCTCCTGCTTAATGGCAGTGTCATGAATGAAGCTTTGTGCTATTTATCATTTGTGAATAGTGCCAGACAAAATTTCAGACAGCTGTAACAGTGTGACAGAAGTGTTTGTCAGAGTGAGTTCCAGAGAGTTTTTCATAATTTTTTGCAAATAGAAGTTTTTGTTAGAAGAGAGGCTGTCATTTATTTAGAGTTAAAAGATGATGAAGAAGAAAGCAAAACAAAAATTGCCGTATCAGTGTTTGTCTTTGGTTGACACAAACAATGAGAGGACCATTCGATTTATAGCCCCGTCCAAGCTCTTAATGACTCTCCAGACCATCCTCCAGCAATTGAGATGGCTCATCAATTTAATTACTTTACAGCACAGGCCCGCCCCATGCTGTCAAAAGCCTGGCAGCAGCAAGTTTCTAGTCA
Organism: Istiophorus platypterus; assembly: GCA_016859345.1. Classification (NCBI taxonomy): domain Eukaryota; kingdom Metazoa; phylum Chordata; class Actinopteri; order Istiophoriformes; family Istiophoridae; genus Istiophorus; species Istiophorus platypterus. The sequence continues at coordinate 9,576,172 of CM029128.1, read as the reverse complement.
TCCTGCACTTGTAAATATGCCAGGAAAAAACTCTTTTGCACTGAATTTTACAATGTTACATTTAAAGACAAACTAGGATTGATGAATCAAAGAAGGACATCAAAAGACAGCTCAATCGTTAAATGTATTAAATATATATTTGTCATTTGTTTTCTACACAAAATAGCGATATTTAAATGGGTAACAGAAGCATTTTACTGATTCTATTATTTGCACTACTTCTACTTAGTTGATGTCATCAAGGAAACTATTCCTTATTATATTCTGAAAACTGTCCCATCGTAGTCATTACAGATATATAATAACAGATACAGCTTATGTTGTTAATCTTATTCAAAATGCATTTTTGTGTTTTTAAAGGGGTAAGAAGTTAAGCTCTTTGTGTAACATATACCTAAACTAGACTAAAGTAGACATTATGAAAGGTAAAATGTATGTAAAAATCAATATAGGTGCATACACAAAAACAGTGTGGGTCTTCTCTGCTTCTAACCATAGGCTCCATAGTGCCCATACATACACAAAGTGCTTAACACCGAAGCATACTAATTAATGTTGTATGTATGTGATGGCACTTCAAATAATAGAGGATTGCTTGGAAATATCACAAAAGCTTAGATATAACAGATGGCATCCTAATTTAATGAGTGGAATTTATCTGTGGGGAAAAAAAAAACATTAAAAAGAAGCGATTATGCAAATGAATTAAACAAAATATATGCTATGTATCAATTCGATAATTGATTATGCTTTTATCTGAAAAATCCTGCAATGTCTACTGAGCAGCACAAGCACCGGTCATTATTTAAACAACATGATTCATAACTGTATGCTACTGTTGTCATTTTACATTTTATTCGATGTTCATTTCATTAACTTTTTTGAGGCCATTGGCTACTGTTCACCAGGATCTCCCTATTCTGATTCCTGAATTTTCCAAATATGCCCTAAACCTATGGGAAATAGGTGAACGGTTATGGGTAAAATACATGGGACGTGACAAGCTTGAATGCTAACATTCTGGAGACAGCAGATCTATAGTTCCTGTTTGTCAAGCCAAACCAAAGGTGATCGAGAACATAGTTATATCAATTAAGGAAACTGTACACTTATCACATGTACAGCAGCTCGTTCATGTAAGCGGTTCATCTAGACACAAAATCAGCACATGCACTTACCATGCAGCCAGATGAGTCCAACTGTCGGTCTGACACACACTTGAAGTTCTTTTTGCAGCCACCATTGTCTTTGGAGCAGTCACGGACAGGCCCGAAAGATGCTAGGAGGTCTTCTACTGTCTCAAAGTAAGTGGACATCATGGCCTCTTCCCTGAAATGGAAGAAAAACTGATTAAAAACATGAAAATACAGTTGTCTTTGCACATTTTTCACCATGTAAATAAGGACTCACCAGAAAAAGTAATGATAAGTAAAAATGTATGCTTGAGTAGCTGAATATAATCCCTAACCACCTGGAAAGCAGTCTCTTATAACCTTGCTGTTTCTGGTGCAATTATTCTTAATTCTTAATTAATTATTATGTGCAAGCTATTCATGCTTGCACATAATGTGACAAAATTGTGGTGTTTTGATGGCTTTTACTGTCCCACCTGTCATTAATTACTACCTGTAATGTTTGGAACTCAAGTTAGTTTCATAAAAGGGTATGAAAGTTAGAATAATGCCTAAAATTTGAAAATAAAGTAAATTAAGGTAATGGAAATTAACAATAACAGAGATATTACTAAATACAGGAAAGCTTTTTTCCCCTTTTTTGATATGCCAGCTTTCCCCTATGAGTTTCAGCTTCATTTTGTGACTGGCTGTGCAAAGGTTAAAGGTAATAGTTTTTAAAGCACTGTATTGTCAATGTAAAATGAATAGTCAGATGTTTCTTTTATGTTTCTAAGATGTGTTTTTTATTTCAAGCAACTGCCTAGCATTGAGTCAAATGCCTCTTTTGTTTCCATGTTTTTATATTTTTTTTATGTAAAGCAATGGACCACAGCACTCTGCCCAAGACAAATTTTCCCTCTAGTGCAATAAACTTTGCTTTACTTTAATAAACATTCAAATAGGAGTCTAATATTGTTGTGCCCTAGGGCATGTGCTGTGATACAGCAGGCTACAACACCCTTAAAACAACTGTTATAAAAGTTTCACTGGAATGATGCATAGAGGAGTTTATGCCGGTTCATTGTGGGGCATGTCTGGGACTAATTGGTACTTTGGCATTAATTGGACATGTCTGACATGGTGTGTTGATGAAGAGCATAGTAAATCAGCAATCTCCATCCATTAACTTTCACAAATAATCCAAGGCCAATGCAACCAGCTGGTAATTTTGAAAGAGACAGCAGAAGATCAAAAAAGTAAACACACAGACAAACACATGCATACACACTCAAAGTTAAACTAATTTATTTTAGTAATGCATTTAATGTTGTTTTTGACATATACACTACCATTATAGTGATATTTTTGTCATTTCTCCTTAGAGGCCTTATGGCAATGTGCCTATTCTGTCAGATCTGCATAATAAAATAACTGTATTTAAGTTACACTGAAATTTTACTCATGCCAAAATTAGCAATCCATTTTTAACATGACTAATTGTGTAAAGCCATGCTAGCAGCTCTCTGCAGCTGTACTTGGGCACACTGCTGCTTTGAGCTAAATGCTAATATCAGCATGTCAATATTCTGACAACGACCATTCTAACACTGAAATATTTAGCAGGTTATGTTTGCCATATTCAACAAGCGTGCTAGTATTTTAACATTTGCATAATTTAATATGCAAATAATATAAATACAATTCTGATTCAATGATGACGCTAAATGAGAAGTCCACCCAAGTCATTACAATTCATCCCGGGAGGAATATGAATTTACCAAATTTAATGGCTATCCGTCCATCCATCAGTTGTCGAGACATTTCCCTCAGAATTGCAAAAAAAAAATCAGCCTTGTGGTGTTGCAAATGGCCTGAGGACCACCGAAGTCGGTAATCCTCAGCCTCTCAAGGCCATGTATGTCTGTACAAGATTTCATGGCAATCTGCCTATTTGTTTTTGATGTATTTTAGTCTGGACCAAAATATTGAACCAACTGGCAGACAGATCATCATTGCCATCTCCAGAGCATTGCTATTAGCACAGTTAAAACAGTCAACAGAAACATTGAGCAAATAATTAAACAATGCTTTCAATCCAGATTGGGGTTAAATCTAATTAGAGATCTATTGATCTATGTGTCGATATGTGGCTAAGAATTTTTGCTACCATTTTGGGACATTTTCTGGTATGAACACCAACCTTGTCGGGACCAGTAGTCCTTCAGGAGGACCAAAGCTTAGTTATTATGGGGAAAAACATCATTTCAGAGGTCCTGGTTAAAGTCCCTAATGAATGGAAGTTAATGCAATGTCCTAGCAAGGGTAGATCTCAACTTTGCACATGCATATGCGTGCGTGCGTGTGTGTGTGTGTGTGTGTGTGTGTGAGAGAGAGAGAGAGAGAGACTCTGCCACTGCCAGGGCTCATTATTAACAAAGGAGGATCTATAATTTCAAAACGCTGGATCTTTGCACTTTTTTTTTTTGAGAAATGTCAGGTTGACCAATTCTATAGAGCCAAGGTGCTGTGTTTACTTCAGCATGCTCAGCCATGCCTGTACACTGAGCTCTGCATGCCTGCTGTCAGAGTGAATGAAGGGGTAAGCAACCCCTGTTTTTCTTTCCAAAGAAACAAAAGCACTGTCTCTTGCAGTGGGACCCACAGGGACCATAGTGTGTTGTGAGGATGACTTGACTCTACAAGCAGCAATGCGATCTCACATGATGGGAAGACAGATGCCCTGCTGAGCAAGGACGATTTTGGTGTACACTATCTGTGTATGTCTTTGTCTCTCTGTGTGGCAATGTCATTTCAAAGGAGACAAGGAAAATAGGGCCACTGAACCAATAATACGTATATTTAGGTTACTTTTGTTGATTTGTTCAAAACGTCCTTAGGTAACCTTTTCTTCGAAGTGGACATAAACCATCACAAGGTAATTCATCTTGCAAAGTTCCTTCACTGAGTAAAACTGTACTGACTCAGTATTCACTGGAAAGTAGTTTTGTGAGTAGAATTGTATATTGTGACCTTGTCATTTGCTTTAGGCAAAGATGAAAGGCGAAGTATTAAAATTCATCAAAAATGTAGGCATGCTTCATGCATAGCATTGACAAAAAATACCTTCAAAATTCATGTCTTATTACTACAAGCAGGGATGTATTATGGGTAGATGTGGAAAGACAATGTCTTCCTAACTTTTCAATTGCAAAAAAGAATATATATAATTTTTTTTTCATGCCAATGTGGGATCAGCCCACCGGCGAGGGATTCTTCATATTATTTATTTGGTTTTCATGTTAGATTTCTAGTACATCAGTCTGTATTTGGCACATTTTCTTTGTGTGTCAGGTGAAGTATTATGACTCTGATAGCACACTGGGACAGTCCCCTTTGAAAAATGAAACCTTTCTTGGCACAGTGCTGTGCTGATAGTAAACCACTCACTGTCCTCACTGTCACACAATCTGAATATATACAAATAAAAAGATGTCCAACAAAAGACGAGTAATCAGTAAACAGTCCTGACTTTTATTTATGGATTCGGTTGTTTGTTTTGGTTTTGTTTTTTTGTTTTTAATTATAAGGTAGTCCTCTGGCTATATGTCTTTAAGTTATTAAGGGCTGCCTAATTAAATGTACCTGCTGTCCATCTGATTTGAGCATTAATTCAAATGTGTATCTTAATGATATCAACTAAACAGGGAAAAAAAAGAAAAGAAAATATATATCTTAAAATGGTTTTACAGCCCTGGTTAAAATAATTACTACCCCTGAATTTTATGTAAGGAATTTAGAATATCTTAAAACATGAATTCAAATTAACCAATTTTGTATAATTTAAGTAAAATGTCCAAGTTAAATGAACAAAATAAAAAATAAATATATAAAATTGCAGAAGAGTGACATGATACAAACACAAAATAATGCAATTATTGGCATCCTTCACTAGTATTTGGTTGCAGAGCCAAATACCAGCCCCTAATATTTTCTTGTGGCCATCTAGAAGCTTCTTTCACCTGTCAGCTGCTATTTTCTGCCACTCTTCCATTGTTATGTACTCAGAGTCTTTTAATTGTGATTCTTAAAAGAAGCAAGTTCTTTTTCTTCGGTGGTTCTTTTTTCTTTTTTCAATGGGAGATTTCCGCTCTCTCCAGTATGATAGTCTAAAACAATCTAAACACTGTTATTTTTCATCCATTCTTCTGTGTGATTTGTGCACTGGGTCATTGTCCTGCTGAATGATCCTCAAACCAATTTGTCTGACACATCTGGGTCTAAAATACCTTGGTAATCTTCTTATGTCATCATTCCTTTGATACATTCAGTGTCTCCAGTACCAGAGGCAGCAAAGCAGCCCCACAGCCTGATAGAATCTCCACCATGTTTTTTTCATGTGGGTAGGGGGCATTTTCCTTAGGTGCTTCATTCTGTCGCCTGAAAACAAAACTGATGAGCTGCATTCCAAATAAGTATTATTTCAGTTCGTCTGCCCATAGAACATTACCCAGAAAGATCGGGACTTATCCACCAAAGTTTTGAAAGCATTAGTCGAGCCTTTTTTTTGCCTTTCTCTCAAGAGTGATGTCCGCTTGGGCCTTTGACAGTGGATTTCTACTCAGTTTAGTGTGCGGCATATCGTATGGGGTGAACCCCTTGCTCCAGATTGCTTAAGGTCAGCCTCAACCTCTGTAGATGTCTTGTGTGATGTTTTTTCCACAATCCACATCAACCTTCATAGACCTCTCTCAATTGAGTTTCTCCTTAGTGCCACATCCTGGAAGCGTCCTGACAGTTTTATGACTGTGAAACTTGATAACATTACAAACTGTTGAAAGAGGGATTTCGAGATCTTAATGACTGCCTTGTAGCCTTTCGAGTCGTAATGTTTTTTTGACAATAGCATTTCTGATGCTCTTATACATCGCTCTTGTTTTATCACCATTGTAAAAAAGCAACTGGGAAAAATCTGGCTCTTTATATTCACTTGCTGATTCAGATCATGCAAACACTGAAAATTAAGCACAGATGAAGTTTTTTTTTGGGGTACTAATTCAATTAGATCAAAAGTGTACCAATAATTGTGTCATATTTTGATTATACAGAAGCGGTTAATTTGCATTTATTTCTGAAGATATGGTAAATTCTGTTCTCGAAATTCATTGCTGGTAATTTCAACCAGGAATAGCTGGTTGACCACAGAAGTTAGTGAACCGGACTGTAGATTTGATTAAAGATATTAAAACATTTTAAGATAATTAAAATGTCACCTTTTGTTTGCAGCAAATGAACAAATGTTTAATGGTCCTAATAGACACTGGTGATATTGTTTTGGCAGACCCATTATATTAGCTGTATTGATGTCATCCAGTAATACACAGGCCTCATGATCAATGCACTATTGCAACTCTCCAAACACATTCTGGAGAGGGAAATTAACTAATTTGGTCAACTAGTCATCGTGCCTTGAGGATATCTCGAATTCTTATAATTAATTTTATTTATTCACTCTCCTTTTGGAAACATTTCTAGGACAACCACAACATAGAGTATGGGGGCTGAACACTGCGTTAATACAATTGAGTGAGAACGGCAGAAAAGTTCATGTTTTTTTGGTTTTTGATATTCACGTTGATTCATAGTGGAGTTGCAGGTGATTATTGTTGACACTGGGACCAATAACATCGTTGCTAAATCTTTAGTTATACTGCAATATCTGTATAGTAAATTATTCTCATGAATAATAGTTCAGAATGTTAGCTATGTCAGCTACAATATTCAGTTGTGCCTTTATTATTTTACAAAAACAAAATGGATTAATCTAAAATGACTTCCCCTGGGCAACTGGTAGAGCACAGTTCTCTCTTTAAGGCTGCTGCTCTCGCCTCCTTGGTGGTGCAAAATCATGATTAATGAGAATTAGCATATTGATGTGTCACCTTAAAACTCTGTTATGCCCATCAGAGATCATAGACCAACTGACGCTAGAAAGCAGACAATATGCAGAAACATTGGAAATGTAGCCCATCATCACCTAACAGGAGAGTTTCAAGACCTCAGCTGATAACCATATTCAGCATGCTTGCCTTAATACCAAAAACTGGAAACACATCTCCAAAATGTATTGGAACTGGATGGCCCACAAAAGGCACTCTGGCAACTGATACTACGTCCCACAGAATACCTAAAGGTACACAGCCTATTTCCAGACCAAAAAAATGCATGGACTCAAGAAAAGCAAATTTCAGTGACCGCTTGATTATCAGAGGAAAACAAGCTGGTCCACTGTTCCAGAGCCAAGGATCCTGCAAGTCAAAAGGCAGAGATCAGTGCAATACTTACTGGGCAAATGTTAGGGATGGAACAGATTTCGTGGTTGTGGACCTCGTCAACGGAAAACTTGCCCTTAGAATATGTAATCCCATGTTTGGGAAAGGTGCCTGATTTGGTGCGTGAAGTTGAGAGGTACCAACAAGATGCAGTTGGGCTCACCTCTATACTCAGCTTTGGCTCTGGAACCAAACTCCTTGATAGATGATGGACTCCTACTCAGGAATTGTCCATGGTGAGACGTGCCAATCAGCTGTGGGACTACTGACAAATCACCAGCTGGCTGCTGCATAGTTGGACTTTCTCCCGGTGGATGAGAGGTTCACCATCATGTGGCTGCGTAGTGCAGAGAGAAAAACTATTACTGTTGTTTGCGCATATGCGCTCAATTTTGGTTGCTAGGCTACTAGGGCTGGTAAGATGTCACGCACCTCGAATCACATAACTAAAAAAATAACTATTTGCCTGAGCTTAATAATGGGTAGCTGAACACAGTGCAACATAAGCTAAATGGTATGTCTATTTAATTAGGCGTGCATATTAATTTTGAATGCTGACGGAGCCCGACTGCAAGTTAGAGAAGGAAACAAAATCTATGTGAGCGTCAAATGAGTATCAAATCCATTTTGCAATTCTGGAGTCCTGCTTGATTTTGGGACACGTTTAAATTGTAAATTAGGATGAATCGTATCACAGTTAATCAGAACACTCTGGCTGATTGGACCCATTATCTATGTGGCTTGTTCTCTCTGGGTTGTATATTTCATTCTGACATTATCTCATAGTAAAAACCGTTGTGAGGATAATCTCCATAGCATCGGCGTTTCAGACAGGTCTGTAAAGACTTGCCTTTTATGAGAGGGATCCTCATTCACAACCAATACTCCTCGAATGTCATGCCCAATTAAAACAACACTTGTTTTCAGAAAAGACTCTGCATTACGCCATAGGGTAGGATATTAACCAATAGCTTAACTACGGTTGCACTCTCCATACTCTACCATGAACAGGAAGCATCAAAATGGATATTGAAAGATGTTTTGACAGGACGCCGTTGTTTGTTTTCTTTTTGAATCTGGTAGTCGTTGTTTCTTTTATCCACGACCATTCCACAACTCTAACTGTGTTTATTATAGTAACCATGACAATGAGAGTCCTCTAGCCTTAAAGAAATGCTTATATTAACCAAAAATAATATTTTTTCCTGAAACTAATCAAGCAGTGTCCACGCCTTTCCAAATTGTGATAGGTCAATTATCTTAACTGCATGTTTATTATTGTAACCATGATGACCACGGTCTGGTACACCTGCTTCCATAGGGGTGCTCTGTCAGGAGACACTCCTATAGTTGTATCGAAGGATGGAGACAAATTACCTACAGTATATGATTGTTTAGGTTGGAGGCAATGTGGGAATAACCATTTACATACATGTACTTTTTAATTGTAAATATACATAGCATGATTAGTATGTGCTATGAAGTATATATGGTTGTTTTTAGACCCTTAACCTCCAAAATGTTCAGAGAAAGTTCATTCTCTTTGTTTGTCTCCTATGTATTATTCTTCTTCTCTTGATTTGGCAACTCAATTTTTCTGAATTAGACAGGCAACACATGGCATTGTGTGCATCAGTTCTTTCTGCCAGGCACTCAAAGCACTGACAAATGTGTCCTTAATTGAGAGGAAAGCAGAGCATTGGGAAGGTGAGGCAGACAAAAATAATGGGTTTCCTCAGCTGTGAGGTGCATTTTAACTGGCTCTCCATCTGAATGGAGGGAATAGTGAGTTGAAGAAGAAAAAACGAATCAATTCGAAGATGCCCAGTCCAGAGGGCGAAAAACTGGAGAAAAATGCTAAAGGAAACTCTCAGTAAGGATATTGGAAAGTTCTTTAACATCTTCTGCAACATATTAAATTATGATGCAGTGTCCGGAAAGAATTCAGCAAAGTTTGCCTCTCACTTTTTAATTAACAGGAGCCTGAAAACTGATGTGTATAGGTGTATGGAAGAGTGAAGCAATCCATCTTTCTACAAAATTGTTTAAACTATATGTATTGTTACCAAAATCAACACAGACTGGAATCCTCATAGTGTTTCTTTTCCAAATCATTAGCTAATCAAGATAATCTCTTTTGGCACTGCAACTCTGTTGCTTGACCCAGAAGCACATTGGTTGCATCTAAACAGTGACTAATGTACTTGTTATTAATCTCCCTCTCTGCCTCTTGCTTTCCAGATGATGAATGACCAGGCTGCGTTGCCCAAAGTTAGAGCGCTGCTCCAGCATGATTACAGATCCTGTTATTGGTCTGCCCCTACACTTGATTAATGCTCTTGTTCCTGCTCCCCACAAATATGCTGACTCTCATCAAGCACTTTTGTCATTGAATAGAGTGCATTTTCTTTAAGCTTCTTGTAATCACTGAGGAAAAATCTAGGGGCGAAAAAAGTGCTAAACCTAAGTGATAAAATAGAGATTGATACATCAATTCTTTGGTTTGAGTGTCGAGTTATAAAACATTTTGGACACAGATTTGAAGTAAAGGGAAGTGGATTTATGTACTTAAATTTTTCCTAGTGTCAACCTCTTGCAGTTGCACTAGATCATTGGCAATGGCACATTTTGATGGTTCACTTGATAGTGGTGAGCAAGGTCATTAATCGCCAGTGTGAGGTGTCACCAGTTACGCTGGGTTATTAACAGTTCCCTATCGACAATAATTCCAGTCTTAGAACACAGTTTAGCATGCCTGAGTCATTGTGTATTATGATATTCACAAGATGTTTGCTGACACATTGGCTTTGGTTCAACAATAACCAGTAGAAATGCAAGGGTAATATTAGATAAGATTAAATTTTAATCACAGCTGGTGGGTCGCTGAGTCAGAGAACTCCAAATAAAAAATACTTAATTTCTGTTAATTCTTTCAAATAGTACCAAGTCCAAGGTTAGGTTAAAATTTGTGCATTATAATAATGGCTTGGAGGTACAGCATATACAACAGGTCCTTATTTCCAGCACTACCAAAACAACAAAAGGCTCAGCCTCACTTCCAACACTGACACTGTTATTGATTGTTAACCAGACAAAACAATTAGCACAGCAAAACAGTGCAGCATATATTATGCTTTGCATTCTGTACAGGCTTCCACTCTTAAATGAAAACCATATGCAGTGTGTGACTGCTTACTTTGTACAAACTATACCGTTGAGGCAAGTCTTTATGGAGGCTAATTCAAACAATTCAGGTCATTTATGAAAATTTGCTGACTTTATGACCTTGCATTAAATTCTTAAGGAAATGCACGGAGGCCTATAAACTGATTTATGATTATGATTAATGAATGAGGTGTCATTTTGAATATTGAATATACAGAAAGTCTCATTTCTTGAAATAATCCCTTTTATGTGATCAATAATGAGCCTGGACCCAGAGCTGAATACTACACAAACAGAAGCTCTGCTTTTATTATTATGACCCATTTGATCCTTTCTTTAACATTTCTTGTATTTTAATATGCCTTACATCATAGTATGGGAATTCACTAGAAGGAACCTTTGTCTACCACATCTGCCTTTAAATGTCAGGGACTTTGCAGCTTAAGTAATTTGAGGTTTAAATAATGAAGGGAACACATTTTTGAGATATAACTTGACAGCTTTCTAATCAGTTGTGCATTGAACAACTGCATTACAACCACTCTTTTGTAAATAACTGAACAAGCTATTTTTCGTAACCTTTGAGTCAAGTGGGTTAATACTTTATGTCAAGAGGATGTTACCAAGAAGGTATGGACTCAGACTAAAATCCGGGAGGCACTTTGTCCTATTTCACATAAGCCTTGACCTTTATTAAACTCTGCACACTCACCCCTGTGGAGCAGGACACTGAAATTTGCATGCACTGTTTAAGCAAGTCAGAATGAAAACACTAAATGTTCCCACAACAGGCTGTATTTTAAATGTTGGAGCCTTGAAAATGGAAGAACAACATGAATAACTGTGATCAGGTTGGCCTTGCCTCTGTTTACCTGAGGCAGCACTGCCCCAACCCTGCCTAATTTCCAATCAAAACAAATATTGAACTCTTTATATGATTGTTGGATTTGTTAGCTGCAGAAAAACGTGAAAAGAGAAGTGGAAATTCGAGTAGAGAATAGTTCTAATTGAAAGCACCTGAAAGCAAGGTCTGTGGAGCTGTCTCAACACAAACCACAAGCAAATTTTCAAAGCTTTGAATGCCTCAAAAAGTGAAATTCCATTTAACTCCAGTGAGCAAATACAATTACACTTATCAGCATGGCTACAAGAATGTGGGAAATAAGGATTAGTGTGTGATGCTGGTGGACTGTTGCTGGTGGACTGTTGTAAATGCCTTTTTTTTCTTTTAGTAAATGCCAGGTACCCAATAATGGAATAAATCTAAACATGCTTAGTGTGTCATTTTTAAACCAGCTTACCTGAAGGGATTATTGAAGAACCCTAATCATGTGAGTTTGCGTGATGTAGATATCAAGAGACGAAAATTAAAAGCTGAGCTTGATTAAGATGAAACTTACCTTGAAACTCATAGAATAACATTCACTGGACTTTTTTCAGTGAGCTGAGGGTCAGAAATGAAACGGATGCATCCTGTTAAAGGCCACAGCTAGATTTCATTTCATCACCTACATCAACATGTCTATCATGACTGGCTGACTGCATCAATGCCTGCATAAACACTTTGCGAAAGTGCATCAGACAGATCATCCCACGGGACAGTGTTCCACAAAAATGCTTTGGATAATGAGTCGTCTGCATTATTCATGACAATCTGACAGATCCTTCTATGTTACAGGAACTAATCATTAACCAAATACAGAACATTAACATATTACTCTAACTGAAGTGGGCTTTTAATCAGTCACAAGATATTCCCGCCTTCATGTTTTAAAAACTCTGGTTAATCCTTCAACAGAATTTCCGCAGTAGCAGAGAAGAATAGATGCCTTTCTTTATATATAATAGTTAATAAAGTATAATTTCACTTGAAGTTGAAAATACTTAGTAAAATATACCAAATGGCCATCTCTAGATGAGAATCGTACATTGCGGCCAAACAAGTGCATTCGTAGTGCTTTTTCTAATTTCAGGAAGTGATAACAGTGGGCATGCTTGCCATTTTCATGAAGGTAAATCCTTCTACTGGTGAACTACGCTAAGTTTTTGCTCTATGTTGAAATGCTCAGTTCGAACCTGCAGTTGTGGTGTTACCCAGCAAGATCTTTTCATCACGTAGTAACGGTGGCAAGAAAAATAAAATGCAAAAAGGAAGAAAACACTTTGGAATAATTCCTTTACCTCCTAGCTAATTCGAGAGATCTTAATCTTTCCTGATATCAGTCATAATTATTCTGAGCCTAATCACACCAACTTGTATCAGAAATATGGCTGTGAACTGTTGTTGCTCTAAACCATGTTCTCACTTTTTAGCTCACTATCACTGATCACAACCCCTAAATAAATGAAACAAGTTTGCTAATTAATCAAAGGGTGTGTTATAATCCAATTTACATCAAAATAAGCAGATGCTTACAATTACCATGGGAGTTCTGTGCTCCTGAGGCAATTTCATAAAGCCTGGGAAATATTTGAATTTTTGCGCTGGTCGACAAAATTTGCAACAATTTATAAGATGTACATTAGCAATTAAAATTCATTACTCAGTGATCCGATTCAGGCTTTCTGATTTACAAATTATTTTATTAAAGATTTGGCATCATCCAAGAGAACTGAGGCAGGTAAATCGAACCAATACGTTTTAATACATTATCAGCACAGTGGCTGCCTGTCCTAGTTTTACCGCATTAAAGCAGTTCAAGACATGCCGGGGCGAGATACTGAGATGTCGGACAATGACTGTTTGCATTATTATTTTAGCATCAACCTCATCAGCATTCCTTCTGCTATGACTGTCCTCTCCTCGGTCAGTCCAGGTGCTGACACTTGCTCTGTCATATGGACTGGCCCAGTCATCATTCAGCAGGTGCTTGCCAAGGTAGCGTATCAGAGTGGCGATTCCAACCCAGAGAGTAAAATGAAACTTCTGGCCCAACATACAGCTGGGTCCTCGGCCAAAGCCTCGCCCACATACTTCCACCATTCAGTTCCGTATGTAGGCCGAGAAACTGAGATATATTGAGTCAGAGGAAACACCAATAAGTGGCCCGAGTATTTGCCAGAATAATTTTTGCCACTCGGAAGGCATTAATCCCCAATTTGAGTCACCGAGCTGTCTTGTTGAATGTGTGAAGCTTGAGTTAAGTTACATCATTGAAAAAGTAACAAAAACCAAAATAATAATCAAATTAATGATTCACATTCACACCAAAAGGAATAAAAACAAAATAAAATGAATTACAACAGGGATTTGTTTCAGACCTCTGACTTTTTGTTATTTCACCCGTGCACCTCTCCCAAAAGTGTGATGAGTCCTACTTTAGAATATTGTTTCTGTTGGCAAAACAAACCATGGAAGAGTGAACCATATTAAATAGCTGCTTGGCCAGAAGAAGAGTTTTCATCGCAGGGACAATCTATATTCCCTCTGTCATCTTTGTTTATGATTTGCAAACTCGAAACCTTCTTGTTTTGGGTTTAATTGAAGTTTTACTTTGGAATCTGAAAATGAGATGTCCATTTCCTTTCGATTCCAAATGGATATACCAACCAACTTCCAAAATAAACACTGCCATGGAAAGGACACTGATAAGAAATAAAGTGTATTTAGTGGTGGCTTTCTGTGAGAAAGTGGTACAAAAGACAAAAGTGACATGATATGCAGTATTTCTTGGAAAATCATCTTTGAGTAAATGCATCACTGTTTATAGTATTAACCATCAAATGTAATTGAACGGCGTAACATTTTTGTCTCTATACTGCACATTTAGATAAGTGCAAAATCCTTATTTCAAGATTTTTTTCAGTATAAGTTGCAGAAAAGTGCTGGTAGAATAATCAGATTTGTGTCTCTCTTTTTTTTAACTTGAGTCTCAGTTTCTGTTAATGTTAATGTTAATATTGGGACTAAAGTTGAGAATGTCAGTACTTGTCCTTCTAAATACATTTTGCTTGAATCGTGTGGTGCACAAAATGCTTGTAATGAAATTTCAGTGTGAATGAAAATATGTTTTTTTACACAAACAATTCTAGGAAGGACCCCTACTGCTTCCAGATGTAGTTGCCAGAATGTACACTTTGTACATGCGGTACCACTCAGGTACCACATTTAAAAGGCGGTGTGAACTAATTTTGTGTGGTGACAAGGTAAAATAATGTGCTGCATTGATTCACGGGCACAAACTGTACTTCTGCATCACATTAGTCTAGCATTTTTTTATGCAGCAATGGCAGACATTTGGTTTTTAAATTAAATATCACTTCCCACACTGATGTCAGTTAGATTGTATACATAGATGTTTGTTTTAATCTGCCACTGATGCCCTGACATGTGCACTAATGTGTGCCAGTGCCTACCGACAGGCTGGATGAAAAAACAAAGTTTTCTGTTTTATATTGTTATATAAGTTTTATATTGCCAATATGTTGTTATTGGACTGTAGGACTGCCAGATCCATAACCTTGTTAAAGCTACTTTCCTGTTTGGATTTGATTTTCAGATCCTTATATTCACAGTCACAGTTTTTTCATTTTTTTGTTTTTTTTCCACCAGCCTTTAAATTGGAGACCTCATGAAGATTTAATGACCTGATTAAATGCTAAATGGTAATTTTCTTTATTTCATTTGAACTATCTTACATTATCTTAATATTTTTGAGCAAAGTAAGCCTAGCACTTATTTCATATTTCATGTTAGTGATAATTTTTTTAGTAACAAGCTGAACTCTTTTTTCTGCTTGTACTTACAATATGCTTATCTTTAATGCTTACCTGTGCATTTAATGTCAGATAAACCAAATTACAGTTGCCTTCAGCAAGAAGCGCACAGTTATATAGTGACTGCAGTGACTTAAAAAGATATAAACAATGGTAAGAAGGCAGTCAAGAGAGCAATAATAATGATGTGACAATCCTCTATGCCTGTTATATAGTTATATAGAAATGTCTTATGTAATGGGATTCTCTCAGAATGGCAGAATAAACACTACTGTTAGTGTCATGGATACAGTTCAGAATGAAGTTAAGACCTATTTTATTTGGGCTTATACACTCCACTACAGAAAATATTTCTGTCACTCAAGCTGTCGAGCCAGACTTTACTATTCCATAAACACTGACACTTCCTGTATTTGTTGAGACCTTCCAAAAATGAATAGCAAATGTATTATGGGACTATAAGTTATTATGGACCGGACAGAAAAGACACAGTTTCTCTTGCAACAGCAGAGGCGACATCTGAGCTGAGTCAGACTGACCTGACCTCCCCTGGATCTTCAGTAACCAACACGTCTGTCTTACAGCTGGCGATGGGGTTGATGGACAGTTCCACTGGTGGCACCACAAAGCTCTTGCTGACTGGCAGCCACAACCCTTGGCCCAGACTGTAGAATGATCTGTGTTGGCACAACCACAATACTTAATGTCAATCAAAATCCTGTTGAATTATCACTTTGTGTTCTTACATACAGGCACATATTGTAAATATATACCAACATAAGCATGCAAAGATGGTATTGAAGGAATGAGGACACTAAAAAATCTAGGCTTGAAATGGGTGGTGAGGGCCAGAAAGAAAGATAATAAGATTTATTGCTGGCACATTGTCCATTTTTTATATTGAGTGTAATTCATACAGTATAATGGAAAGTATTATTATTGCATTCATTCTTTGAATGCTGAGAAATGGAAAACTATCCTGATAAGACCTTCAAGGGTTTTATATGACATATAGTGGGATACAGTCAGATTGGTGTCTGGAACATTCTGGGTCTTCTTCTTGTATTCTACAAAAATTTCTTGCAATTTTATATATTTCATGATATTCAAGATTAAACCGAATGTATATAAATAGGTTTTTGAATCATAAAATTTGCATTTATCACTGGGCATGTTATTTAAAAAAAATTAAAAATATGTTTTTACGATACTAATTTTTAGAAAATGCTTTCTTAGATTCACCAAGTCAAGGAAAGCTGTTCAGCCTAAATTATTGGCTAATTTCATTTATATTCACATGTGCTGCATCTATGGCACAGTATGAAACTGGATTCGATTTGGAGAAATACATTAGAAGCAGCTGTGTAGCCATGAATTTTTTGACTACCTAAAAAAAAAGGAAACCTTTTCTTCTCTTAAAATGTGCTGTGTAGAACAGTGCCTCGACTTGTGTGTGACGTGTTCATGACCATCGTTAAAGAATCGGTTTTGATAGATATGTTTCCCTCGGGTGAAGATTAACATCTTCAGAGGACAGCCTGCAGGGTGCCTAGAATTGCTGCTTTGGGAAAAACAACACCTGGTAAGAGCATGGCAGCATTTTGTATCATGTTCTTTTAATGTATCTGAGCAGGTGGATGACAGGACCACAAATTTCTAGAAACCAATCTTGAACCACTTTGCCTGTGAAGCTTTGAATCACATCTAATCAAAAGCTCTCATTTTATTCCCTCATAAAACATATATACACACACATATATATATACATACATACATACACACACACACACACACACATACACATACACATACATACCTACACACACATACCATGGCAGTGTATATATATATGTATATATGTATATGTATGTATATATTCTTAAATGTATATATTTAAGAATATATACATACATATACATATATACATATATATATATATATATACATATATACATATACACATATATATATATGTGTATATATATGTGTATATATATGAACATATATATACACACACATATGTACATATGTACATACATATATATGTACATATGTACATATATACATATATACATGCACATATATATACATACACACATATATACATACACACATATATAAATACACACACATATATATATACATATATATACACGTATAACATATAGATATATACATATATCATTAGTGGAACACTCTGTACTGCTCAACCATAAATATGTTTTGTTCACATTTAAAAAATAAAATCTAATCCAGTCTTCTTGTAGCCCAATTGCTTTCTGTTCTTTTCCCAGCAGCAAAACAAAACAAAACCGAGAGGCAGCCCTGGTGTCCCACAAAGCTCCCCATCTGTGAAACCAATCCCTGTTACGATTAAGCTCCTATTTTCACTGCCACAGGACTGACACTAACACTGTCCAGTTGAGGAGCAATGCAGTCTTTTCCCCAACCCTCCCCTACATAGGACTGATTTAAAAAGTCCCTCCAAAGGGAACCTGCTTGGTTGCTGTATCATTACTCACTCTTGACTGAGAGTGAGTAATGAGCATTTCAACCACGCAGCAGATTTGTTATCCTCCTTAGTTTGTGTAGATGACAGCATTTGAGAACCTTCTATGACGCTGTGTTTTTAACTGGCAGCGGATAGCTGAAAGATGCAGTGTGTTTTGGTGCAGAACAAAGATTGTGGATTTGTGCCTCATTTCTTAGGCTTGTGCTGAGAAGCTAACTCGGAAAGATCAGCTAGAAGAGGTGCCGGATTACTGTGCCAATTAACTCTTCCTGCCTACATACCAAAGGGGTAGTGAGCATGAGAACTAAATAGAACTGAATGAAGAAATGGACACAAC
This sequence comes from Istiophorus platypterus, assembly GCA_016859345.1. Taxonomy (NCBI): domain Eukaryota; kingdom Metazoa; phylum Chordata; class Actinopteri; order Istiophoriformes; family Istiophoridae; genus Istiophorus; species Istiophorus platypterus. The sequence continues at coordinate 9,557,998 of CM029128.1, read as the reverse complement.
TTTTTGAAGGTGATAGATAAAACTGTTACTTGCACTGTATATGTTAGTACTGTATGATGATTCTTTATCATCATAATAATTCGTATAAATTAGTGGGAGAAGATTTAGTCAGTTAAAGTGCTGCTTTTATTGCTATTTATTTTTTGTTGTTATTTTTCTGGCCAAAGCAGGGGACAAAGTCTGTGATAACTAACAGGTAGACTGAATCCATCATGGCACATAAAAACACTAAATTGCAGTTTTTAGCCTGGCAATATGTTTTGTATTTCTATACATAAAACTCTCTACATAAGCTTATACTTATCATCAGCATGATTGAGTATTTTGTTTACAGAAAAAAGCCTCTGCCTTAAATGTGGCACTAGGGCAGGTTTATCTGCCCTATTTAAATGAAAACAAGAAAAACTCCAGGAAAGGTACAACAATAACATAAGGTACAATTTTTGAAACAACATTAGAAATAGGGCGGTATATTATGAAACCTTTTGAAAACAACAGCTGGGTGACACTGAATGGGTCCTTTGAGCCTTGCACTTCTTGAAAAATGTCAGACACAATGACCCCATCACGAATGAGAAGCAGAACACAAATGGCAGTAAAAGCATTTGAAAGGAGTCCATCCAGGACTGCCCTTTGGGCTATTTCTCCACACAAGAGCCTATGGGTGAGACCTCACTCCAGCATGAGGCGTATGTGTGTGTTCATCCAACTGTGTCTGTGTGTATCTGCAGGATACTCATCTGTATGCCCCGTCACACAAATACACATGGACACAAACACATGCCAAGAACACATCATTCTGTCGTGAGTCCACAGAGTCACAGATGGCCAGCAGAAATCATGCACTCGGGAGTTGCAGAAGAGAGGGACTCACCTGAAGATCCTCTCCGGGGCCTGCTCTCCTGTAACTAGATCATAGCCTTTCTCCAAGGTAGCATATGGCCAAGGACTTGACAGAGGGAACAGAGAGAGGGAACAACAAACTTAAAAAGAAAAATATAAAAAATATAAAGTAAGTATCATATTCATGAGACTGAATTATGTTTATGTAATCTGAGTAAAAATCTGGAGCACAGGATGATCTTGAAAATATTTCATGCAGAAACCAGAACGATGTGGCACTTGAAATGCTTTATGCAGTGCATACAACAGAATAAACTAAAATGAAAAAACAAAGTTGAAACCGACACTGGGTCAAAGGTTTTATTTTTTAGACTGATAAAATGACCCTCTATGAGCTGCTGCTCCGAGAAAACTGTGAATAGAAATTTGATCTGTAACTGGACTGAATCCAGCCAGCACATGACAGGTGGAGCTGAATAACAATGTGACCTTTTTAATCACCCAATCATTGGGCAAGCCAGTAAACTGTCAAATGAAGTCAGAGTCAGAAAGAGGGCTGATTTCACTTACTTACCCTATCAAGTCAATTTCCACTACTTGTTTGTTTTCGTGATGTACTCAAGTTATCTGTCTCTTTCTCTCCTGCTCTTTCACTCTCCGAACTCCCTTGCTGTTTTGTGTCATTATGCACTGTAACTACCCTTCTACCTTCTCCTCCTATTTGTATTTCTGATTCCCTCTTCAAAGTCTACTTCCTCAAGTTAAAAGACCATACAAGGACATTTGCATTTTTTAGCTCATTAGCTACAAACTGCTTATGCATTACACTACTGGTGACCAAATTTCTAAGCATAAAATGAGTTATTAGATTTACCTGGGTTACCATTCTTTTTAATGCTCTGAAAATCAACATGCAAGGACTTGATACTTGTTCCAGATAGCGAATTCATCACAGCAAACAGCTCACCTTTGTTTTATGCAATGTTAATATCGTGTGCTAATGCACACAACGATGTACAGCTGAGGTTTTAGAAATGAGTGGAAAGAGCAGGGAGTACTTACCCTTCGTTACGACCCCAGTCGCTGCGAACGCAGAGGTGTTTATGGACAGGATCAGGGGAATAGCCCTCAAGACAGCTGCATTCTCCTGTGACAGAGAGAACAAGAAGGGCACAGTGGCAGATATTTATTTAACCTTAGTAGCTAAATAAATTGCCATATATGTGACCCTGGCATGCACCATTGATTAGAGATGCTTAGACATAAGCAGTTGCCGTGATGTCTAATTTTATGGTGAACAAAACTAGGATATTTTGTGAAATATTCTTCCCAACAGTAGCAGTGATTCTCTTAGACTGTCCATCATCAAGCCATAAAGATGAAGCTGCATGTTTCAACTACTAATTTTCCCCAAGGATACCAAAGGACACAAGCTTTATTTGTTAAGGACCTGTTAAATATATGATTTAAACATTACAACAGAATCCATGTTTTTACTATTAATGCAATGGCATAACAGCATTTTCTTATTTGCTTACACACAGGCACAAGCTGGAATCAGTGGAATACTCTGTTGTCTATAATCTGACTAAAAGTGACTGGGTTTCTTTTTGCTCACTGTATTACCGCATGTGTCCATCATCCTTACAGAAGTATTTTTGTCCTTGGGAGATTTGTGTCTTAGTACAAGATCGCAGCTCTGTTTTTCTCGGTTGGCTGGACAGCTCCCACTGCAGAACGAGCCACAGACATTCAGATGATAGCACAGCAGCTTTGTTTTGGTACAGGAAGCTGCCAATCGTGCAGCACGAGTCATATTTTACTTTCCTGGCTGCAGGGGCTGCTTCCTCACCAGCTAGCAGCATTTTCTGCAATGTAATGTGCTTCTCAATGGACAGCTTAATCATTATACATTCCTGAACTTATTGTAAACACTGTCTAGTAAGTAGTAAAATGTGTATTATCATTATTTTTTTTTCTTGTGGCATTTTTTTTTCTTCTTTTGATATGGAGATTTAAGCGAAACACTTATCCACTAAACCAACAGAAGGACATTTTAAAAGTATGGTGCCTTGCTTCAAATCTCTTTCCCTCTCTGACAAAATACAGTATTTTCCACAGTAATTCTAATTTATATAATCACAAATAAATGGAAAAAGAGAACTCTCACCCTAGCTGCTCTGTACACATAATATTTGGATGCCCTGTGCTATTAAATTAATACTACTAAAATAATATTTAATTGCGGGTTATTTTATGAGGGTCAATTCTATCAGTTTCATAAAGACAAAATTGCTTTATAGTGTCATGTGTGGAGGTCACTGCATGTGTAATACCTTTTAAGTGGACGGAATCATTTGTGAAATATTAAGTCACCAATCCCTTTACCAACCTTTCTATTAGCACTGTTCCCAAAATAAATGCTACTTACTGCCTTTTGTTGACCTATGGAGGCATAAAACGGGAAAAAAAGTGTAATGGCCACCCAGGCAACACCATTCAGATTTTATCACCTAGTGTTTAATAATTTACTGGTTGGCTTTACAGGGTTAAGACTCACTCATGGAGGGATCCACAACTAGGATTTAGCCAAACAGAAGCAACAAAAATGTTTTTATTTGCTTGTGGCTATTTCATGTGACCTTACTAAGAGTGGAGCAAGAGCTCATAAAATGCTCCCATTAAAATGTGGATGCAAGTAAACATCAACAAATTTCAAATTGCCATCTCAAATAAAAGATGAATGAAGGGGACAGAGATCATAGGATTGTAGGAGATTCTAGGACTATATCAGGAATTGTCAGTATTTTATTAAAGATCTTCTGTTTCATTCTGTCTATAACAGCATATTTCCTGAAAATTTGAAACAAATATCAAATCTAATAGCACTGACAGTAACACGTGCCATGAGTCTCTTTGTTTCAATAAGTCTTCCAAGTTAAACCTCAGCATATGCCAGTTGTAACTGGCCTTCAGAATGACACATATAAACCATTTCTGATGTGGCGCACCTATCAGCGAGACAGTATCATTTGTCAGCCCCTTCCAAAGCTGTTTCAAATCACCATTTCAGTTAAAAGTTACTTTTCTTTAAAATTTGAGGCCCTTCATCATCATGGTTACAATAATAATAACTTGGTCAAGGCTAGGGAACAACCGCAATCTTGGTTAAAGGAAACCAATGTTGACCGACCATTGGAACCAGGACACGGATAACAGCCTCCCATATTAAAATCCTTCCAATAACACTTTGTTGGTCCATCCATCCACCCTGACCGCATTCCTCTGCTGCCTTTTTGTGATTTATAACTTCACACTATTTCCTCCTTCACTCGTGAGGGAAGAGTGTCATGATTACTGCTGGCGCTTAGAGGGCTTTGTCACTTGAACATGAACACATCATTTGAACACGTCAGGTTTGGGGTATTTTCTTCACGTTGCAAACATGCACAGGCTCACGTACATAGCACACCCATCAGCCACAACAATAACACCAGGAACTGGTTTTTAATGTTGTGGCTGATCTCAGACACCTTCATTTCCAACTGCTATTCTTTCCATACACATTTAACCTAGTTATATTTAAATCTTCCTGACTTCCAGAGGCAGTGCTTAATAAAATCCATTTTGCACATGTGCAGTTAATCACATGTTACCACTTACATGATAGAGAAGCAGGGAAGAAATCTAAATAACCTTTTCTCTCTCTCTCTCTCTCTCTCTCTCTCCCTTTCCTTTCCCATTTTTGTCTGCCAGGGGCTGGAATTGGCATTTTCATTAGTAGTCGGTTAGTGGTTATACTAACAAAGGTGCCCTGACATGAGATTTATTTTCTTACATATTCTAGGGGAAAGATTTACATAGCAAACTCGGATATGCTGGTAAAATGCCTGACTGTGCCTCTGATTAATTGTAGAGGCGAGATAGGAGCCAGCTGAATCCAGAAGGACCACTGAAAGCACTGTGCCTGCCCCTGATAGAGGTTATATTTAGCTTGTGTTTGGATCAAGAAGAAATATCTAATGGAACAGGACCAACATAACTTTTTTGGGGGGAATTTATCATTAAATTACCAGTCCAAGAAAAATTGAATTTGAGGCAACTGGACTTGGTTGTTTCACCTCCCCTTAGAATATTCCATAGAACTGCCAGTGTCATTTTGCTGAATAAACTACTAGCAAAGCAAGTCTGGATCAAGTGCCAGTGTAAGACCTGAATGTCATACATGGTTTCTATCATGTAATGCGTCCCCTTGATGCCCCATACAACTATTCGTTGGACATATTACTGGATGTCAGCATAAAGCAAAATAAGTTAATGACTTTGTGTCACTAACATTAAACAGTATATTATAATGTGATGATACCCTAACCCTAGATTATTTTATATATGAGCAGATGACTCCCAACTGTTTCACATTCAAAAAATGTCTGTACCTACACAGTTAAGGTTACTTCAATAACTGTGTGCATCAAACATCATTTTAGATTAACTTATCCCCCATGGCCTGAGCCTGGCCCAAGCAACATCTTCCCTTCTAGGTCAAAGCTGAATCCCATAATTACTTTTACCAGCAAATCAGAGTAAAATGTATGAAAATGTTCTTCCTCATCCACATACATCATGGATATATTTGGACAGATTCAAGTCCAGGATCCGCATAGGTCCCGGAACAAAACTGGAATTTTTTCCCCACTGTCTTATGGCTTCTATTTGATTCTAAATCAGTATTCCTACTGCAACTGAAATTTGGCTGATCTCGTTTGGCTAAAATTTGATGATATATTATCATGAACAACTGAGCTGAGCCAGTTAACACCTAGGTGTGCATGAGTGATTAGTGATTCTAATAAGTGTACAGATGTCAAGTTTTGCTTTGATTTACACGTTTGTTAGAATGGATTTTTGAATGACAGATACCTGATCATGACACAAACAGTGGGAGCCATAAAATCTCTGCAGGTAGTTTTTTTGGAAAGGAAAAAGTGGAAACAGGAAGTCAGGGACCTGGAAGTTTCTGTTTTAGCTTTAGCTTTGATCACAAGCATAAAGCAGACCTGTCCCCTCTCATCTTGTCTCTTGAGGCATTCTGTGTCTCATCTAGGCCCCTGTGATGTTGCAGTGCTATCAAAAGGTCACCATGCAAAATATGAAAATGCAAAATTTTATATCCCCAATATTAATAATTCAGTGCAAAAAAATAACCTGCCCATTTTCACTGTGAGAGATGGGCTTTATCCCTAGAGTCCTATATTAGAGAAGTCGGTTAGAATGGATACTCCTTATTTAGATTGTTATCTCAATGTGTTTTACAATTACAAAGGCAAGCATACAGTGTGAGCTAAAAAAGGTCCACAAAGCAAAGCCGCCTATCAGCACTGTCAAGAGAAGTATATGTATTGTATGGCCATATGTGTGTAGGTCTGGAGGCTGCAGAAGGACACGTTTGCTGAGTCTTTTCCGTTTTTTTTTTTAGATGAGGTGTACCAGCCCAGAAGCAACGTTTGCCTGTAATCTGAAACACACCTTGCAAGTAATCAGTGGAGTCTGGCTCTTTCCTTTATGAAAATGCTTTTAAGGGAGAATCGAGCAATTAACAGGGAGAGATATTGCATATCTGGTTGATTACACACTCCACTGGATTAACTAACCTTTACACAATTTGCAAAGCATCAGTCTTGTGTTGCAGTTTCTCTGCCTTCGGTTCAGGCATATTAAAAGGAAAACTGTGGTTGGGAAGGGGAACTTAAACTGACTGTAGCCATTCTTTAGAAAGCTCAATAGCAGAAGACAGAAAATAAAAGAAAAGTGGGAAGACGGGGAGTTGTGCTGAATTAGTTAATGAAAAAAAAGGTTCTTTAAAAGATAAAGCCAGCAGTAAAACGCCACACAGGGAGGCGAGTTGTGATTGTGTGGTCATTAAAGTTGAACTTCACTGAGCTGCTAATGCATAATGGCAACACCACTCCCTTTACATTTACTGTGAGTATTTGGCAGCTGTTTTCCTGGGCCTCTAGGGAGACACCATCCATATCAGCGCGATCCATATACAATGTTATCAGTATGGACAGGTCTCTGATGTGGTGGGTCATTGATTTATTTATTTTTATAAGCAATATTTTATTTTTTGTGTGTTTTTATATCCTTTTTTAAATACCTCAGGAGTTAATTTAATGGCCCCAGCTGCATTAATTTTGCATAATCAGTTGAATTAAAAGAGAGACAATGCAGAAAATATGTTTTTCTCAAGCAGAATTGCCACTTTGCATTTTTTAGAATTTCATTACTTTATTGATTGTATTTTGGTAATACAGCGATTTTATTTCTTTTCTGCTTTTGCTGAACTTAAACAAAGTTTACAACTGAACTATGCTTAGTGAGCTCTCCTTATCACCTATGCTGCTTTAATAAATCAGTTGGTTTGAGTTTGCAGACTGCAGGTGAAAAATGAACGTATTCATATATATGTCTGCTGTTCATTGCATGGATAAAGTAGGTTAATTTAGTGATACCAAAAGTTATGGCTGTCTGATTAGAACATGTTATTGGCCTAATATAGAGGTAATCACCTTTGATTGGAAATGGCCATTTGATGACAACAATTATCCATCTGAGATCCCCCAGTCCCTCCTGTTACATTTCATCCAGGTCTCTACACAGACACACAACCTGATATTGCACATGAAGATAGTGCCATCCTGTGCAAACACTAATATTAGTCAGCCAGTAACATTTTTCACCATTATGTCACAACAGTGTCCTCATTCTCCTCCTCCCCCTCCTTTGTGCTCTATTTTACCATGTCTCTGTTCTAAATTAAGAGCAAAAAACGTATAACAGTTCAAGTGGCAATCACCTGAGACCACAAACCATCTCTTCTCTCACTTCATCCTGTACTACCAACCTCATGTTATAAATGATGAGTATCATTATAATGATTTCTAGAATCTCACTGTGGCTGCATGGGTGATTTCCGCATTTCAAGGATCATGGTGTGGGCACAGAAAAGACTTATTGTTGTCCTGATGCATGTTTGCGCTTGTTATAAAATTTCCGGGGGAGAAGCCATCCTGCCCATTGACCTTGAGCAGATTCAGCATAACTGTTTTTTCATAGGAGCGTATGTGTGTGTTGGTTTGTGCGCACATGCAAGTGCGGTGTGCAGTGATTAAAAGGATAAGGCAGGGGTACACAGTATGTTTATACCCAAGCAGTTTGACTTCCAATTAGGTGAGGCTGGAGGAGCCGGGGAGAAATAATTTCAAAAGGGGAAAACAAAGGCAGCTAAGGAGGTTCAAGGGTCTTTATGAGGTTAGTTATGATGATAGATGGAAAAGTGCTGGTAGCAATCTATTCCTCCTTAGTAGGGCGTATAACTATATAAGATAGGATGGATTGACTAATAACATAATAACTCATAATAATAAAGTGCTAAGTTGAGTAATCATGTCATTATGGATACATCACTGGTTAAAAAGTGTTTATTTTTTAAATCATAATTACCCTCTATTTAGAGGTGATGTTATTATATGTAACAGGCATTTATTAAATTATTATTTTTTCCAATTGATTTATGAGAAGTTATTCAGCAATAAGAGTAGTTAACTCATACCATTCGTTCGCCGACCTCCATTCAAGCGGTTGAGTCAATGAATGAAGGTGAAAGCAGAGAAGATTGATTATCCAGACACAGTGACATAGTGACTGGTATTCAAGAGCGACAGTAAACTTCTGTGATAGTGAAGCAGGATAGAGACACATGCTATAGATGGTTAGAGATAACTTGGTGAAGTTATACCCACATGAGCATAAAGAATAATGACCACAAAAGTATGTCTGTGGGTATGTTAGTGTTCATCAAGAAAACCAATGGATGCAATGGTTAAAATGTCTAAACGTGTAGATTTAAGGTATAATTGTGTGGAATAGAGTATGTTTGCGCATGAAATGCAGACATTTTGAAAAGATTACACAGACAGCAGAAGCAAATTGTTAACGTGTAAACGTAACGCTTTAGAGGCCCAAGTGGTACTATTAAAAAAAGAATGTTGTAGATAACAATGCACTCTGTTCACAATGGTCAGTGCCACTTTACCCTTTCACTTGTGTGAACAATGAGCAGCAGTAGGCCTTCTGTATTTCCTGACATGTATTTTTCTTTTATATAACAGCAGAACTTTAACTTACAGAAACCTACAGGGAACACCAGGACATGTCACAATGTCCTTGGCCAACTATTATTATAATGCCGCAAAATCATATACAGGGGAATTAAGAGTGCTGACAGTGCAGCAGGAGCCCCGCACCCAGGTGGAGATACAATACAAATAAATATATATATATACAAATAAATATATATATATATATATATATATATATATATATATATATATATATATATTTGTATTGTATTGTTGCAAGGTTTTTGTTGCACCTCCTGTCATCTCCAATTTTTTTTTTAAGTTGTTTAATTTTTCTAATATTATAGTCACTGGATTGTTTTTCAAGCACAGCACCACCCACACAATTGCAAGTGGCATAAATGTCTTCATATCCATTTCGAACATGTAACAAATAATGTGACGTTTGGTTTTGTGAAAACCAAAGATTTGGTTGATTATGCAACGCTGAATTTATTTTAAACTTCCCAACTTTTGAATTCTCTTGCAAATATGACAATCAGTGCAATGAATGTCACTGATTGTCATATTTGGACCTGTAGGACACAGGGTGATGAATACTGTGTGAGGCTGGAATGCACACAAAAGCATTTCTGTCTTTTGACCTTTTTTATATCGGGTTAAAATGTCCATTGCATGGAGATATGTGGCTATTCAACAGAGTCTGTAGTTGTTAAACATAGTTTCCGGTAGCCAGTTACATTTGAACATCACCAGTCTGCTATTTTCGCAGCACTTTTGTGTTTTTTCATGTTTAAACAAGAGATATTCAAGTCGATGTTTTCTCTTCACTTGTCAGAAGGTAAAATACCCATTTTAACATTGCTTATTGTTGTGGCCAGAACTGCAGCATGCTCAAAAGCCTCAATGCATAGAGAGCAGTGCAGCTGTGCTTTCATTCCCTATGTGATTTACCCTTTAACATTTCACAACCAGTGCTTCACCCTTTTTTGGATCTGCAATAAATGTGCCTGGATGAAAGGGTTTGTTTCAGGTGTGCTGTCTTCAGAAACAACTGTGTGTGTGTGTAAGTGTGTGAGTATCGTTGTAGAGAGCTATAGTCCGGTTGTTAAAAATCATGCTAGAGGACAACGATGGAAATAGAAGCTCTTTTGAAGCACACCTTTAATTTTGCTGCTGGATGGATGTATTTGCCCTAAGGAGATACAACATACTTACTGATCAAATAATCTTGCTGCTGAAAAGGACAAATGAAAAGGGAAAAACAGTAAATGGAGAAAGACAAGGAGACGGGGGGATTAAAGGACATACTAATATAGTGAGACTACTGAGTATACTAGGGTCTGAATGAGTAAATGAGTCTAAAATTGAATTATTACTATTACTGATCTTATAATGCATAAACACACAGGGGCTGGTGCTAGCAAATGCATTTGTCCACACACACTCAGAATACACAAACAAAGTCCACAAATGCCATGTCCGACTTTGGCATCTTCACATGAACTGACTGAGTTGAGTGACTGGAGCTCTAATACATTATGCATCAGCCCTTAACGTGCCCTTGACCGGGGTGACATAAATTTCACATACATTACAGATGTAATCCATTCTAATGAGCTTAGACTTTATCTAGTTGGCCATGAAATACACAAGGGAGTTACGCCAATCAAGGGAAGATAAATATCACGCTGCACTCTCAGCTTTTGTTGGTATCATTTTAATGTCAGCACAAATAGATGCAAAATACAATACAAACAGACAGCCTCCTTTCTGTGGGTGCGTGACAGCCAATCGCTACTGAGACCCATTGTTTTATTGGCTTCATGGTGCTGTCTTCTGCACCCTTTTTATACTCATTTACTTCTATTAGATGGAGGCAGGATCATAAGGAAGCTATTCCTGGATTACTGTGTATTGCATGGCTAGGATAACACCATTTAGAAAAGAGAATATAAAATAGATTTATTTTTGCAGTTAATTTCATACTGTACTTTGAAGTTAATGTCAAAATGCTTAAAATCTGTTTAAGTTGTTAATTTAAATTATTTATTAGTAATTATTTATGAAGTTAGGAGGGTGTGATTTTAAGACCTTATTATATGCCCCCTAAGTTATACATTATCTTTATTCTGCCGCTGAAATGCTTACCAGTTATTGGACAAAATAAAGGAAAACTAGAATAACTGGTTGGTGGTAGGCATGAAACTTTGAGGCAGTCCAATTACAGTTTATATCTATTTCTGTCCAGACTCATATATGTATCATAGATGTTGAAGGAATTATTTCAAGGTAAAAATGTGTTTTTGTTTTTTTTTTAATCATAATCTGCGTATGAATTCTTGGGTTATGGCCAAAAACGTGTTTTGTTAGGTCATACTGACGTTGACCTTGTCTTTTCCCACCAAATGCTAATCATCCTAAACTTGATTCCAAGTTTGTGCCAGATTGAAATTTCTTCTGAGATATCGCCTTCACAAGGATACGCTAGACCGCCTCCGGCCATGCTTGTTGTCGGTGCAGAGGCATGAAAATGGGCATCCCTACTCCGAAATGGAAAACAAATCATCAGTGAAATTACTCAACAAATAGACCCCAGCATGTGGATGTGTGCGTTTGTAGGCACTGCATATGCACTAACCTGTGTCCTGGTCACAAAGCTGCTCACAGGGTTCTGTTGTCCTCTGGCCGCAGTAGTCCTGGACCCACTGTGTGGATGAATTGGTCTGGTAGTAGAGTGTAAGCTTGGCTGGGTTTAGCCAATTAGAAACATCTAGAAAGCTTCCCATGCTGACCACAAAACTACTTCCTGGAAAAAGAAAGCAAGATAAAATAATTTTGCTTGTAAAAAGACTATATAAAGTTGCACAGTGGCTTGATTGTTCAGTATTTTTAAGATCTCTTTTCCTGGTTCTATTGCAAAATCAATTATAGCGAAGCTAATTCTTTTGTTTTCACTGTAATTTTAATTCCCATCCTGACCAGGCTGAATTTAAATGAGAAAATTAAGACCTATAATGTGTGTATTGATGGGATTTCCTTGGTAATTGCAGTGGAGGGGCTAAAAGGGTTTCACAAGTCAATCAGTAAACACTATGCTCATTGACGCTGATTTACCTTTCTTTCTTACTGGTCCCAGACCAATCGTTAAACTCTGATCACTGAACAAGATTATCCCTAATTGATGCCAATGACTTTGGTTCCAAAGGGAGCTGTGGGGAGATTGTGCCTCAGCTCTGTGGTGAACACAAAGATCCTTACACAGCTATAATGTGTGTATACTGCTGGGTCATGAAAGTAAACATGTGGAGTTAGTACAAATTTCTGTGTCATAGTGAATATAAAATGTATTGTACTGCAATTGTGAGATTAAAAACGGATTCACAAATTTATTCTGGTTTCAAAATGTGAAACCCTATGATGGTCTCCATGCTGGTTTTTCTAAAGACACAGCGGCCAGCAATCAAATCTGAGTTACAGGGCTAATACCCTGCAATAGAATGCAGAAAAACCCGGAGGAGAAAGGAGAATGCTTTGCTCTTGCATTTTGAAAGGATAAGGCAACATCCCAAACCTCATCTATTCTTTTTTGCTTTTCCGTACTAAACATTTTAGGTGTTCCAAATTCCTAATAAAATACATTACCATTTGCCTCCTCCTACACACATAAAGGAACCAGCTGCTTCTTTTCACTTGACGGGAAAATGTCACACTGGGATAGTCTGACCCACAAAAAGCTTTTCAGAAATACACTCATATGTTGAAAGTTTTATTTTCTGACTACTTGGTAAACTTGACTGAAGCCATTCATCTAGACTATATAGACAACTAACAAGGATGCTGTCTGGCACTCCAGTAAATATTGCACTGCTTTTAGCCACTGTTCTGCTGTGCCTATGGTATGAAGTAAAACTGGAAGCTGATGTACATCTACTACATATGAAGAAGACGGATGTGAATGGTCTATAAAATGGATCTGTATAGGTTAATATTAGGTGTATGGTCAACAGGATGTAAAACACAAGCTCATGTTTCAGACTTCCTAAAATGAAGCGTATTATTAAAACTCTTCGGCATTTCCTTACAACAGCATAGAAGAGTTATAAATCTATAAATTGTATAAATTCACAATTTACATTTATAAAATGCTTAAATATTAAACAGATAATAGACTTATGCTTCTTTAGAACCAAGGACATTTATTGCTCTTGGAGCTCAAATGTAAATCAGTGTCCACCAAAGTACACCAAAAGACTGAAATACCCACATTCTCCAGAAAGGATCCCTAAAAGCATCTCCGAGGTCATGTTGTCCAAAGGTGAGTACAACAAGGCTATTTCCTGCAGCACCGCCATTGTGTACAGAACTGGCAGTAGGCCTCATTTGCTGAGACAGTGCAGAAATCTAATGGCTTAAGCTCACACAGTGAGGGGGCAATTGTTAGATTATGGGTTTTTTCTCTGAGACCTTTAAAGAGAGCCCTCTTGAGTGATGCATCAGAACGTCGCTGATTGCTGGCATATAGAGAATTGAGTGCAGAAGACTATTTTGTTAGATTAATCCCCCTTTCATCAACCTTTGGCAACAGAGGTGGAATAGAGAGTATTGTATTATGACACGGCTACAGTGAAAATTAAAGAAATTATGTACATTCAGCAGTGGAACCACTGCCCCCCCCTCCAAGAAAACAGTCATTGTCACTGACTTACTGACACCTTAAATGGCATGTTATCATTCACTATATATGCTTTTGTTTTTAAGGATTGTGCTTGTTTTTCCAGGCTCTAATACCCATTCTGGTTTATTTTTCTGTTATCTACACACTCTATGATTATTGCCATTTAGGTTCATGACTAGACAAATGACTAAATGACAAAGATTATGTCTTATTATATCTTCAAAAATGATGCATTTATCCTTTTGCTAACTTTTATTCCAACCTCAGGCTTGAACTTGATCAAAGTCATTTATAACCTCCCCTCTGACTTCTTTCTTAACGTATCGTTCTCTTTTCTAGACATGATATTAACAACAACAATAATTGACCTCACAATTACAAGTGCTAAAACATGAGATTTTTCAGAATTAATAATGAAATAAAATAAAGGTATATGCTTGCATATGAATGACATTAACATCTATGAGATTCCACTCATTTAGCCATACGTTTGTCATAATATTGACTCAACAGCCCTCCTATTTCACTGCTACGTACCGACACATTAGTAGTGTATGTTTTGTGTTTAGCATTTCCTGCCATGTCTCATAAGCCGTCAACTAGTCAACCCTGTTGAGTTTACTGCTCATACAGATGCCTGACCTTATCTCATCACTCATTATTTCTCCAGTATGTGGAGAACAGTTCATAGAGGGCAGCTCACAGCTTGTATGTCAGTCCAAATGTGATGCCTTGTAGCCATAGTGTTCTAATACTTTTTATTGCCTCCCTCCCAACTTATATGTTGCTTGCCAGTTTGGACTTGGACTCGCTTGTTTGTTTGCTCTGACTGCCTGCCTGCTGCCGACTGCATGCCTGCCAGACTACTGTGTCAAGCCACCTTTTATCACATTGGCTCTGCCTCAGGTATCCGCTTTTGTGAGTTCCATTCCAGTACACACATGGTACAGAGTTTGCGAAGGAAAAACAAAAACTAAAAGTCTACATGCCTGATTATAGCTCCTCCGGGACGCACTGTTAATGTCCATCCAAAAATTGATTTTTCTTTTGTGAGATCCATACCTGTAATGGGGCAATGTATGTAAAGTTTGTCCTGAGGGTGGCACCAAAGTGAAGGCCATGGAGTCATCAAATTTTAAATAATGAATTCTCTAGTGATAATAGCTATGATGAATTCATCAAAATCCAACCAGAAATTTTGAGATCTTGCATGTAAAGAACCAAGCATCGGGTCAAAGAACAGCATGGAGGGGAATCCAAACTTAAAGATAATACTTGTGTGTAAGCATAAACGTTGCCTTGTTAGTAAGGTTAGGAGGTCACCAATAATCATTCTACAGTGACTACACATATCCATATTAAATTTCAAGCACGCTGACTAGCAGTTGTAGAGGTATCTTAAAGTGATAAAAAAGACAGAGATAAAAGGAACTGTCCATTAGAGACACAACACTTATGTTAATATGATGTTAAGAGACACGACTATATATCCAATGATATATTGTGAAAAGTGGCATGTGATTTGATTGGTTTTCGCAGAGCTGGTAGGAGGAAAACTGACATTTAGTTCAACCCAGTACTACTCACTTACTGATAATAAAAGCTTATTTTTTATACTGGCTTACATTATCTATAACAGGTGTTCATCTCACTGTACATGTATTTACAGAATACAGTTTACTTAATTACTTCACTTAATTCCCTGCACGTTTCATTTGTCCCTCTCTCCTCCTAGTGATTTTCATACTGCAGTATCTTGCCGTACAGTATTAACAACTACATTTTGTCAAAAATATTTAATTCCAGGTTCTATTTATACTAATTCCTTAATATCATTATGACTTTCGAGCATGTAACTTTTTTGTATGCCATACAGACAGCTTGTTATATGGCATCAAGAAAAAAGAAATAGAAATAGAAAACTCTGGTGTAGTCACATTAGTTGAACAGAATGTTTTTGTCATGACAACTGAAAAAAACATAAAAGGGGTTTAGTATTCCAATCTTTGCTTCACAGTCGTGTGCAATAAAGTCTGCACATTGAAAGCTCTTAGTGTAAAAAAAAAAAAAAATCATGATTGAACGCACTGCTCTTCATCAGTCTGATGGATCAAAATGTCTCTCAGTTTTTTCTGGTGATGATAAATCTTTTTGTTTTTCTCCTGGGGGGGTTTCAGTGTGTGGGCTTTATTGTCCTGATTTTTACTCATTTTTTTGTTCTAGCACAAGATTTACTTTACTGTCGGATGGATGTGTGTCTTTTGTACCTTATCAGTTGTACAGAGGGGTCATTGACACTGAAAAGCATGGAAATTGAAAACCACAAATCACAGTTGACGGGGTAGAGATTTTACTGCAAGCCATTTGTAAATAGAAAGAGGGGAAAGCATGCAGGGTTGCCCCTGGTCCATTAGCTGTTTCTCCTGACAATAGAATCTGTACAAATTATGTTTTTATTTTAAAGTATGCAGGACAACTCAGTCCACTTATAGCATGAAACAAACGAAACAAAGATGAACAATGGAGGACAGTGTCTATTATGATAGCGTGCTCCATAAATCTATATCCTTTTTTAACAAGCTCAACTTTGCCTATAGCTGTATCAACAAATTGATATCTTAACAAGTCTGATTCTAAATGAGTTTAGAGTTTTTTTCTTGTCAGCAAAAAACAGTAAAGAATCTTCAAAGAATCTCTTACGATTGGACATGGTGTGTAGATTGGAGTTTCAGTTTCTTTTACATCATATAGTTTCAATTAAATTGAGAGTGCAAAGACTAAAAATATATATATAAAAAACAGAAACAAAAGAACAGAGCAAGAAAAAGGAAAAAGGAAAAAAAGACATGGGCCTGAGTGAGTAAAAGTGAGAATTTTTGGGATATTCCCTTAGCTGAATAATCTGCCAAAGTCTAACGAAGGCTTTGCACTTACCGTCTGCAACAAAATGCTCAGGCACATGGAGGGTAACCTTGACAGTGAGGGGGCAGGAATCCTGCGTAGCATAGACAATGGCAATGACACATGTGCTGATGGTAATCAACGTCAGGGTGACCTTATTTAGAGGACTGTGCGGGTGGCCTAAAAGTAGAGAAAGAGAAAAAGGTAAAGGTGAGCAGCTTTGCAGAGGCCCATTTTTGTCAGTCTTAAAAACATGACTGTGTTTGAAAATCCTTGACTGAAAGTTGACAGCAACCTACTTCTCCACTGACACGTACGACTGTCAGATGCATAACATCCTCCTGAGACAATATCAACAACTTTAGCACCATGCTTTGTTCAAAGCACAATCTCTGGGTCTCCTTAAATCCTTGAACCCTTGAAAATACAGTTAAATGCACTCCTGATTTATGAATCTCACCTGGGTTCACGTTTGGCTTAAGTACAAGATGGTTTAGAATACCCTGAATCATTTGCCGGTGTGATATATGATCTTATTGCCACTGACGGGATTATAGATTGGTTGTTTTGGTTGCCCTTTGGCTCTGTCAGGGCTCCCCATTTCCAAGCCTGGATATAGGGAATAAAATTAGCCGCTTAACCTCTGTGTACTGATATTTATCATGGGAGAGAAGTCAGCGTGCTGAAAGGAGGCTCACTGGCATGTAAAGGGGATAAGTGGTTCGTTTGGAAACAGTTCTCCCACTAGATTTTAACTGTTAAGAACGGTTTGGTCCTGCTGAACCTCTTGAAAATGTACTCCCGTACATTTTAAAAATATCACACAGTCTCTCAGGATCTGCATACTTTAGAAAATGTGTGGACAGTTTCTCATAAGAGAGCTGCCCAATGTGCACCCTGACTTATGTGGGTTTGTTGTAAAAATCTACAGCAACATAAAGCCTATTCCTTTTCTCCTGTTCAATGCAGTGTAGCTCAAGTGGTAGCAAATTCCAGTGCTATATAATGAACAAATGTCCCAGTTACTGATTAGAATTGTGTTCCTAGACCAGTAGTTATTTCAGAAAAATAGAGCAACACAAAATTTCTAATGTTTTATAATGTTAAACTACAGTGTGACTTTCAGTGTAATGTGTAGTTTTATCAATCACCATTAGTTGAATGTGCAAATGGCCTATTGGACTGAACTGAAACGATGCACCGTCATATAAACGTTTATAGTACCACTGAGTTCCAATATTCCCAGTGAAAGAAGAATCTAGGGAAATTTTCACAGAAGTTTGGAAAAAAGTGACATGCAGCTTAAGGTCAAAAGCAGGGAGACAAAGTTAGAGCAATGAGCCGAGCCGTGCTGAATCACACGTCTACCTCAGTCACAATGCTCTGAAGGGACAAGAACAACAGCTGTCTACAGCAAAAGTGGAAGGGCAGCTAATCCCTTGGGGTGTGGGTGGTGTCACCCGGCTTGTGAAGGGGTCCCTCAATTACTCTAAAAGCCTACTGAGTACACAAAAGCATGTACAGTCACGGTGGCAAACACTTAGTTTATGGACACCAACCGAACACCTAGTCTATGCTCTCATGCACACTGTGAGGCACGTTCACTAACAGTGGACACGTAGACAAATGCAAATGTTAATGTAAAGCAACAAGCAACCACAAACACACAAGGCATTAACAGAAAAAGCTTAGAGTCTCAAACTAATTTTAAAATGTCTCCCCCTTTCCTTCTTCTCTTTATGGCTTTTTTTTCTCTATCCATCTTCCAGAGAGACCGGGGCTTTTTTACACTGGCCATAACTTTAACACAGATCACAAACATTGGCTTTATATCTATCCAGGTTTTGTATCCCCAGTGCTTTTTTCAAATAAAAATCTAACTGTCCATTCAAAGGGAGCATAAAGTTCAGAAAAGCACCTTATCAGCTCTAACCATATACCCCCGCCCTTTCTACTTCTTTATTTGTGAGCAATCAACCATTTTCTGGGATTCATTCTGATTTAATTGCATAGTAAATCAAATATTAAAAGTAAACCAAAGATGAAAACTATGCATGGTCTATGTGATAGCGGACTGTAGACATGGGAAATAAGAGAAACACCTAGATTTCTATTATTTTTCAGTCACTATATAGACAACCAAGTGGACACACACAAAGACTAATTCTCTTTGTTTTGCTTTCACTGGGTCACTAACTCACATACTCACATTTGCAAAATCTGCACACGGTCTTCACTATCGCATATTGCAACATGGGAAGGGAAGTTAAAATCATGCTTCTCATCAAAGTTGACTTGACTTAACTATGCCCATCACTGATCACATTCGGCTCATATATCTGCGTTGAGTGTCATTGAGCTCTGCCATGGAACAGCACTTTAAACCCCAGCGGGGACGTGCATGACTCCTTCCTACTTCCAGCTATGCTGACAATCCCAGGAATGTCTAGCCTCATTTCACTCAGCCATGGGCCACCCTTACAAGATTCCTCTTCATATTCATCTATGGTAAAGTTGGAAATAATTTGCTTTTCAAAATGTTTTATTGCATTTTATTCCCCCTTTTACTTTAGGGCCTTATCAGCAGTTGGCAGTGGATAAGAGGGTTCCCTCCTGTGCAAGTTAATGTGTTTAAAAAGAAACACATTTATAACAGTACTCAAAGAAGTGCACCTATATTCCTTCTCACCTTTGCCGCGCCTTCGTCCTCTGTGCTGCTCTGTGTAAAACTTCATTTGGCTGTCATCTTCAGGCTCTGACCCTGATTCCCCTTGAGGACCAAACACACCCCCAGTTGCTGGCAGTGAGATGATAAGAGTAAAAAGGTGGAAAGAAATCGAAGAAGAATCAATCAGTCATTGGTTTTTGAAGATTTGCAGGTAACCAGCACTTAGAAACTCTACATTAGACAAAACACTGGGCAGAGAAATATCTTACTAAATCTTTGACACACTCTGAGACTTTCTTTCTCTCTCTCTCTCTATATATATATACATATATATACATATATATTTATATATACATACATACATAAACACACACATAGTTATTCAACACAGGGCAGCCACAATCATTGTGATTATAATACTGCCAAAGCACAAAAGGGATTAATTACACTTTTTTTTTGTAATTCTCATCTAATTCAATTTACTTCAAACGTTTAACAATACGAGGCACGAAATTCACTTTATGGGAAAAAAATCTGCTTGCTTGTATGTGTGTGTGTGTGTGTGTGTGTTTGTGTGTGTTTTCCATCTTTAAGCATAACATCAATTTATTGTTCCTACTACAATTTTCCGGATGCATTTAGGTTTTACAGAAATATAAATATGTTTACAGGCAATAACAATGACATAATTATCTTATTCAAGTAACATTTTGTAGATTTGAAAATATTTGTCCTTTGAATTACAAAGTACTAATATAAAATCTCGGATACAGATATGAACCAGTATATTTTAGATGGTCACAGTAACATAACTCCTTCCTGACTAAAATTAATCAAATCAATCTGTATTCAAGTGAATGGGAATGGTAGTAATTCAATCCATTGTCTATATTACGGGCTTGTCATTATCAACTATTGATTTCCTCTGTTTATATCTTGTCCTTATAGGATGCTCTTTTTTATTTGGAAAAATCTTTTTCCCGCTTGCCCAGTTTTCTGCTGTGTTCTCCTGGGGTCAAATCTTAGGTCCTTTACAGTACTTTTACTCGCATGTTCCCCTTGGGTCATATTATACATAAAGATGTCATCCATTTCCACTGCTATGCCACTGATATGTAGTGTTATGTCCAGTAAAACATAATATCAATCACAATAACAACAACAACAATAATAATAATAACAGACACTGGCCTTATATTTTAGCAATATTTTCTCAGATGTTGGGTGCAAGCTTTGATCATTTTACCTGGGCCCAAAACTTCCATTAACTTGCTCTATCAAAGTTTTGACAGCTAGTATATTCAATTAATGGAATAACTTCGTGTGTTCTTTTGATTCTTTTGTTAACTGTCAAATGATTATGAATGAACAAAGGTTAAGACATGGGTTTGGGTTGGAATAGATAAGGGAATGGGGAATGAGTAATGACCCTAACTTTTCTGATTCACGTGTGACGCACTTATGTACCCCTGGAACCTAAAAATACATGATTTATCCTGCGCAATGCGGTTGCTGTATAATTTAAACTCCTTTCCATCCTTTCCTCTTCCCACTCGTTTGATCTGTTGGCCACTGTTGGCAATTTGTCCATCACTGCCGAGCCTCTATAGTTTAATTTTTGCTAATCACACTGTGTCACATACCCAAAGTGTGTGTATGTGTGTGCGTCTGCGTTCAAGTCAGGCTGAGAGCATCAGCAAGGCTGTGAGAGTTAAGAGGCTTTGTTTGTACTGCCTCTCCACTGCGACATCACAACACACATTCCCGCTAAATTCACAGGGGCTGCCACACAGTGATAATTGTCAGGGATTTGCAAAGTGTAAATCACTAAGGGATAAATAAGAAATCTAAAATAATCTGACATACGTAAGAACTGCATTTTAAACCTGATAGAAAAGGTCCAGCAGGGAGTTTATTTTAAATGTGTTTATTACCATAAATCACATAAAAGACTGTCTGACAGAGTAGTTTAATCTAAGCCACACCCTAAACAAAATGACTTAATGCTAATAACAGCTAATTTCCTCATGGTTGCATATATGTTTTGCTTGTATAATCCCAAGGATCACGGTGATTACACTCCCTAATCTCCTAGAGTGGAAGGGGGATAAAGGACGGAAAGAAAATCAATGCTTCTGTTTGGCTACGAAGGAGCCTCTTAAAAGAAATGCTTCACCTGTCACAGCAAATTAGGAACAAAGAAACATGGAAAAAGAAAATGTACAACGGGGCTGGCATGTCAAGTCAATACCTGTATCCATATGAAATGTTATCATCTGTAAGAGGCTAAAGCTTTACCCCAACGTGATGATAACAGGTCATGGGTACAATTCTAAGTGCTGTCAGTTGAATAGGCCTCGGTAATTGTGTCATTCATATGTCCAAGTAAATTAAATTTGTTAAATTCATTCATACTACATGATTAAAAAAAATTCAGTGCAATTGAGAGGAAGGGAGGTGCTTTGGGTAAGAGATTTTGTTTTGGTTCAGTGAGATCAGGGTTTATTTTGCAGCCCTTCCTAACAAAAGCTAACATTAGCTACTTATAAGACTAACTATATATCCAATTGTAAAATGTACACATCCGAGGGTAAGGATTTGAAGGTTAAAAGATTGGACAATTTTATTTATTTTTTTTCTGAAAACGATCGTATGCAATCAGGCACATTCACAGTGTTCAAGCAATGCATCAGTCCAGGAATATAGAATTGTGTATAAACTAAATTGCTCTATGAAATGCATCAGAACCTAAGATGATTATATCAAGTGCCAGATCAAGACAGTTTCTAAAGTAAACAATACAAGTCAGAAAAACTAAGAGGCAACAGATATAGCAGGAACAAATACAGATAGGAGAGATTATTTCAATGGTGAGAATGTACTGACGTCCGATACTATGGACAGAGAATATGAAGACGTGGATGAACTTTTCAGGGTCAAAATTGAATAGAAACCACAGACTTTTATGAAGGTAATAAAGTCAGTGCATTCACACAGAGGCAAATAAATAAATAACAACAAGTTGTTTTTACTTTGTAGCTAAGGTACAGATACTGCACATAAGGGACTCTGTCAAGGCTGTGTTTATTCACCTTAAAATCTGTCCTTTTCTTCTAAAACTTATCCACTCCATTTTGAAAAGTCTTTATTGCCAGTGATAGGACAACATATTTTTTTTCTTCCTCATTCCCTGGACACAGTCATAATTCCTGAGGAAACGCTAAGCAGTGCTAGGCGAAGTAGTCACTTTTATTCACTTCATAAACATTATGTCATAACTCGTGAAAATCTGCCAGCATCATAAAGATTTTAGATATGATTAAAAGTTCTATTAAGTCTTTGTAAAAAGTGTGTACAAAGAGCTGTAGTCATTCTTTCAGGCTGGTGCACTTAAACGGGTCGAAAGCAGAGTTGTTCGGAATTTATGCATCATGTTAGAAGCTGGCCAGAAAGGTAGTGGATGGAAATATAGTCAGACAGAGGAAGAGAGAGAGATGCAGACAGTCTGTATTTGAAGAAGCAAAAAACTATTGCTTCACTGATCAGACTGAAAATGTTATTTTTTATTTGTTCACATTATTTTCAAAGTTCTCATATTGTGAAAGTAATAAAATTCTCTCTTTCTGTAGATCAATAACCAATTGGTCTTAGAGAATTGGTTGCATAATATGTTTCCAAATTTACTTAGACTAAAGGTTTTGGAGATAATGTAACTTGAAGTGAAGTGTTTATTTGTGTTTAATGACACGGCACAAAGGA
The DNA here is from genome assembly GCA_016859345.1 of Istiophorus platypterus. Lineage (NCBI taxonomy): Eukaryota > Metazoa > Chordata > Actinopteri > Istiophoriformes > Istiophoridae > Istiophorus > Istiophorus platypterus. The sequence continues at coordinate 9,535,008 of CM029128.1, read as the reverse complement.
GGAGGGCAACACAGATTATATATCAAACAATGAAATAAAAAACAAACCCCTTGATGAAATGAGTTCTGACCAAAATGTTTTAGCTTTGCAATATATGCTCCAATCTGAAGGCCTTGAACACAGAAAGGACCCCACCAAAATAGGACTACTCTGACATGCAGAAGACCACAGGTCAGGAACCATCTATGCTCAAGACCAGATTTAGACATATGAAAGCACAGAAAAAAATTACCCTTCCATTAACTGTGCAGTTGCAACCATTATCAGATTAGTGTCTGATTTGCTGAAACAAGCCTTCTAGCTGCTTTATTGGAGAGGTATATATTGCAGTGATATGGCAACAGAAATACCCATTAATGAGGTAAAGATATCCCAAAACATTTACTGAAGTTGCAGTTTAAGAGCATAGAAAATTATTCAAATCATTAAAATAATCTTAACAAACCTTTCAGTTTGCAAAATCATGGCGTTTAGAATACATACATGAATGTCTTGGGCAATGAAAAATAGAAGGAAAGACAAAAAACCCCAAAACAACTGGTTATATAAAGAAACTGCCACCAAAATGTAAATGAATTATCAAGAGAAAATAATTGCCACGGCGCATTAGCAGCTCAGTGAACATCAAAATCAGTTTAGTTTAATAACTACAGAGGAAGAACTCTCTGAACCCTCTGTGTTTTGTATCATTAAATGGTCATATATTGCTTTCATTTATTGCCCTCTTTTCTCTGTCTGTGAAACTGTTGTGAAGCTGTATATTCAGATTTAATGCAGCATCTTTTATACATTTTTGTGATATAAGCACCTTTCGTTTGCTTGACACTGATATTCAAACCGAAATATGGACGGCCACATTTTTGTTTTCTCATCACAGCCTCCTTGTAACAGTCTTTTGCTAATTTTTACATCTTTGTGCGCTGAACCAGAAATTGTACTAAGCATAGTAAATACAGTGGAATATAAAGTCAACAACACTCATATATTTTTGTCTTTTGCATGATTCTTCCTCAAATACGTATTCATAAGCGTTGGGTAACATTAAATGGATCACACAAAAGGTGAGTTGACAGGCTACGTGTGTATGCGTGTGCGTGTGCGTGTGTGTGTGTGTGTGTGTGTGTTTGTGATCCAGATGATGTGTGAAATGTGCTTCCAGGCTAAGGCAAAGGTTTGATAAATAACACACACGAGAACACATCTGAAACAAGGTGCAAAAGTCTTTAAAAATCTGGCCCTGGGACTTCACTATTTCACGGCTTTCTTTCGTTCCTCCCTTTCCACCTTCAGTCTATTTTCTTCCGTCTTGCATTTCTCTCCCTCAGCAGTAATACCTTCAAAACCAAGCCTGATAAAAAACATCAGCACCCAGAACACTAAGGCTCAACTGTAGCATGTTGGTACTACAAATTTAATTTACTTGGACATATCCATCTCACTTTTACAGTCCCTTTCACAGTGTTGAAGTCCATTAAATAAATATGTTATATCATTATCTGTCAATCTGCTTTCCCTCTATTTCTTCTGTTACAAAACAGTGCATACAACCAACAAACCAATTTTAAAACCTTAAGAGAAATCTCTTTTATCTACCATCACACATAAAATGTTATGAGTGTAATATTTACATCTAAATGACCCTCAATCAATATTTTAGAACCATGCAATACTTTCTCAGTGTGATATATTATTCATTACAGTCTCCTCTCAGTCACCTGTGTTGACTTCTTCATTTTGATAAGGAAAAGGCTCCTGCTGCCACCATTAAAACTCTTTCTAAAGAGTGACAACAGAGTGTTTTTTCTGTGGAAAAAGCATATGCTCTCAGACTAAAAAATAACCTCTCACCTCACAGTTATTGTGCAGGATGCAAATGACAAATGCAGACAAAAAGGAAGGCACAAAGTGATTATCTCTGGCATATAAGCTTGTCACAGAAAGGAATGGATCCAGTTTTTATTGTGCTATAATGCTGAAAACAGTCTGCATATGTCAAATACATGATAAACAAAGGAATACCAATATTTTACTATTTTGATATATGGTGAATCTTGGTAGATCAGAGATTTTATCATTTATATTAACAAAAACAACAACAACTACTACTACTACTACCACCACTACCACTACCACTACCACTACCACTACTACTACTACTACTACTACTACTACTACTACTACTACTACTACTACTACTACTTGTAACATCAAGTGATCCTTCATCGTTCTCAACTTACTCCCTGATTCTTGATATTTGTTTGTAAGTTGAATAAGGGAGAAATGAACCCACAGAAAATGTAGACAGCAGAAAGTCAGAGGGAGCAAATAAATAACAATAAGATGAGCAACAAACAAAAGCTTTTGCAGGCAGAAGGAGAAAGAGATGTTACAATTGCATACTGAAGCAAGAATGATGCGCTTTGGTGTTGGGGACTGAAGGAGAGAGCAAGACAGGCCCCCTGACTCCTGACTGTTGACTGTTACACAGGGAAAGAACATGCTCATACATGAGTTAGAGAGAAAAGAGAGTCCAGAGAGGAGAGAGGGGAGAAGACTGTTTCCCATTCTCTCTTTTAATGAGAATGATTAACAGTTATGGGAAAGCAGGGAAGTGAGGTGATGAGTTCAATCAAAATAGTAAAAGCTTATCACCCTCTGCATAGAAGGAGGGCACATCACGCTCTGGTAGTGCTATGATATACTGTTGTGTAGAAGAACAACTGGTTGGGGATGGGTAATTGTGTGTGTGTATGTGTGTCTATGGGGGGGGGGTGTTAGACCTTAAATTGAAAAGCCCAATTTCTGCTGGTAACATGGTGCTCTCACAGTTAGTTTTGTATGTTTGCCCAAGTAAAAGACCTGGATGATGACCTTAGACTGAATAACTGTTAGTATTTTTACTGGCAGTTCACCCTGTAGCGCCATCTCTGTTCACATATTGTTACAGTTGTCCTTGGTCTGATATAATAGTATCAGGAAATTTCACTTTTACAGTAGAACTGAAACCATGAGATGATTTTTTGGGTGGTTAGATCGACAGGGAAATTAATTTGCAACAATTTCGATGGTCGATTAATTTTTAAAGCCATTTTAAAGCACATAAGCTTCTCAGATGTGAATACTTTCATGTTTACTTAGTCCTCTATGATAACAAAAAGAGCATCTGGTTTTGTACTGATCGTTTGACAAAAAATACATCCGGTGCCTGCACAGAGTAACAACAAAGCAGGGGTTATTAAGACGACCCTGGGTTTTCAGGGATACGACCGTGGTTAAGTTCTTACTGGGGTGCATCGCCATGGTGACTTACACTGCACACCTGACCTGCTCAAGAAAAGGTTAACATCAGAGGATCAGGTCAAAACCTGTCAACAGCCCAAACACTGATCAACCAGATCACTGGAAAACCAGAGGATTCGTTCTTACACGATCCTGACAGAGACAAAAGAGTTTATTATAAAGTGATTAATTATAAGAAGCAATAGATATTTTTTTATAGATCAGTTGAATCATTTTGCTGTTTGAGGCTTTCTATCTGTCCACCCTTGTTTTAAAACCGCTTCTATCAAACAGGGGGGGAGAGTGAATCTCACTAAATTATTTAAGAATAATTATTGTTTCATTTTAATTGCACAAAGATTCTTTCATTTCCAACAGGATTCCAAACAGTGTCAAAGCTTTCTCTTAATCTATCACTGCAGCTCAGAATAACATGAGGAGACTTTGTGATGATAATTGGAAATAAAAAAAAAAAACTAAACCTTCTGATGTCTTTTATTAGCAAAAATATCCACACACTTTTAAATATTTTCATGATAATAAATGAACATGCCAGTCAGATTGACCTCATCAGATATGAACTACATTTCTTCTACCATCTCCTCTCCACTTTCTTTTTTTTTTTCAAATCAACATATCAAAATAGTTTTTGTATCATCAGACATAAGAGCAAAATACTCATTCAGTAAGAAACCTAATAATGATTCCTGTACTTTTTTACACTATACCCTTAGCCTCACTTTAAAAACTGGAAACCATTTCTAGTGTTTCTTTTCCATTCTAGTCATTTGATAATATTGGTAACATTTCATCTTGTTGAATAACACTTTTGGATGTCGCCATAAACAATTTAAATTTATATAAAGGCTAGTTACATAACAGCACCTACTGAGTGGACCGATGAGGACACACAGTCCTCCTCAAAAACAGATGTTTGCAGACACAGGTGCTTGAACCTGCATTGATTTGAAGGGCAGCATTATTATTCATTATGTATACAGTACATCGTGTGTATTTTAAATTGTGCCTTTATGAGTTCTGCTTACTGGACCTACTTTGTTTTAAATGTGACAATTCTGTCTGCTAGACATTATTTTATATATATATGCTGACAAGTGACTTGTGCATGCTCATTTTCATTAATATTGTATGTGCACGTGTCCATACTCTCATTTACCATATGCATACGTGTGTATGTGATGTGATTCTGATGGTTCTCACAACTTAAGTGCGACCTCAGTGACTTATGTGACTCTCTGAACAAGACAAAATACCTTGACTCGCAGCTGCAAGGCTTACAGCTAAATGTCAGCTTGTGTGTGTGGATACTGTGCAGTGTATGTGCTTTTGGATGCGAATACTCAAGCTGCATGTGAGCCTGAGTATGTATGTCTGTGACAATGTGTTGGTGAGTAAATAAAGCTGACAGTAAGACCAGTCCCCACATGGCTCAGCGACTGGTAATCATATTAAGGCACAGCTGCATTCAACAGTCAGCCTGTCTGACTCCAGCGAGTTAAATATTTCGAACTCAAATTCAATACCAACTGGCATCTACATTCATACAACGTGAGCATATGTAAATATACCATTCATAATGCACAAGACAGCATCTGAGAAGCCACAAGAGCAAAATTGAGAAGTCGTATTCATTGAGTTGTATTTGTGAAAAATATTAAAAATGTATGCGAGCGAATACGAATATATCAGGTTGCAACTTTAGTGCATCCATTGAAATACTGACTTAAGATTTCGATCATGGCTACAATTGTTGTATAAATTCACCAGTTTATTTTGATATACATTACTGTATGTTAGAATTATTTGAGAAATAGGGCTCTACTCTGGTGAAACTGGGAGCAAGTGCATACATAAGCACATGCTGAAGCGGTCAGCATTAGGAAGGAAAGCCTGAGGCATTTCATCCAGCCATGCTGTACCAGACAAAGAGATTCAATATTGTAGACCAGGAAATCAGAGAGGAAATCCAGGAGGTAGAACCTTTGATTTACTCTGTGCTTTCTGTCTATCCCAGTCTGTCTATTCTTGTTTGATAAGAAACTGCACATTGGTACAGATTGCCCACAGGTATGTCACTGGGGTCTACAGGGTATCTGCAAACTTTG